>JAOYMU010000283.1:22647330-22660844 GCA_025802295.1 Psammodynastes pulverulentus
CCATCAGCCTTTCCATTTGCCAATATGTACAGAAAGTGCTAGGCTGGCGGGGGAACGGAGGGGAAGAATTCTTGTGCTTCCACAAGGAACTAAACATCCGCCTCACTTTGAACTCTGCTAAGACTTCTAACTTCTACAGCACACCTACAGGCAGTCCTTGACTTACGACCATTCATTTAGTGACCTTTCCAAGTTACAACGGCACGGTTACGACCGTTTCCCGCGCTTACGACCCTTGCATCATCCCCACGGTCACGGGTGATTTACATTCGGAGGCTTTGACACCCGATTCATATTTACGACGGTTCGCCGCAATCCCGGGGGTTACGTGATTCACTTTTGCGACCTTCTGACGAGCAGAAATCAACGGGGAATCCAGATTCGCTTCACAATAGCGCGGACCAATTTAACAACGGCAGTGATTTGCGTGATAAACGTGGCGAGAAAAGTCGTAAAACTCCCGTAACAAATTTCTCACTTCGCAAACATAAATTCTGGGTGCCATTATGGTCACAAGTCAAGGACTAGCTGTATAGGCATTAAGGTCAAAAAAAAAAGTCCATAGACTCTGCAAACATTCTTGGCCTGCTCTCTACCCTTCCAAATCCTAAAGATTTAGGAGATGATTTTATCATTTTAAGTGGCCTTCCTTAACACACCGTGCAGAATTAACTCCACTTAAAGACAATCTGTTTAGTGACTTTGTCGCTGTTGATTTCACTTCCCAAACTTTTTCCTTCACCATCCAAAAGTGCTTTTTAAGAAACTATCAACTCCGAGGGCTGGTGAGGAGTCCCTTCAGCACCGTCATAACTTCGGTTGCTGAAAAAACCGGTCGGAATTTGAGGTCTACCGGTATTTTAAAAGCAAGATCACAGACTGATCTTAAATGTCATTTCAACAACATTGGTGAATAGATCAATTTTCATCTTCACAGAAATACTTTGGATGTTCAAATATAGTTTAGAACACAAGGCGGACTTTTAATGCCATTTCAATATCCCTTTTGAGATGGGATCGTTACCCAAAGTTAAACCATGTTTAACCCAGGTTTGCAAAGCATTGCATTAGATGCCAGATTTGCACTTAGACCAGTGGGGGAATTCTGGGAATTGAAGTCACACACCTTTAAGCGAAACACTGTTCTTATAAATACTGGATTTTGGAAAAATCCATTGTTATCCTTTGTTTAAATATCCAGGGAAACTGACCGGTACACATGCCTGTCCATGCAAAGGATGTTCAGCTGTTAAGAAACTACAATCCTTAGGAAAATGCAGATTTTTGTAAAACAGTGATTCCCTCTGCCTGAGAGTTTTATATACACACTCACACATATACCACTATACCTGAATAAACGTAGTTTGCTGCTTTTTTTCTTTTTTTTTTTTCAAATGTATGACCCTGAACTATTATTAAACAAATGCCTTCTAACATTGAACTTGTGAAAACAACTTTGCACTAATAGCAGCAGGTGAAAAGTTTCACACATTTCCCCCCAAAAAAGAGGAAACAAGCTGGAAAGACTTAAAAGGGGGGGAAAATGTGCAAGCTGAATAAAATTACGAGTCTTCAATGCCCCTTGCAAATTACAAGTCATTCCTTTTGCAAAAAGAGACAACAAAAAATGCTTTGGTGTTTTCTCACCACGGAGGAATTTTAAAAAAAACAAAAAACTTTCTTTTTTTAAAAAAAAAAGTTCATAAATATATAAACACGGTTTTTTTTTTCTTTGAAAATGACCATTTACAAAAATACATTTTATTGCTAACCCTACGGACTGGTGACCTCTTCTTAGATCAAAGATGCCACTTTGCCACAAACTCTTAAACAGCAAAACCACAAAGTTTGCTTCTCTTTGTTTTTCCCTCCATGGGTGACAAGATATTTCTCCAAAACAAAAGTTTTAATTCGACCAGAGGAGAAAAAAATAAATAAATAAGGATCCTGCACCCAATTTGGTTCATCGGGGAGTCGAGCTAGATAAAGAATTTTTCTTCCTTTTTTTTTTAAAATCTCCATCATAAAAATAAAAACCCCATGGACTCTTTTTTTACAGACAACTCAAAAGATCAAAAGGAGCTGGTGTACAACGAAAGAATTCAGGCCAAAGTAGTTGGTTTTCATAAAAATGGTAGTAGCATCATTGGCTTATCCAGAAAGGAGGAAAAAAATAAAATTGAGTCGCAAGGAAATTGCAAACTAAAATATATCAATTGCACCCTGAACCAAAAATCAGGCCAGGACTGGCTTATGATATCTCGCAGCAAACGTTTTTCAAAAAAACCCACCTCTTGTGGGTCTAAATTTATCAAATTTAAAATTTGATCCTAGTAATAAAGCGAAGAGCTTGCAAGCTAAAATCCACCACGCTCGGCCGCGTGCAAACCTAGTTGTAATTATTAGGGTTGTTTCCTGCAAGTTCTTTTGAGTCTCACCATTCCAGTCACTATGCTTTCTTTTTCTATGCCAGCTCCTAATTCTGGTCTGCTTGTCAATCTCCCAGTTGACTGACAGTTCCTGAAGCAAACTTAACTCCCTTAACCTTCCCGCCCTGCGCTTGGCAGAGCTGAAAAAAGGCCGAATAGCCAAGGCTACATCTTGCCCCTTTTTTTGTGCTGCCAGTTTCCTCAGCCGAAAGGATGCCATTTTGTAGCTCTCTGCGCCTTCTCCATCCCTGGGCGTTTCTTCTCAGCTTTCTGAGGAGAAAGCGAGCTCTCCTGCTCGGCGCTCGGGATTTGCCGCCTTCCCTGAGGTAAACGCGATGACCAGCTCTCATTCGAGGCACCTCAAGGCAGCTGCATTTCGGGCAAGTCCTGTAAACTGCACGGCTGTCCTTGTAGGTGATGGTTGGGGGGCTGGGGGTGGTGGAAGTAGCCCATGGTGGCCGTCTGTTGAGGTAAGGGCGGTTGCTGCTGGAATAACGGCTGATTCTGCCCTGCCTCGGCTGCGCTCGGCATCTGTGAGGAAGAGAAGATACTATGTGAAGCGGCTTCTGAAGAACGTGTCTGTGGAAGTTGTCGGTCCTCCAAGTCATGGTTTAAGGTGGTTTTTTTGTCTCTAAGAGGCGACTGGACTTTGCTGGTTTTTCCACAAAGATGCTTCGCTTCTATTATTTTTTATTTTACTTGTTTCTGTGTCAAATGTGTACAAGATAACAAGTATAAGTGTGAACGTAAACGTGAACAAAGGAAGGAGATCAGTGGTGGGATTCAGACGGTTCGCACCTATTCGCGAGAACCGGTTGTTAACTTTCCAAGCAGTTCGGAGAACCGGTTGTTGGAAGAAATCTCTTTTTTGTTTTTTTCCCCACTTTACAGGGCTAATCCTGTCAGGAAGGCAGGAAGGAAACCTTCTGGGGTTGTTCCTAGCCTCATCTTTATTGCCCTGCTTACAGAAACTGCCTCTCGGTTAACCCATAGAACAGCTAACGGTTCTTGGCAGTACGCCCAGACTTACTGTCCCCTGAGTCACATGATCATCCAGCCACGCCTACCCAGCTGCTCATTAGGGCAGAGAACCGGTTGTTCAATGATTTCAATCCCACCACTGCTTTAATCCTTACGTTAGAATGAGAACGAAAGGTCCTTGTTGTAGACCTGACATCCTCTAGAGATGCGGTACTACAGCACCCGTGCTCCTTGACCTACTGGCCATGCTGGTTGGGAATTAGGGTACTTGGAGTGGGACTCTTTGGAAAGACACAAATTGAAAGAGAGGATTTTGATCCTAACTTAGAAAACGGTTCTTTTTCAGACATTGAGTCTAATTGAAGGAGAATTAAATTGGATCCTACACAATTCTTACTTTGTATTTTTCTTTTCTCTTCCTCCAGTAATGGACAGCTGTTGAAAGGAATGAGCTGCTGGCACATTGAGAATTTGAGCCCAATCTCTTTTTTGAACCTTTTTCACCTATTTGAAAATCAGCTTCATTCGCTGTCCTCTTTCCAGGTCAAATATGAACATATATCCTAATATTTTCGTTTAATTTCCAACAGAAAGTCTGTTCTGTATCTGGATCGTGATTTCGGAGGTTCAGCTAGGGCAGGGGTCAGCAACCTTAAACACTCAAAGAGCCACAAAGGTCCTAACACAAAGCCCCACATTCAGAGGTGGTATTCAGCAGGTTCTGACCAGTTCTGGAGAACTGGTAGTGGAAATTTTGAGTAGTTCAGAGAACCTGTGGTAACCTGGAGATTTTACAGTATCCTTCCCCTGGAGTGGGGTGGGAATGGAGATTTTGCAGTATCTTTCCCCTGCCATGCCCACCAAGCCATGCCCACAGAACCGGTAGTAAAAAAATTGAATCCCACCTCTGGTCAGATTCTATAACCTCTGTTGGGACAGTAGGACTGATTAACTTTGCCAAGATCCAGTACAAAAAGAATCATTGTTAATATATCTTGCAGCTGGATTTTCCCACTACAAGGGATCCTAATTCCTAAACTTCCCCCCCTGCCTTAAACTTCTCAACCATGTTACCCTTGCAACAGTCCTTTTAAACTTGACCCAAGAGACACTTTGCAACTTACCCTCACAGAGGCAGACAGACAGTGTTTTTTGAAGCTGCCAAAGGGAAAAAAGCATTGCACCAAGATCTGGGTAGGAGATAGATGCTGGTAGAATGTTGTTCCCTTCTTGGTTAATTGGAAGGCCAGCACAAATGGCATGGTGGAACTCTCCTCAGTTAGCAGAATGAACTCCAATGATACCCAAACACCCCAGAATCATTATCTTTTCTGATTTTATACTATATTACAGTGCACAGATATTTGCCTTTCCTAGAATATGCAACTCCTAATTAATTCTAAATTCAAAATGATTAGATATGAAAGTCCTTTCAGTTTTATCTGTGATAGATGGACAGATAGACACTCTGGATAGTGAGATGGGCAGCATATAAATTTAAAATAAAATAATAAATAAAATGAATAATAAAATAAAATATGATCAGTCTAACAAGTTCACACATTAATCTTCAGAGTTTGGAATATTTAATCAGGAATGCCTACATATTTTTTCCCAGCACCACCTGCAGATTACAAATATATTTTAGCAACTAGATGTTGGAAAGATATAAAGTTGCCAATTTTACTGTCAATGAAACTTTCAAATTATAAAATGAATATAGAGAGTGTGGAATGGCAATTACTATTTTGTAACTACTGATTCATGCCAATATTTGTAAACTGAAATTAATGGATAAATAACTGAAATCAGGAACATCTTAATTGAGGTGGCATATTTTAAAGTTATTGCAGGGAGACATCTTAAATTCTATTAATACATTTTTCATAATTTTTATTTATCAGACTAGTAAAAAGTAGCAATAAAAATAATTCACACCTATTGTTCATACTATGTTATTTGCTAATATGTAAATCTTTATGTCCTCTCCATTTCAGTTTCTGCATTTTGTCATTTAATTTTCAGTTATACTCTTTTATCTTTGGGGCACCTTCTTTTGGGCTATTCTCTTTTCCTCTGTTTGCTACTGATTTGCATTGCTTTATCATCACTCCAGTTTTATAAATTGAGTTATATTTCATACCAGCCATCATCCTCTGGAGCTCAAACATGAAAAAATGCCTACAGTTGAATCTCTATGTGCTTCTTCCTCAGTTCCTCAAAGAAGTTCTGAATATACAAACCCTTCACCCTATAAAATAAGGGCCCATTGTACCGGAAGGGTTAATAAATGATGTAAAGAGGGGACCATTTAAGACACGACAAACCTTGACCTTTCATAAATCATACTAGCTTGGGTGCAAGTGTGTGGGGGCTCCATGCAGCTGCGCGCGACGTTGACATTGTTCCCACCATCTCTAAATGCAACAAATCCCTCTATTGTCTTCCTGGTTTATCTGGTTCCTCTTGTTTATTAGCAGAGGTTGTTTGGCACTGGTTCCAGCTCTGGGCGGGTGGAAAGAGTGCTGGCACGCACCAAGGAGGGAGGGAGGAGCGGGTGATGAGAAGGCTGTATCAATGGCGTTATTGTCCCACCATTTTTGTTTCTCTGTAATGATATGTTTGAAAAAAAGGGGGGATTTAAAAAGAAAAGGAGAGAGAGAGAGAAAAAAAAAGAGAGAGAGAGATCTGTGCAAAGGACTTGGTAGGAATTGTTGTCTGGGTCTCGAGCGGATGCTGCTGCAGCTGGAGGATGGCCCAGGACACAGGCATGACAGGGTTGCAGTAGCCCTTTCTTCTACTACTTTGGATTCTGATCTGTCACTCTGTGACAAGCACTGGAATCCACAGGTGTCAATTATTTAAAAAAAGATCAGTGGTCATCCTCCGACTTTCACATCCGTTCACCAGAAGCTCGCTTGTGACAAAGAGTTCATATCACACAGATATCAAGGGCATTATTGTAAAGTTATTGCTAATGTGTTTTAGTCACAACTTTTCTCTTTAGTCCTCCTTTTCTCTTCCTTCCCCTTTCCAGAAAAGCTATGTTTATATAATAATCCTCTCAGGATTAGACTCCATGTATCTGATGATTATACTGTCAACAAAAAGTTAGATAATAATAAATTTGCTTTTATGTTACAAGATTCTTTTTTGAAACACTTCTTAATTATTATTGTAAAAAGGAGCTGAAGTGATATTTACTATCCATGAATTTTATTTCATGGTGTTTTTTTTTTAAAATAGCACATTGTTTTAACCAACCACCGCTGGCATTGTGTCTTGATTAGACAGATAATTTAGGGCTAATTCATGCTTTGTGTAGGATGGTACACTTTTGACATGGTAGAAATTTCTCCCCAAGTTTCATATAGGAAAGTATTCACTTCAAGGAATGTTCCATCTTCTTTTTCTAAACTTGACAGAATTCTAAATTAATCCTTCTTTCTGATCCATGTGAATGGGAATTATTTTTAAATACAGCAGTTTTCATTTAATGTCTCTCCATTATTAGGGGGGGAAAACCCCTCCTGAGCAAATACAGACATGTGAAAACTTAATTGCATTGTGAATGCAATTTTGGGAGAAAAAAGGAAGAAGTTATAATTTCAAAGGCTGACAAGAGATTATTGCCCAAAAAGGGGAAATGTGTTGCAAAAATGAGTTTACAACATGATGTTAATTTGCATGAAATGTGTGCTAGTTTACATGTTGAGATACACATATAGACATAAGCATTATTATATAAATAAAATGCTTTTATAATAAAGAACACCACGATTGGCTGCTTTATGGGCTAGTTCAGATTGCTGTCCAAGTATTGCAGGTTCCTGCTCAATTTTCTTAAGGTTCTTTATCTTCTCATTGAAATTGGGCTGGGCAATTATTAGGACTGTGCTTAACAAATTCCCACAAATAGACCACTGATGGTCAAGCAATGAATCATCTATAATTTCATTATTATTGCTTTCTGATTTGTATTCCAAATATACTAGTCTTCCTTAACTTGGTACTTTCCATCATTGCTAACTAGGAATTATGGCAGTATAATTCATTATGTCAGGATGCACCCAATATGATTAGATTTTCAAAACCTACATTACATGCTAGCGAGCATCAAGAAGATTTAAGTGGTATTACTGACATGAATAGTAGTATAAATAAAAACATGAATAAAAGCTTTACATCCCAAAGACAGATAAGTACTTTATTTAATTTTTAAATCAATAAGTCAATATTTTGATTTTTGGAACAATTGAGCCAGTGAAATAGTAAAAATGGTAATGTACCTTATTTGGAAAAGGTGAGCAGTTTTTAAAAAAAAAGAGTTATGGGATCACATCAAACTTAACTCATAATTATAGACCTTATGGACCTTGCTTCCCCAAATCATCATCAATTAATTGATTTGCAACCAAAGATATTTCTCTTATGAAGTTAGGTTTCAGGGACATCCATTGAAACTAAATATAAAAACATATAGAACTGAAAAAAGAAGTATAGAACAGGTTATGTTGAATTTGTTTCCAACAAGTATAGGTGGTTTTAAAGAGAAATGAACAGATTTAGGGAGAATCAGACTATCAATGGACCTAGTGTTGTTGGCTGGCTACTACCTCTGGAAACATAGGCAGCAGACCTTGAAAACCAGCTGCAAATGGAGCAACATCAAAAGAAAACTCACCCTCATGCCCATGTTTATGAGCTTCCTGAATGCTTCTGATTGGCAACTATATGGCATAATGCAGAATTCAATGGAATGTTTTTTGATCCAACAGGGTTCTTCTTATGTTAATCTCCACAATAGAAACCCCTTCTGGGTCCCTGACTTTGTTCATTCTGCTGTATTACTTTGCAGAAACCCGAATGGGTACATCAGATGATGCTTCTGTCTCATTGTTGATAACCTACTTTCAGTTTATTACTTGGTATCTTTGTGCAAGTGGATCAGGGAGTGATCTTGGGCAATATAAATACTGTGTCTTTTTGCAATCTTTGGAATCAAACCTCAGAGAACCAGTCTATCCATTACTAGCAGCTTCCCACCCTTCTCAGAAATTGCAAGGAAACTGGCCAAGACCTTTTAAAAGAATTCAGATTCAGATGGAAGAGTTTCACATGCTTTCAGCTAGATTTGTCCTTGAAACTGAAAATGTAGATAAAATCGCCTTTGTTGCAGGATCTAAAGGGAAAAAATGATTTGTTCCAGAAAACAAATTGTATGAAGGATTACTCCTTGGGTTATATACACTCATTTTGCCTCATCTTATAGCAATCATATTGTTGTTCTATTTCAGAAACCTAATTGGCCTTATTAGTAAGAGTGAAGGCACTTCTACACATTCTGTTTCCTAGTCCATCAGTTCCCAAAGTTGTGTCAATACGATTCACAATAGATAAGGAATCCTTGTATGGATGTGCCCTTAGTCAAACAAAAAAAGTGTGATGAAATAACATTTTTTTCAAGTAATTGACAACATTCGTAGACCATCTTTCCAAGTCCTGCGTAATTATAAATTAAATTTGACCAGTGGGGACACTGCCCTTGACTATGATGCCTATATTCTTAAATATAAGAGTTTTCACATTACTGAAGAGCTCCTTTTTACAAAGTTGACTACGTGTTTGTATAGCAAAATCAATTTTAATTATTAATTATCTGGACAATAATTCTCATAATCCTCAACCACCCTGACATTAGGAATGTTAGGAGTTTATTTATTTATTTATTTGTTTATTTATTTATTTATTTATCACATTTATATCACAATGTGAAATATTCTTGGTGACTCACAACATATAATAGAACAATACATAATAATACTAGTCAGGTGTACAAAAACGTACAAGCTGAAAAGGCATCTGGCATCAACCCCTACATGCCTCATGGAAAAGCACTATTTTCAGCTGCTTCTGGAATGTGACCAAAGTTGTGGGTGACTTGGAGTTCAGCGCTATTTAGGGTCCCAAAACTGAAAGCGCCGATATAGGGGTTATTTAGGACTATGAGTTGTACCATGAACATTATATATTGTGGTAAGCTGATATGAGTCCGGAAGGATTGGGCAACATACAAATTTAATAAATAAAAATAAATCATCATCATCCTTCTTGGAAAGAAAGATAGACAAACATGCCAAATACAGTCTAAACATCTGATGAACCATCGTCATCATCATTGACAAATTTGTCATCAGTCAATTGCAAAAGGTGGCTTTACTGGAAATGGTTTCCATTTTGCGACAACATCTGTAACACCATCAAACATCTAGATCTGCCTACCCCAGGTCCTTGGTAAGGACTCGATAGATAGGCAAAAATGCCAAAGCAAGTCTGAACATCTGGCTGACTGTGCGATGATCAATAACAACAACAAGAAGAACAACAATAATAATTCAGTACTTGCCATGACAGAGGGCCTGATGGATTTCCAAAGACTCAGATTCCCAGGCAGTGGTCTTTCCATCACACGCTGCTTAATCCTTTTCATCATAGATCCCTGAAGTTGAATTTGAGATCTTTGTGTCAAAGCAGATGTCATGAAAAGCAGATGCTCTGTTACAGAATCATCTTTTCCCTCAGGTTGTTAACTGAACCATCACAGTTTCCTGTGTGACTTTCAAGATAAGTTTCACGATCTGTCCCATCAGATTAATGAATACTAGAAACAGGACTTGTTCAATAGTTGTGCCAAAACATTGGAATGCCTTTCTTTGCAAATCCCTAGGCTCCTTCCTAACATTTTAGAAGGTTATTGTTTATTATAACTTCTTTTTTTAATGAACTTTAAATGTCCTGATCTGCTGCTATTATGGAACACTCTGTGTTTAGTGTAAGAATGATTTCAATACTGTAACAGTATTCATTTCAGTATTGATTGTTAGTGTTTTTAAATAATAATGTTTCATTTTGTTTAAGGTACTGTAGATATTTGGTGTTACTGACCGAAAAGCAATGTGGTGGTGAACTTGGTTATAATAATAATTATGCTGCAGTGAGTCCACTTTTAGTTATAAAAGACTAGCTGGAAGTCATGATACAGTATTTAGCATCATGCCCCGACTGTGAAAATGGCAAGACAGGTTTTGTTGTTATCCTTTGCTGTTTATGCTATTTTTACAAACGTTCATTCAGGTTCAATCAGTTGCAGCCTGTTGCAATCAAGTAATTTATGTAGGTAGTTTACATCTTTTATTTTCTTAAAAAGCTTAAGATACTGTACGTAGCATTTAGTTGTCCATTTTTTTTTCCACAGTTCCTTGAGATAAGCTGGACTAAATAATAGTGATTGTCCCAAATTCACCTTGTTAGCTTGTATGGCTGAGGCTGGATTTAAACCTGGATCTAACATTGGTACATCACTGAATAATGACTGTTCCAGGTAGTCAACCAGACATATCCTTCTCCAGCACGCCATTTGTTTGCAATGGATAATCCTTATTCTGCATGGATGGCAGAGTTCATTTCTAGATTATGTCACTTTTGTGTCTGTTCATAAACCAGTCACATTCTAATTCCCTGAATATCCATCTGCAATTTTACAAAATCTGCATGGAAATTGGCATTTAAATAACATCCAATACTTTCTTAGATACATTGTGAATTTCTCAAGATATGGTCCTATGGCATGGAAGGGATGTAGTGACTGATGCTAAAGGAATTTTCAAGTCCTCCTCTGACTGATGTTTTAGGTTCTTCAGGGGTTTTAATGCTGAGGCTTCCACGAAGAGCACATTTTACTGGCATTAATTTGTTGTTATTAACAATATTTACATGCTGCCCAATATTTTATGCTCTGTTTTGTTATCAGTGCAGTTTACAAAAACAAACTGGTAAAATGTAACAATAAACAAAAAAGTTTCAAATAGATTGAAAAATAAATAAAAATAAGAATGGAAATAACACAATAGACACATTATTCATGGAAAAGGCTTTTTTTCTCTTCTCTTTTTAAAAAAAATGAAATGATTCCAATAATTTAAAAAAATACATTTTTATCAGTTCACACCAATAACCTGTATTTGATTGTATTTGGTGGAACTCATCTGTGCTCAGTAGCTTAAGCAGGTCTGGTTGGTACTTGAGAGATTACAAGGGAATCTCAGGGCTGGAAAGCAAAATACGAATCCCTTTATCTTTTGCTTGACAGGTTGACAATAATAGCTCTCCAATGGCTGGAACTTGCTGGTAAATGATCTTCAAGGGACTAATCTGAATAAGCAACTCAGATTTACAATAGCTCTCTGGAAAATACTCTAATGTTGGGAAAGGTGGGGGGGAAAGGAGACAGCCAGCAGCTAGAAGGATAGTCTCAATTGCAGTGGTAATTGGTGCATCTTTGGAAGACCTGAAAGATAGACCAGGTTAGGAACAGTTCATTATGGAGGAAATTATCCATGTGGTCATTAGGAATTAAAAACCACTTGATGTTACATATAAGCACCATCTTAAGGAAGAATATAAATAATACATCTGCTTAAAGGCTGTTCTAAAATCATTATTTCTATTGTTCTTTTCTCCTTTGGGGAACTTTTTCTTCTCTCTGCCCCACCTTTTACTTTTCTCCATCAACCTCCAAACATTGTAATAACCAACTACCGTTTTTCCAACCACTAAACTTTTTTTGAGACATGTTATCCGCATCCCCTCTTGTAAGGAAAAATAATCATGCTTTAGCCATGAAAGCCAGCTGGATGACCTTGGGCCAGTCTCTCTCTCTCTCCCTCTCTCCTTCTCACTCTCTCTCAGCCTAACTCACCTCACAGAGTGGTTGTTGCGGGGAAAATTGGAGTACAAAAATGTGTTGGATATATTCGCTGCATTGAATAATTTATAAAAATGATAAAGGTGGGACATGAATAAAGACCTAAAATATATCTTTAGTGTGATCAGATGCTACACTCAGTAGAAGGGAAAATGAATACACTAATCCCAAGGCTGATGTATATGTCCCCATTTCCAAGACACATGTGGGAAAATGAGAACTTCCTCCAAAACCATCTCATTCAGAATTCCTAATTTGGCCCACCAGGGTCAGAACAATGGCACTGAACTTTTCTACTGCTATTTAAAAAGCACTTTGCAAAATAAATATATAAATAAAGTAAGATTATGCCTCAAGGAAGAAGTTCAGTTGTCATAGTAGAAAGGCTTAGTGGTCCAGATGCTAAAGCTTTGTTGTCAATCTTGTATTTATTCAAGAATAAATCATCCATAGACATTAGATACTTCTGTGGAGACAGGGGGTAATGAAATGAATAAAAAATGGATTAAAGTATTTGATATAATTGGAAAGCTCACTGAATAAGTTATCATTAATTTATATGGCTTCCAATTAAGGCATGGAAATTACAGGTGGTCCTCAAATTATGACCACAGTTGAGCCCAAAATATCTGTTGCTATACAAGACAGTTAAGTGAATTTTACTCCATTTTATGACCTTTCTTGCCCAAGTTGTTAAGTGAATCATTGAAGTTGTTAAGTTGGTAACAAGGTTGTTAAGTGAATCTGGCTTCCCCATTGACTTTGCTTGTCAAAAGGTCGCAAAAGGTGATCATATGACCCTGGGACACTGCAACCGTCACAAATACATGCCAGTTGCCAAGCATCTCAACTTTGATCATGTGACCCATGTGGATACTGCATGGACATAAATATGAAAAACAGCGATAAGTCACTTTTTTCAATGCCATTGTAACTTCAAACGGTCACTGAATGAACTGTTGTAACTCAGAGACTACCTGTATAGTTGAGAGCCCTCCCTACAAATTAATTCCCCCCAAAAATAAAGAAAGATGGTGTGAAGGAACGGGATTAAATTAAGGAGAGAAACTGCTAATTTCAGCAATAGAAAACATGAAGCAAAATAATCATCATCATTATATCTAATGTTTCAGTATAGTACATAAAAATCTGTTAGCATGGGGAAAATACATATTGAGATGTAAGTATAATGTATAAATGAGATATCGGAAATCAAGTGTAATAAGATTAGGGAAAATACGTTAGCAATAAATTGATAATTTATTATATAGAAAAAGTTTTATTGGTTTCAGATATAAAATACATTGTTTACAATATGGTGAATTTTCTTATCTTATCTA
>JAOYMU010000283.1:22751111-22763573 GCA_025802295.1 Psammodynastes pulverulentus
CCCCTCCCCCGGTCAATGATGTCCCGCTTTGGTAAGCGGGACATCTGGTCGCTTTAATCCAACATCAAGTACCAGCCATTATGTACACAGCTGTTTGTTTCATGAACAATAAATTGTTTGCTCAGCCCAGCCCAGCCATTAGTATACTGTACTCAGCAACTTGTAAAAGACAAGATTAATTCAGCACCTACAGTGGTGGTTCAGTAGAGAATAAGGAGAGAAAGCTAAGAAGAAGCGGACAAAGGATCAATCTGACTCTTACATTAATAAACTGTACATCCAGCTTGGTGTTTTTTTCCATGTGCTGCAACAAATCTACGTGGAAAGTCTCGGCCTATTCAAAAAAAAAGGCATTGTGAGAAATCATGTCTTACTCGTCTAGTATACCTGAGCATTAAATGGGGATGAGACCATCATTCAATAGTAGAGGACATACTGTATCTATTGTATCAAGCATCTCCATCCAGCTCCTTGATTAGAGTCATGTAGCAAGCATCTTTCTGCCTAATATTAATCAAGGCATAGAACAGCAGCAACCCAGGAACCACATTTGCAATTACGATCAAATAGCATGTGAAAATCATTGACTAATGCTGCCTACAAAAATCAGCAGTGTTGCATATGAATGTTCTGAATTTTTTGAGCAATCTCTTAAATTGCCTGCAGCCTCCTTGGCTTCCTATTTTCCAGTTAAATTCCAAGGAAAGGCATGGGGGAAGGGGGATTCTCATGGGCCTTTTCCAGCAATAGTGCTGCTGTTACAACTCTATTGTTAGAGAGGTTTTTTTTCTTCACTTGGAAAAATATGGAGAAATCATTCAATTTTTCGTTTCAGTAGAGTATGTTGACTTGCAAGGAAGTGTCTAAATTAGAGATACTATCTTGCATAAAAACCAAGATTTCCCATATCCAGTTGTATCCAATTCTAGGGGGTGGTGTTTATCGCTGTTTCTTAGCCAAGGGAGCCAGCATTGTCTGTGATCATGTGGCCAGCATGACTAAAGCATAATGCGCACACAGAACGCTGTTACTTTGTCATTGCAGTGGTACCTGCAATGTTTACCTACTCGCATTTGCATGTTTTCAAACTGTTAGGTGGGCAGGAGTGATGCAAGAATGGGAACTCACACTGTCACATGGTGCTTGGGTCTCGAACTGCCAACCTTCCAGTTGACAAGCCCAGATTCCTAATCCTTGCCACCACTACCTAGCATAGAGTAACGTAAAATTGTACACTGTGATCAAAACATGTCAAACCTAACTATTAGCAAAATAAAATAAATATATTACTAGGGCTGGTAACCCAGGTGATACCTCTATCTTACCCCCTTGTTTGACCAGTGCCATAATGATGGGCCACTGTCTTTGGGCTTACCTAATGATGACCAAAACATATGGAACTTAAACTGTAAAAGAAGTAAATACAAAACAGCATGATAGAATGAATGAAATGAATAAAAAATAGGTGTGTATTTATAAAATCAAGAAAAGATTGGGGGATTCAATAGATTTGAATGATGCTAGTCTATTTCATGTTGACAAATGTCTCCAGTAAAGTGAAGGTTTAAGTTTAATTACAGAGGATACAGCTGTTTGTCAGAAACTAGGATGTGGCATCCATTTAGACCAGTGTTTTTCAATATCAGCCACTTTCAGATACCTGGGATTCAATTCCCAGAATTCTGAAAGTTGTTGAGATTGAAAAAAGCTGATCTAAACTATTGTGGGTGCATATGAAATGGCAATACAGTATATAGGCAGGTGATTGCTAGGTGCTACTTCCTATTTAATTCCTTTTACTGCTATGAATTATAATAATAGAGTAATAAGGGATTAATTTTATGAGAACTGCAAAATTCTACATCCAAGGTAAAATATTATGTTAAGATTATCAGGGGTATCAAACTGGCAGCCCACGGACTGGATTCGTCATGTGCAGCCCACGCCCACCCCAGCTCCATGAAGGGGAAAACCATTGTGATACATCACATGACAACAATGTGACACCGCGAGTTTGACACCCGTGCATTATATGAATAGATGGTTGAGAATAAGTTGAGAGATGCAGAAATGAGCAAGAATGCAATTGTTCAGTATGTAAATCTGCTCGAATATGTGGCTTAAACATTATTCAGGCATACATATAACAAAGCAATACATTCAAGAACATGATTGGTTTACGATGATATAGGAGAGGAATTAGTGATTAGTGCAAAATGAGAGGTTCTGAGTAGCGATGGGCCATTATTTGCCTAGTAACATCAAGAATAGATGTTGGGCAAAAATGGACATAGAAAAAAAGTGAAAGAAATGAGAGGGAAAGTAGAACATTTGCAAAAACGGAAAGTACAAATCATGTATGAAATAGCAGCAGATAATAAATGAATAATTATAATTAATAATTAATAAATTGCTTTCCCAACAGATGGAAAGAAAAATGGAGGTAAGAAAATACAATGGGGAAATTGTTTGTGGTAGAATGAAAAGAATTACATTACAGAGAGCCACAGAAGTGTGTGGAGCTATGTTTATAGGAAGCAGAGAAGATGATAATACAATGAAGTGAGGTAATGTAAAAGAAACAAACGCTGATAAGGGAATGATTTCTGTCAAATTTATTTTATTTATTTAGCATATGGCATTTACAGAGGTCGTGCAATCACAGATTGTAATCACGTATTTCTGTTAAATGAGAAACAGACAAAAGTAGCTGCAAAGCAGAGAAAATGCAGAATGATTTTGATGGAAATAATTTAAAAATATTACAGAAATGGGTGAAGAGGATTAAACAAGGAGCCTTCAACAAAGAGAATGGAATGAAGAATAGCAATGATGAAGTGATTGGAATGAAACTGAAGTGAGGGAACATTCAGTAGTTCAACACTGAGTGGTAAGTAATATAAGGATGTGTGCATTTTCCTTGATTATTGACCGCATTTATAGACAAATGAGTAAGGAATACTTGAGGGGTGTTAGAGGTATATTGGATGGAAACATGAATATGAGTGTACTGTACTGTATTCGGGCAATGACGTGTTGTTGGCTGAGAATCTCTGCATAACCATGTTCAGAACTTTGTGCAAATTAAAAAGCATAAATATATTTAGTTAGGAATGTAAAGCATTTATTTTCCACCCTTCTTCATAAAAGGCTGCTAGACTGGCTTATAAAATAATAAAAAAGAAGATAAGACTCAACCTTTCACACCTGCTATCATTTCCTCTTTTTTAAATTGTATGTGTGTATGTCTGTAAATTGTCAACCTTTGGCCATTAGTCATGCTAGATGGCAAACAGGTTGAGCATACTGTACATATATACAGGAAACAGATATACCACCAAGCTATAATAGAGATACCTTATGTAACTTTGCAGATACTGTATGTCTCTGCACACCTCCTCCTCCCCCATGTCTTTGTACAAATAAAATTTGAGTCGCAAGCAATTGAGAGAAAATAAATTCTTTTCAGTAATTGTTTAGGTCAACACAGAAAATATGTCAAAAGGGTTGCAACTACAACTGACGGAACTTTTTGTCATAGTTCTCCTGACAAAGTAGCAATAGTAGCATATTAGTAGCAGTCTCTCCAAGATACTTACAACTATTTCCAAGTTGCGGTTCAGATGTATTTGGGTTTCCGACATCTGTAACAAAATTTCACCTTTAGGAGATAAAGAAAAAACATTTAATTATTTTTCTTCTGGCAATGGATGGGCAGTCTAAAAGATGTAGCACCTCCAAAAACATCCAATGTTACAGTTCATCAAGAATTGTGATTTATTGAGCACGTGGGGAGAGGAAATTGGAAAAGTGGTATTATTCCAGATGTCAAGGAATGATCATCAGAATATGTGTGATCTGTTTAGAAAAAAAGCAATACTGTACTTTCCACTAATGAAAGGGTGCAGCAATATGGCTATGATACTTACAATAATATCTCACTGCTATTTATATTATAGCAGTGAATTCATTATTAAACCAGCGATTAAAAAATATGTTTTTTCTGTATTTTTGTTTTCTCCTTTTAACTGTTTGAAAATGTTATCGATTTTTAAGATTAAAGATTGTTTTGTTGCAAAGATATACATATTAAATAATAATTGTAAAAAAAAGTTGTAAAAATAATTGTAAAAGTATTACTGATCTGATTTGCATTATCTGAACCAGAGGTAAATTATCTAGATTTCATACTTCTTCAAATGTTATAATAGCAATAGCTATAGCACTTAGACTTATAGCCCTCTCTAAGCAGTTTACAGTGTTAGCATGGTGCCCCCAACAATCTGGGTCCTCATTTTACCGACCTCGGAAGGATGGAAGGCTGAGTTAACCATGAGCTGGTCAGAACTGAATTCCTGCCGTGAGCAGTAAATTAACCTACAGTACTTCATTCTAACCACTGTGCCACCATGGCTCGTGCAGTTCTCAACTCAACTCAAAATACACAACTGAATGCATTTGACCCCAGATTTTAAGAAAAATAATTAAAGATGAATAAAAACTAAGAAATAAAATACATTATGTGTATGTTGTCAGACAATTAAGTTTATTTTTTTTTAAATAGGAAGTTTAAAAAGTTGCACATGAAAGCAGAATGAGCATGTTTGAACTGGTCCAAAATAGGAAGTAAATTGATCAGCCTATTGTATCTGGATATACAAGTTCGCATTCTAGCTCAGCTACACAGTCCTTGAATAAGATTGAATTATATCAGTTTGAAACATTATACTGTGAAAAGGATAGGATAGAATAGAATAGAATTCTTTATTGGCCAAGTGTGACTGGACACACAATGAATTTGTTTTGGTGCATATTCTCTCCGCGTTCATACAAAGAAAAGATACATACATCAAGAGTCATAGGTATAATACTTAGTAGTAGTCATAGGGTACAAATAAGCAATCCATACTAGGAAACATAATAATAAGCTAGGGCCTATCAAATCATACTAGTAAACACAGTCAATAAAAATATATTTAAAAAAAAACCAGTAGTAGGAGATGGGTGAAAGGAAGGATGAGAAGTCAATAAAAAAATCATGATACAAGCAACAAAGTTACATTCTTACAGTCATAAATGGGAGGATCAGTGTCTAGATATAAACTCACAAAATATCTTTGCATGCTGAATCCAGTGGAATGAGGAGCAAGCATAGTATTATTTAGCCCCTCACATTACATAGTAATTTAAATTATTATTACTACCAGGTGACAATCATATATATCATCTCATGGAAACTCATGTCTTACCCAGAATTTGTGAAGTAGAACTCTGAAGAGCTTGTTCTCCAATCTTCTGAACTGCTGTAAAATATACATCTGCTGCCTCGGATAATGCTGCAGAGTTTTTTTTTTTAAAGAAGAAAATTAGAATGCATTTCTGGCTGAGAATTTTCTTTCCCTTTTTAAAATTTATTTTTCTAAGAATTGTTCTTCAATTATTAAAACATTTTCAAATAATTCATTCCTTGGGTTGTCCTCTGCCAAAGATTCAGGTCAGCTCCCAAACTGCCTCTCTGCAAATCTTTTGCAGTTTGTGTCGGGCAAAGAAAAGAATAGGACTGCTTGGAAATCCTGTTTGTTTCATGTTATCCACAAGCAGAGCATTGATAGCTGTACATTTCTCATACGGGTTACACAGTATGCGCGCTACTGATGTGGTGCATCTGATTATACAAATGGATTTGTCTGCACACTGGTATTCTTCTCTATCCATGAATGGTGAGAAAGGTCACCTCCTCTCTCAAGTATATATGAAATTCTACCAAATTAAACACGAACTAATGCAGTTGTTATTTGCTACATTATGCCCAATTCCAAATAATTATGGGTATCTTATTTTATTTTAAAAGCCAGAAGCAATAAGAAATAATGAAACAAATCATGCAAGTGAAAAAGAGAGAACGTTATATAATATATAGCATCAAAATAATAATAATAACTTAATGGGCTACCAAGCCTATTCCAGGTGCAAAAACAACCAGTTTTTCAAGAGATGTTGGATATCAGCAAGGTGTGTGTGTGAAACACTGTCAGAAAGAATGTCCCAGACTGTAAGCAAGTAGACGTATAGCTAGCTATGTTACTTACCATAAAAAGCCTGCAGATACTTGTTGCCCAAATATATCAGCTTCTCCAAAGCTGGATTAAACTGTTCCAAGATACTCTGTTATCCATCCAGATGAAGACAAAAATAAAAATTAAATCTTACGTACAACATCTAGGTCTCTTTTAAGAAAACTTACTGTAGCCTAGGCATTATTGCTTTCTATATTCTAGACAATCAATCAAATGGGCCATCACCTTTAATTTAGTTTAGTTTACTTTACTTCATTGTCATTGCACCTCATACAACAAAATTAAATGCCATCTTCAGTGCACATTATGACTATAAAAATAAAACGCAAACACAAATACACATCCTTCACATTCTATACAATTGAATTGAAAACCGATGATATTGTATTAATATTGCACTATACAGTAGAATTCAATATAGTTACTGCCTTGGGATAGAAGCTGTTTTTCAGCCTTGTTTTTATTATCCTGTACCATCTGCCAGATGGTAATAGTTCAAAAAAAAAAGAGTGCCCAGGATGAGATGGATCTTTGAGAATGTTTTGAACTTTCTTAAGGCATCAGGAGCTATAAAGCTCTTCCAAAGAGGGAAGAGGGCAACCAATGATCTTCTGGGCAATGACGTTCACCCTCTGGAGCAGGGGTCTCCAACCTTGGCCACTTTAAGACTTGTGGACTTCAACTCAGCCAGCAAAGGTTGGAGACCCCTGCTCTGGAGCACTGTCCTATTTGCCACTGTGCAATTGGCAAACCATACACAGGTGCAATATGTTAAAATATTCTCTATGGTGCAGCGGTAGAAGGTCACCAGCAGTTTCTCATTCAGTTGTTGTTTCCTGAGAAGTCTTAGGTAGAATAATCTCTGCTGGGCCCTTTTGACTAGTACTGCAATGTGAGTGCCCGAGGTCAGGTCCTCTTTTATGATAACACCCAGAAACTTAAAACTGGCCACTTGCTCCACTCGTTTTCCATTGATAAGCAAGGGCTGGATGTCTGATCTATTCTTTCTATAGTCCACTATAAGCTCCTTGGTCTTATCGGTGTTGAGGACCAAGTTATTGTCTCCACACCACGAAAGCAACCGGTCCACTTCATCTCGATAGGGAGACTCATCCCCCTTGGAGATGAGTCCCACCACTGTTGTATCATCTGCAAATTTAGTAATAGTATTACTAGTGTGAGTGGGAATGCATAAGGTTTAAAAGTATGTTATGCTGAAATTACCTTAACCATAGTTACTGGCCCAAATTTGGAAGAAAATTGGTGCCAGACAACATAAGATGGTGTTATTATGAACCCAATGTTGGACCCAATGTTAACAGTGAGAGAGTTAATCAAGGTCATTAATTATGCTTAGTTAGCTATCTTCCACGGCTAGTAGAATGTATCTTCTAGTAAAATTTATGTTTGGGTGCATTTTTCCCTTAAGGATTGTTTATTGAGTTAATATGATCCCATTTTACACCATCTTTCTCCAACTTTGGTGATCTTCCCTTCACCTAGGAATCTTTTGCTGTCTCAGCCATCCTGTATCAGGCTGTTCTTCATGTATTTCTGCCTAAATACAACTGTTTGCCAACCATCTTCTTCTACTCTGCTTTTCCAACTCCAACACAGCTCTATCTTCCTGCAAATTCCTTAACCAAATTCCTTTCTCACCCCACCCCCACCAAATCAGAGCTCTCTATATGTATGTGGAGGGGGGAAAACACTACTTCATCATTTATTCTTCTTACCTTCCAAGTTGCTATCTTCCATATGCTGTGGACATTACCTGATATTGACCTCTGCTGCCCTACGTGACTTTTATCAATTGAAGGTTGTACATAACACTTTTGTACACTTTCTCTAAAAGGTATAGCTTAGGTTATCAGACTCAGTTATACCTCTCCATGTGCATATTAGGTCTAATGGTAACAATAGTACTAATGTTTTTTGGTAGAGTTAACCATGATCCAGCATGTTGGATAAACACTGCCTTGCTAGGTTTACTTAGATAAGCATTGTAAATCAATGAGCTTGCTGTTGAGTGTGTGCTGGACAGCCAACTATAGTTTCTATTTCATCTAGCAATTAGTTTTCACTGCATATTGGATTACCTTCTTGTTACTTCTGAGCTGAACCTCTTGGCCTCTCAATAGTTTTTCAGCTTAGCTAGGCCAAACGTCACTGGGCATGAGGTTAAACCAGATGCTATGCAAGATTTACATTCTCTGATTCTATGAAATGCAAAACTTTGGGGGGAATCAAAGAATGGGAAAAAAATGGAAGTCACATGCTTATCACAATCTTATCACTATTTTCCCTCAATTTTTAATGTTGGATTTCCCTATAAAGTCAATTTAGCATTCAAAAAAAGATCATATCTCTTTTATGAGATGTTTCATTCCATAGCTTTTTAACAGATACAATTATTTCCAGGGATACTAGAGTTCTATTGTATTTGGATCCTAATTCTGTCAATCCAACTAAAGGTGCTGTTTATGCATATTACAAAGTAGCCCAAATCAGAAAATTAAAACCAATTTGGCTTTATAAGGGCAAATATAGTGAAATAGGGCACTCATTCATACAAAATACAATGGGCTAAAAAGTATGGTATACATGTGTATTAGAAATAAATGTGTGTGTGTGTATAAAATGTATGTTTGTGTGTGTCTGTATGTTTGCATTAAATAATAATATAGAGAGTTTTAACTCTTTACTGGATCATATTATATTTCATATTTTGATTTTTTTTCTATTGTATTTTTCATTTATTTTTTAGCACTCATTATGCATTTTTATTATATATTTTTGGATTTTTTTCTTTTTCTGTTCTTTTAAAAAGCAACAAAAATATTTTACAAATACAGAAGATCCCAGCAAGATGTATGAATCTGATCTTTATTGGAAACAATGGTGCCTCTACTACGAATGGCTGCACGATCTGATAATATAAAACAAACTCTTTGGGTACAAACACAATTGCTGTATGTAGTGTGAATAAATTATTTCTGTACTTTTAAATTTGTAACTAAAGCAGACTGAGATTCAAAGAATTACAGTAGGTTCCTCCGTTATTCTAAGTATCTCACAACTTAAAACAGAGATTATTAATTTATTCAAGTTTTTAAAGCTATAGCAATTTGAAGCTATACTGTTAAGAAATCTAGATCACAGGTTTTAGTAATCAAACAATTTTTCTCCATTTATATTTTAACAACTTCTTTCTACTTCCATTTTGTCTCCTGCAGAATCCATTATTAAGGAAAGTCTTCTTAAACCACATGTTTCTCTTGGCCAATCAAGAGAGGCTGCTACAATCCAGGGAACAAAGAAAACTAAGTCTCACCTTATAAATAGTGATTGTCGATCTGTAGGATTGCTCCATCTTCAAATATTTTAAGACCCTTCTCCAGGAATGGAAGTGTTTGAGAAGATATGCTGGCTCTTCTTTGAAAAAGAAGAACACACTGCCAGAGAGTTTAATAATTAATTCTCATGTTGTGCTGTTGGAACTTGATCTTTAGGTGTAATCAGATATCAGGTAGGGCGGAATCTTGTGACAGCTATGGAGGTCATATGATCTTTACTCTTAATTATGTATTGCAGTTTCCATATATGGTTCTTTGTGGAGCATTGTTCCATCAAACTATCTTGACTGAAATAATTATGATGAGTTGAGCACCTTGAACAACTTATCTCAGGTTTGGCTTAAAGGGCTTTTCCCACTTCTGCCTAACCAGGAAATATACATACAGGTTGTACTCTTTTTCTGCTACGTCTTCATGACATGTTCTTTATCTCATCTTCAGTCCATGAGTGGAACAAGCTTATTTTGCCCTTAGTTGTCCCAGTGTTAAAGTAATGTTTTCCCTTTTATTCTAATAGCACCACTTGGTTGGCCATGGATAGAAATATAAAGTTGGATATCATCAGCATGTGTCACTCCATGGCTTCATGTAGATGTTAAACAGGAGTGAAAAGAGTGCCAAGCTCTATGAAACTCCATAAAAAAGGGACCATGATTAGACCTTTCTCCCTGATCAATATTGACTGAAACAAATCCTAAAGTAAGAGAACCAGCATAACATTATCTGCTTACTCCCAATCTCCAAGAAGACACTCTAAAAGATACCATGAGT
This sequence comes from Psammodynastes pulverulentus, assembly GCA_025802295.1. Lineage (NCBI taxonomy): Eukaryota > Metazoa > Chordata > Lepidosauria > Squamata > Psammodynastidae > Psammodynastes > Psammodynastes pulverulentus. Next base: position 22,761,316 of record JAOYMU010000283.1, read on the forward strand.
ATACCAAAAGCCATTGAGTGGTCAAGAAGAGCAAAGATGAGAGCACAAACACCATCCCACTTCCACCAAATGTAATCAATGCCATTTTATCCTGTACCCAGGTCATAATCCCTACTGAAAGAAATCCAGATAATCCAGTTTCCTCAAGGTTTCTGGAGCTGCCATATAACCATCATCAGAACCTAGCCACATGTCACCTCCCAGGACATCTTAGCCAACCAGAAGGAACATGGATCTAAAATATAGGTACCTGAGTTTGTAGCCCCAAGGACCCTGTCTTTGTTATTAGGACTAAATGGACCAAACTCTTCTCAGAGAACCAAGCCAGACTGAACCTTGATTAACTCCATAGGATCTGCAAGAGCTCAATTTGGAATGAATCCAAGTGACTTTATCTGATAGGTGCCTAGTGTCTCCCCCACAGCAAGAAAACCTCTGAGTCAGCCCTTGTCAGAAGGGCTCAATTTACATTAACCAAAGCCACCAAGTGGTTATCTGCAGACACATTCCAAGCAAACACAGGACCAACCTGAAACAAACACACACACACTTATAAAGGCTCACCACTATTAATTATTGAGCATTGATTGCCAGTGAAGGCTGCCTTTCATAAAATTGCTCCCCATCTGCACAAACATACAGCACTTGAAGGAAAAACCTTACTAAGGGGAGGCCTAATTAGGCACATTTGGGTTGACATTAGGCTTTAGTAGGTAAAGGGGTTTTAGTTAATGTAGCTAGATTGAGATTTTTATAGGAAGCACGTGCTGCATTTGGCACAAAAGGGAACTACTTCATCCAATGACCAAGGAAAAAAATCAAGGATTTCTCTTTTAGATAAACACCATGGCCAAGTCATATAGAACATTGTCACATGTTACTTAGTTCCCTCTTTAGTTCCCATGTCATCAACGCGTGATCAGTATTACTCTCAAATGAAAAGCAAGAACATATGCTTCTTTCTGCTTTATAGTGATCTAAATAAGGCCCTGCTGTAATATTGATGTAATATTGGCATAGCTTACAGTGGCATGCAGTTTTGTTATAGATATTAAATTAGTTCAAAATGGAAGAGGGCCAGCATCTTTAGCCCCTCTTGACTATGACTCAGTTCTAATCGCACCTGGTGGGATTTAGAAATATTCAGTTATACTGCTTGTAGCTAATATAAAAAATGTTGAATGTTTATTTACTTCCACCAATCACCTCCTCCTCCTATCATTTACTCACTGAATGCAAAACGATACACATGCATTCACTCACTCATGGGGATTTATTTGGAGGTAACACCTCCCCCCACATCTTTTTTTAGGTTAAATACAGCAATTCTCACATCAGAAAATATGTTTTAAAAATTCATTTATGCCATACAGAGCAACTTTTCTCTGTCAGGTGACTTCCAGTATCAGTTAAGAATTGCTAAAGTTAATCCTATGCATTTTGAATTACCAGTTTTTAAGAGGTTACTTTTTAATAAGGTTCTCAGTTTGCACTAAAAGCAAGCTAAAATGCATCTCTGACATTGGAGATTGCAATTTGTATTAGGACATCTTAAATGAAAAGAATCAAGACAGAGAAAGGTCAGATTTCAGAAAATTAGTGGTTTTTATTTAATGCTCACTTTTGGGGGGGGGGAGGACTTTTTAATATCAACATAATTTTCATCTGAATTTGAAATAGCTTATGAAAATAATGGGAGAGTGAAGTATTTCCTGTTAGTTTCACTTTATCAGTTTTTCAACAATTCCAGTGCATCCTGTTAAGTCAGTTAAAACTTAGAAAAATAGTGCATTTTTGTTAAACATCAGTATACTTTATATTTTTTTGTCTAAACAAAACAGCAAATACAGCATTCATGAGTAGAAAAATTAAAGAAGGAAGGAAGAGAGAATGAGAAAACAGAAAAATCAACCATAAAAACATGGGCCCATCTACTGACTTTGTCAATCAATGGTCTATTTATTTGATGTGTGCCCATTCCTACATTTTTCATCCTTATTCAGAAATGTCTTTGGGCACTATTTGAAGACTATTGTCCAAGGCTGCCTCCTGTAAGGAAGTACTATCCTCCATTCTTCCAGGACTCTCTTGTGCCACTCATAGCGAAGTGATTACTTCAAGGGTGAGAAGACTCAGAGAAAAGGAGTCTGAAGTAAGGAAGCAAGCATTTAGGAAGGGCTTTGGTCTAGAACAGGGGTCTCCAACCTTAGCAACTTTAAGCCTGGCGGACTTCAACTCCCAGAATTCCCCAGCCAGCT
>JAOYMU010000283.1:22787148-22799301 GCA_025802295.1 Psammodynastes pulverulentus
ATTTGTGTTTATTTCATTGTTGGTTTGATGTTAAGCTTGGAGTTAACAAGCTTAACTCCAACTTTGTTTCTTTTTGGGCTGGGTGATAGTCTCTTTTGTTTGGTCTATAGATGTTGTTAATATCGCTGTATCTATTGATGGCTGATTTGCCAGAGTGCCAGGCTTCTAGAAATTCCCTGACATTTTTGGACCTGGCTTGGTCTTGGTCACATTTTCTCAATTGAAACTATGGTTAAATCTGTCTATATGTTGTGAAATTAAAGAATTTTCATCATGTCTTCTGACTGCTATTTGGTATTTGTGCCTGTGTTCTGCCAACATCTGCCTATTTGCCCTATATAGTGGCTGTTGCAGTCTTTACATTGTATGTTGTCCTGTTTTTTCTTCTGGGGTTTTTGGATCTTTCGGTCTGCTTAGGATGTTTCAAAGGGCTTTAGCTGGCTTGTGTGCTATGCTGATTCCATGTGGTTGTAGTCTATTGGTGGTTTCTGAGATATGTATGGCAGTGTAATTCTTTTTAGGGCTTGTGTTGGTTGTGCTGTATTGGGTTGAGTGGTCAGGAAGTTTGGGATAAGTTGTGTGGATATCTATTTTAATAGAATACGTTGTATAGATGCTTTTTCTGCTGTTCTGGGTTGCTGCAGTGTGTTTGGGCTCATCTGAATAAAGTCCTTACATAGCTTCTCTTGTGGGAGGTTGGGTTGTTGCTTTGGTAATGGAGCACCTGGTTAGTATGGGTGGTTTTTCTGTAGACTTGAGTTTCTACTTTGCTGTTGTGGTCTTTGTAGATCAGGATGTCCAGGAAGGGTAACAAATGTTGTTTTCTTTTTTTTTTTTTAATAAACTGGATATCTTTTAAAATGTTATTGATGGTTCTGTGGGTGTTCTCTAATTGGTCCTTTTTGATTGTGGTGAAGGTGTCATCTACACATCTGATCCATATTTTCGGTTGTATTTGTGGAAGTGCTTTGGCTTCTAAACATTGCATCTACAACGTACAATATAAGGAGTGGATGAATGCTTAGTATCTTGACCTATCTTAAGCAATATGACCAATAATTTATTTGAAGCTATGTATCAGCATTATCTGTTGTCTTCCCCCTTCCATATTTTTTTAACATTGTCAAACATAATGATTTTTCCTAGTCTATCATCTGCTTGCATCACTTTCCCCCAAAATGTGATATTTTTGCTGATAAAGGAAGAGGTCAGCTTTTATTTGGTTCAGAAGAGATTGATTGGTTTTTATTCCATTCAATAGTAATAGCAATATAGCAATAGCACAGCCTTATATACCTTATAGGTATATAATCACTACTTATAGTGCTTTTTACAGCCCTCTCTAAGCGGTTTACAGGATCAGCATATTGCCCTCACAATCTGGGTCCTCATTTTACCCACCTCAGAAGGATGGAAGACTGAGTCAACCTTACGCCTGGTGAGATTCGAACTGCCAAATTGCAGGCAGCTGGCTGTAAGCGGAAGTAGCCTGCAATTACTGCACTCTATCCTCTGCGCCACCAAGGCTCCTTATTATATATGATGATATAACATGGTTTGTGTTGCATAATGCACCCAACCATTGTGATATAATATACATGTATGTATAAATATTATTTACAACGATGTCTAAATGTAACCTTACTCAACAAACTGTGTTTTAAAAATCATGCAGTATATATTTAATATCATTTTATTCAGTTTAGTACCAGTGGGCACCACTTAGATAACTTTAGTTTGTTTTGTTAATCAGTGTGATAAAAGAAGGTGTGATAAAAACCAGTGTGGTAAAAAATGAATTTCCTACATACAGATGATACTGTATTGCATTATTATATATGACTAAAATAGTCATTTTAGTGACTATTGTTAGTCATGAAAATTACAGCATCTCCAGCTTTTACGTACAGCTTAAGAGTTGTAACCTCGCCTTCACCCTTCAAAAAAGCCAGAGTTTACTTGCACATATTCCTATCTTTAACTTTATGTTGCTGTTATGTAAGAATGAAGCTGAACATTTGAAAAACAAAACCAAGTTGTTTGGTTTGGTATGAAGAAATGGAACCTGTTGGTTGAGTTTAATAGCCACATTTTCTTAGCCACGTCTAGAGGTGAGGCAGGTCTGGGTGCAAATTTGGAATATTAGATGTTTACCTACACAATATTCCTGTTCTTGCTTTGTGACATTGAATGTCGTTTCTGAGGCTGTGAAAGACAATGGATGGGCCTCTTTAAGAAAATTGTAAAACATAGAGGTGGAGCTCTTGCCTTACAATCAGAAGACTGTGAGTTCGATCCTAGGTGGAGGCTAATATTTGGAATAGACTCTCCTGCTCGAGCAGGGGGTTGGACTAGATGACCTCCAAGATCCCTTCCCTTCCAAGTCTGTTATTCTATGTAAGACACTATTGCATGATGGGCATGCTAGCTACAGATGTACTGTACTCCAACACTAGAAAATGTAGACTCATACAGATCTATCCAAGTGCCAAACCTTGAGCTATACAAACATTTTCAGAGGAAGCAATAGAAGTAAATTGCAGTGCTTTGGAAAACAGCCCATTCATTCTGAAAACATGTTATTGTTGAAACAGGTTCCCATAACCTGCTTTAAAAGATGAAGTTCCAACACTGCAATCTGATATAGTTTGGAATTTAGTAGTAGTACAAATCCAATCTATCTATATGCTACTAGAATTCTCATCGTGACCTTTAACTGGGTGAAACAGTGCACCAGAGGGCAACAATTGAAATAAGGTTATCTCAAATGGATTAATTTACAGAAAGTGTCTACATTCTGGGACCCCTCATTCCTGAGAGAATGAAATTTGTGGGAAATGTGGCTGCTTCAATGCTTCCGGCTGCTGTTACAGTCAGGTCGTCTTTGCTTTCAGGGTTCTATAACTGTTTTCCAGCAGGTCTTGCAATCCCTTGCACCTTTCTGATTTCTGATGCTCCCTGCAGAATCCCCATGAAGAAACTCAGTGGAGAAGACAGCAGGAAATCACACCTGCTCCCACTTCTTCTTTGCCTACCCTTGGTCATTCCATGTCTCTGTTTAGGAAAGGAAATTCTGTATCTCTGAAATGGTGACCCAATGGGCTATTGGTTATACCAATATTAATTGATTATAATTATTCAGTTGTATTATTACATAATTATATTATTTAATTATAATTGATTATGACTAAAGGTCCTCCATTTTGTACTGTAGAAATACCTGTTCTGAAGCAAGACACTTGAAGCTACACTTACTGTTCTGAGAGAAACATCGGTCCAGTGTTTTGCTGCTTGTAGGATCACAAGGCTTCATTACCGCATTACTTTGGGATTTTATTTTCTCTAGGGTGCTGGGTACAGTTCAGTGTAATGATTTTGACCTTTAGCAGTTTGGCCCTACCATATCCTCTTCATCTTTAAGCCACCATGAAGCTACAAACTACAGATATAACTTCTTCATCTTTAAGTAGTAGACTTCTTGTTAGGATACCCAGATACCCTACTTTACCAAAAGACTTTGATGTGCCTCAGTGGAATCTCCTCATCTTCCAGGACTGCTGAGTTCAAATCTCGTTTAAAGAAAATTGGATGAAGAGCAAGGACTTTTCATTGTATTGAACAGCATGACAGCTCCTGGACATACACAGATTAACAGATACAAAGTTCACTTCATTACAGCTTTCTCTGTTGTAGTCAGATACTATATTGCTATTTAAATAGTAATTGCATGCATTATTTTTATTTAATTATTAGATTAGTTTGTTATTAAATGTAAATTCTGGGCTTGTGTGAACATTAGAGGTGACTTTTTAAATGTAGGTATAGATTACGTTACACATTCCACCTTTCTTCCTTGAGCTCTCAAAGCACTTCAACCCCTGTGGATGCACCTGAAATCTGTTTTTATATTGTACTCACAACCACTGTGCAAGTACTTGAACTGAGGGATGAACTTAGTAAGTTTTCATGATTGAGAATGAAAGTGGAGTTTCCCAGCCCTAGTCCAATGCTGTTACACACTGCCTTACGCTGACATGCATTTTTAATTATAAATCTGTATTCTTTATTATGCATTCCTCCCTCACTCCACCACCCCCACTCCAGATTTTTTTTTTTGCTGATGCTCACATGGCCTCTTTAACTGTGAATAGTTAGATCAGCAAAAAGTATATAACAAAATATTCTTGAAAACTGAAGGACAATATCCTATATTAATTCATCAAAGTGTTAACAGAATTCAGGGAAGCCAGTAACATTTCTTTTCCAGATGGTCATGATATGTAAATTGCATTGTGCAGATGTGACCTTAAACTAAAGGGTCTTTCATCTGTGTTGTCTTTCACTATCATTATTCTAATTTCAACTCCACAGGGTGTTTAATAGGGTAGTCTTAAGCATATTTATACCAAGTCTAAAGTCTATTTCCTTTTAAATTCGTAATTTTGAATTCATCTATGCATATCAGTTCAAACGGTTATATCTTTAAATTTTAAATTTAAAATAAAATAAATTTAAAATATTTCAAATAATTTTAGAGATTCTGTTTCAGACCTCAGTATTAATGTGGTGAAGGAATGCTGTAGTTTCTATGTTCAATGAATTTCAGAATTCACATAACATTCTCATCTTACTCTTCAGCATTCTCTGCTTTACTTTCAAGTGCATTAGGTTTCATATATCTGGTATTGTTTCTTTCAGTTCAAACCAGTCAGACACAGCAAATGGACTCTAGGCCACCCAGGGATCTGGAAATTGATTTTCTTGCTTTCTCAGAACAGTGATAGTGCCTCTAGCAAATGCTAATTGAATACAGGGAGTCCTTAACCACAACCATAATTGGAATCTGAATTTTCATTGTTAAACAAGATAGTTGTTAAGTGAATCAAGCCTGATTTTATGATCTTTTTTTGCCACAATTGTTAAATGAATAACTGCAGATGTTAAGTGAATCACATAGTCGTTATTTGAATCCAACTTCCTTCATTGACTTTGCTTGTTGGAAGCTGGCCAGGAAAGTCACAAATGATGATCACGTGACCGCAGGGCACTACAACTGTTCTGAATACATGCCGGTTGCCAAACACTCAAATTTTGATCATGTGGCTGTGGGGAATCCTGCAATGGTCCTAAGTGCAAGAACTGGTCATAAATTCCTTTTTTTTCAGTGCCTTTGTAACTTCAAAAGGTCATTAAACAAACAGTGGTAAGTCAAGGATTACCTGTATAATGAAAGCAAATATAACAGATCTTCACTGAGTCTTATATACAGATAGTCCTTGATTTATGACCATTCATTGAGCAACCATTCAGTGTTACAACAGCACTAAATGAAGGGACTTACAACCAATGCCCATGCTACAATGGTATAGCCCACTTGCATTTACAACCCCATCTGCCTAGCCTCCTACGCAGGGGTATTTCAATTCCTCCACCTGCCTTTTAGGGGCCCTGCACTCTGCCACCTTCCCCTGCTGCCACCATTGTTGCCCTCACTAACCTTCACTGCTTTCTTCCTCCTATGCTGGCCCAGGATCCAGGAGAGGGCCCAATCGTGGGATGCATACAGTGAGTACGGTAGGGTACAGCCCCTGGTCTGCCAAACAGAGCTTGCCAGGCCCGGCCAGGAAAAGGCTGCAGGATGGTGAGGTTGGTACTCTCAATCACTGGGTGAGGCCAGGGAGCCAGGGGTGGCTCCCCAGGCAAATGTAGAGACTGTGTGGGAGATGCCGCTTGGGGTGGCAGCAGAGATGTCCGGAATGACACAGCCTCTCAGAGGCACAGTGTACGCTCTGCAGTTTGTGTTGGAAGTGTACCTGCAAAGCCTCACAAACTGTTCATGAGGCTTTACCGGAAGCCCTTTCAGGGCTGAGGCTGTGCACTACTCTGTGGTTTTAGTGCTGTTTTTTGCTTCTTTTTTCCCCTTTGGAGGACATGGCAAGCAACGCTAGAACCATGCAGTTCTGGGACTGCTTGCCTTCCTGCAAGGCAGGGTGCAAGGGAACCAAAAGGACAGAAATGCAGGTGGGGTGGGGTAGGCGAGATTGGTGGGTGGGCGGAGGTGGAGGTAGTTCTTTACTGAAGCTTGGGGTGAATCCTTAGCTAATGGCCAGTTGCATTCTCTTAATCAGGGAGTGCCAAGATGGCTGTCACTAAATGATGCAGTTGCATGATGTCTCATTTTATAACTGCATTGCTTAGCAATGGAAATTCCAATCCCAAATATAGTTGTAAGTCAGGGACTACCTGTAAAAATAAATTGTAGCACTCCTATGAACATGGCCATCGCTAAAAGAAGTGAAGCTGGCCAATAACATTTTCTTTTTGCCCTTCAAAGCAAAGGAGAGCATCGCTCTGAAGAATCTGTTCAGAAGGGTCCAATGGTTCAATAGCAGCCTGAGATCTATTGATTGATTTTTCTGCGCAATAATGATTTTGGAAGGCTTAACATTAAAAACGATGAAGTGTACGTGACCTGAACCAGAGAGTTCCAGCATGCATCAGTCTCCTGTAGCAGGGGTCTCCAACCTTGGCAACTTGAAGCCTGGCAGACTTCAACTTCCAGAATTCCTCAGCCAGCAAAGCTTGCCGTGATTTTGTATGTGGCAGGTTCCTTGCGCTGCAGTGGGATGTAGAGCAAATTAGTGATCATGTAAATTGACACCTCTCGATGTAAACAAAATGTATATAGTTTTGGTAGTAGCCTAGGTTATCATTTTAATCTTTTCATTCCTCAGTGTTTTATTTTTGCACAGAAATAATATCTATTTCGCATCAAAGCATTGATTCTGAAGGCTAGCGACCAACTGCAAAGCATTTGGTATGGTCCCTTTAAAAATAAATGCCCAGTACCAAGATGGCAGCTTCCTTTCGCCATTCTTCAGCCTGTGCCCTTTACCAAGATGGGGAGGGAGGGGAAAGAATGATGTCATTGTATGACTGTGTTTTTATGAATGAAAAGAATCCTGTGAGTGAGTAATTCCAGGAAACTCATATTACAACTCAGCAGATCGCAGAGCAGCGCCCAGCTCAGCCCTTCGCTTCGGAAAACAACAACTTCATTTGGGGAAATAAACAAGGCGATTTGAAAGCTTAATTGTCAAGAAAACGCGGCCCCTCCGATTGCATAAAGAGGGAAACGGCAAACAAAAGAACGATTTGGTAGGCAGTAAGTGACTATTTCGTTTATAATCTAGTTTACGGACGTCAGGAACGGATGGTGGCTTGCACTCTGCCAAAGTGAGGCTTTTAATGTCAAACGCAGAGAGGTGAAAGCGATGGGGAAAACCGTAGCAGTGTGGTTCATTGTGGATGGTTTCCGTGTGGCGAGGAGGGGCTGTCTGGTGTTGATTTTCTACAGAGCTAGACGGTAATCGCTGTTTCTCGGGAGATGTTTCGATTTAGCTGAGCTACAGCGTGTAGCTCCGTTCTGAAGAAAGAATCTGTAGAAGGAATCCGGGTTTGGAGCAAAATTGCTCTTTTTTTTTTTTTTTAAAGAAGCCGTGTTGTGTTGACTTGCTTTCGTTTCACAGTTGCGAGGCAGTTATAAGAGACAGGAAATCGCTTAATAAATAGGAGTTGCTCGTTATATTATTAGCCCTGTGTTTGCACGTGCTGAGGCCTCGGTCACATGTAAGAAGCCGTTTGGCACCAGTGCGAGTTCCGATGTGCGGGTGGGGTGTGGATTCCATTGGAAAATCATGTGGATCGGTATAAATCCGCCCTTTCCTTTCCCTTCCTATCCCGCCAATAATAGGCGAATTTTACAATGGTTCGGTTTTAACGACGGTGTGTGTGTGTGTATTGGTTTCGGAGGAATATTTCAGGTGGATTCGGGAGTTCCCGGCGAAATAGGCTGAACCTCCAGAATGGTGCTGAACGCCTGATGACGCAGGGAAAGTGAAGAGCAAACGAAGGGTGACTTGGGAGTTTGGTGAACCAACCGTGTAGATATCCTGCATCAGCATTTAAAAACCTAAACAAAACTTGGCCTGGACCTGTGACTTTCGATTTTTTTTTCCTATTGGAAGATCCTGGGATTGCTTCCATGCATAGGGGTCCTAATTAATCCCCCACCCCCATCCTGTTAAACTCCTTAGAGGTGAAGGCTTTTGTTGTTGTTGTTTTTTACGCACATCTAGAGGGATGTCTTCAATTTTAATTTAGGGTTATTTCCTCTTTGGTGTGCCTCATTTAGATGAATAAAACAAATGCACAGTCCTACTTTGTTTTCAATTTTGGATTAAAACGATCTCCGGATTGTTTTGGGTTGAATTTTTTCAACAGCAGGGTTTTTTTTAAGTCACCAATATAAACGATAAAGTTGAAAAACATCAAAAGGGGGGAAAAAGCAGAAGTAGAACAGCCATCTTTTGAAAGGGTGTTTTTAAAGCAAAATCAAAAAAGAGTACTGTAAAGTCTGTCTCTAGTGTTAAAAGCAACCAGAATAGGAGCAGGTGGGTTTCTCCCCCAGACAGGTATGGAAATGCTGCAGACAAGAGCTTGGGTTACAACAAGGCCGGTATTGCTAACCTAAGAGGCACTCAGTCAAGGACCGGCATCAACAGGTATTGTGATTTCAGTCTATAGTTATTAGTTCTCAAAAGAGCATGCATTTTGGATAATGTGTTTCATATATTTTTTTATAGAAAGGTGATCAGTCTCTTTTTTCCCCTGGATCTTTGTAGCTTCTTGGTATACCTTTTCAATCCAGTGTCCCCCAAAATACATTTGGCTATAGTCCTCTCATCCTCAGCCAGTGTAGTCACAAACATCTGCAGAATAGAGAAAAAACTTTTTCTTTCTTGAAAGGATACCTATCATTGAGGATAAGCTCCTAGAATTGCATCTTGTATTTAGTGATACTCATGCTGCTGTAACCACAATTAAATGATTATTAAGCTATTGAATTCTTTGGATATTTTGTTTAATAGCTCTGCAAAAGTTCTGGTGTGCCAGTTCTCTTGAAAGTATTATATTTAATCTGTGGGGCAGGTGGTTTGTAGTTAACCATTAAAGAGAAAGAAGAGGATTATAAATTGCAGATGGTAAAACGAAAAAAGAAAACCAAGGCAAAATGTTTCTCACAAATGTTTATTTAGAGAAAGGATTTAATCTGATCTTAAAGTTGCCTTCGCTTGTGAGTAAAACAAAAACTCGTATTGAGTTTTGTTATGTGCAGTTCAGCAATAAGGATTCCTTCCCATCTAGACACCAAAATAAGCACAATTTCAATTATTCTCTGTCCTAGTTTAAATTAATGTAGCCTAAGAAACAAAAGGGAGCTACTGTAATACGATAGTTTTGCATTAATTCCACTTGCTCCAATTGATAGACTCAACAATTTCTAGCCCATGTATGTATTTGTAAGCTTTCTCTTCTTTAAAGTGCATAGAAAATATTTGAAAGGGAACTTTCATTTTTTCTAACTTTTAAGGATTCTAAAATGTGTGCTTGCATAGTATCACATTTTTGAAAATGTATGTTCCTCAAGATATATTGTTTCAGAGTACAGTTAGATTTCACAGTTCCCATAATGACACACACATTCCTTTTATAAAATACAGCTGATATTTGTTTATAGATTCTAAGGAACGTGTACTGGTGATGTGCTCCATCCTCTAATTATTGCTCTGATTAAGCCTATATTTAGTAACACCTTGTGTGTCTATCTTTTTTTGAAGATGCATTAACTCTCCCCAGGTTGGCGCCTACCAGATGTATACAATCGTATCTTTCATAATTCCCAGGTAACTTGGCTTTTATAACCATAAACAGTCTGCATTTAGGCTTACATCTGAATAGATATCTATAGGATTCTACCTGGAAGACTAGATCAAGAAAAGCAGTAGTTAAAACTGCAAATTTCTGGCTCCCATTATCTATATAAGTAACCATCTAGTATTTAGCAACTTGCCTGGTTGCCAGAGTCAACTTGCAGTTCTGTGCAGGTAAGTAAGCAGAGGGGTGGGAGATTCTCCTTTTGGTAACTAGCAAGGAGCAATCATTTTCCTGAGGAAAAAAATATTTTAACCAAGGTTATTAACTTACTATCAGGTATGTAGTTTCCATTTCCAGGTTCAATTCAGAGGAGGCAGCTTCTCCTTTTTTGAAACCAGTCTGGTAAATGTAGGTTGCTTTTTTAGCAGGCACCTTAAAAATATGCAAACCTGCAACTTTTGTTAGCTTGTTTACAAGGTTGTTATCTTTGTCTGTGACACAACACTGAGGACCAGAATATTGTAGCTTCTGAACTTACAAGTATATTTGTGCAGATTTTGTGTAACAAAATTAAATCCATTCTTTCTATCCAAATTATATGGCAGGCACAGAGTGAAGGAAGTTTGAGGATAATTAAGAGTTTTTGCAGAGAAGATCTTTGAGCTTTGCTTGTACCTGATATAATTGCCAGGAATGGGGATGTCTTAATTTACATGCAAGTCTCTTACACCAGATTGTGTTCGGTAGACTTTGGGATTATAGCAAAATTGAGTAGTTCCTATAATTGAAGGTTCCTTTGTTTTATTTAAAGAATGAACTGGAAGGGGTGTTTTTTCCACCATAGAATCTATGGAAAGAGTTTGAGAGCTGAAATGAATTAAAGCTACTTGTGATGTGTTTCTTATGATAATTTCTATCTAGGGTTGGATATTCAGGCAGCTTTCCCAATTCTCGTACTTTGCACTTATCTTAACCCTTCTGGTGAGAAATTTTGAAATTTATAGTCTAATGCTGGACTACAGTGATTAGAGAAGGCTCTTACATAAAACCTGTGAAACTCCTTTTATTGAAAGAGTGGACAAATCATGCTACAATATGGTTCATTTGTCCACATCTTACAAAATAAAATGTAACTGGCTGGGGTGGGAGTAACTATGTTGTAACTATGATTTATAACCGTAGTGGCTGGGTTTACACAATATATTAAGTCAGTTCTGGAAATGTGGCTTCCTAGTTATGCCTATAGATTCTAAAAAGTCCTCATCCTGAATCCCTTTACTGTAATTAGAATTTGCAACCATCTCAAAGATGCCATTCTGGTTAAAGATCCCAAGAAGGGAGATGTTTATGATTTGATTATCACATGAAATCTGAAACATCTGTTGAGGTGAACAGGGGGAGGATTGTAAAAAAAATGCCACTGTGAATATGCTTACTAGTTAAAGTTTCTTGCTGAACATTTCATGGGAATTATATCAAATCCTAGGTTTGGGTTTCTTGATAATTTTTGTATAGCTGCAGCTCTTGGGAAGTTTTTCTTTTACAATGAGAAGCTTCTAATCAAAGTCATCTGGGATTAAATTTCTTGGCATATAATGCCTGTTATGGTGAGGAAACAGTTATGCCTGAAGTATATTTTAAGGGTCCTTAAAGTGACCACAAGTTACTTGTTTGCATGACTACAAATCTCTAGAATGAAGAACATACTGTATATATGTATAGCATATTGACAGGATCACTTTACATTTTGCTTTATCATAATTTGATCAAGGAAGGGAAGAGATGGGTGGGGAGAGAACAATCAAAGTGCCAATATTTGTGCTGAAAATATTTTACAGATTAGGTGCATATTCTATATGTCATTTTTATTGATCACTCATTTGCACGGTACTGTGCTGGCTCACAAGTAAAATAATAAAACATATTTTTAAAAAATCAAGAAAATCTAAAAGCAAATCTGCATTGGTGCTGAAAATGCACACCATATATGGACAATTGAATGCTAATAGGTTTTCTTGGGTTTCATGTTGTAAATTGCTCCACATGTTGTGCTGAAGCATCGTTTTATTGAAATAATAAATCAGTGTATGGATGCTAAATACACAGCTTGGATTAGGCATATTTCCTCAGGAATAAATAAATTCCTTTGATCCTGGTGGAAGAAAATGTCTGAGTTAAATTTGCTAAGTGTGCATTTAAGGATATTCATTTCCTTACAATCAGAATTTTACCAAGGCAAATTTGTGTGTTAGAATTTATAGGTATTTTTTCCCTCCTCTAAACAATTCTGTGCCATTGACATGTCTCTGGGTCAAGCCTGAAATTCCTAGAGGGCATTTTATCAGGGAATATACCAGTAGTGAAATCTTAGTACCTCCGGAGACCTCCCGAGAGGTACTAGGGCCCATGTGAATGAGTTCTCGGAGCCCGTATAAA
>JAOYMU010000283.1:22807696-22819946 GCA_025802295.1 Psammodynastes pulverulentus
CGTTCAAATAGAGGTGGCGTTCAAATAGAGGTTTTACGGTAGTTTAAAGCAATATGTAGTTTAAGTGTGGAAACTTAGATTAGGTTGGATTATTTGACCAAGTGGTCTCTTCCTTTTAATTATTTATTGCCTCAAAGCAATTTGAATAGAATGGCTATTCCTGCTGTGTTCCTATAAGCTGGAAAAGTCAGGACAATCAAATGTTGATTCACTAACTTTTGCTTAAAAACACCTCAAGGCAGAGAAATTGCAAATTCTGTTCACAAGTGTTTAGAAATTGATCTGGAATGCAGCCAGTAACATCTGAACTGCAGCAGGAAAATATCACGTGTCTTACACCAATATTGAGCAATATTTAGTATCATACGATAATCTTGATGTTCTCAAAAGCTAACGTCTCAAATACAGTATGTAGTTACTTTCTCCATTGAGAGTTTGGAAACATAATTTTTCTTTTGTTTCTACATAGTCTGCATAGGATTGCACTGTAAATGGTCTGTGAACCCATACATAAAGGATCTTATCAAACCAATTTTAAGATTTGCATCCTGGATCCTGCTTTTTGAATGCCGTCTGAATCAGATTTGTCTGATAAATCTCAGAAATGGAGTATCTTCTGCAATGATATCTGGATTGTGGCACTTCTTTCCCAAGGAGCTACTTGCGATCCAATACTAGATATATTCATGTTGCTCCTTTAGATTTGTTCCTCTAAATTTAAAGAATATTCCATCTTTCAAAAATGCTTTATAAGAAAAGAATGAAATTGATATAGAATGCAATTTCTGTAAACTGATGAACTGGATCAAAGGATTAATACAATGAAGTTATGGGGGGGGGGATTATATAAAAGAAATACAAAATTTTATATTTGGTTGTAATTTCTGCTGCTATGAAATAATAACAGTGATAAAATGGAAGATTCAAGAAGTCTTTAAAGAAACAAAGTGATGGGAACACATCCAGACTGAGTTAGTCATACTTTGATCCTACTTATTTAGTTGATGGGTAACTTGTATTGATTCAGTTGACACCGATTTAAGTACACTGCCCTTCTACTGAGAAATAAATTCCATTGAGTTCATTGGCATCTAGTCCCGGCTACATAATTTAAAGATCTTAGTCAAATCTCCAAATTTCAAAACCTTATAATAAAATAAATTAATTTTATTATGAGGATTTTATAATATAATTATTACAGTATAAGGGAAAAAAACTTAATTCAAAAAACACTGCAGAAAATATATACAAATATATATATATAAATAACAATGCCTACATACTATCGCTACAAACCCTGTTGTCATTGTTGCTTTATTCTTCTAGGCTCCCATTGCTCTTTCCAGTTGTTATTGTTGTTTTTCCCATCATTGTGCATCTGATTCTCAACTATTCAATCCTTTTCTTAAACAGATCAAACGGGAGATGGGTGAGAACACACCACATCTTTCAGATGAGGAGCTTATGGGATTGTCAGTGCGGGAACTTAACCACCATCTGAGAGGTCTGTCAAAGGAGGAGGTCGCAAGATTGAAGCAACGTCGGCGCACTCTGAAGAATCGTGGCTATGCGGCCAGCTGCCGAGTAAAGCGGGTGTGCCAAAAGGAGGAGCTGCAGAAGCAAAAGACAGAGTTAGAAAGGGAAGTTGATAAGCTAGCGCGGGAGAATGCTGCCATGCGCCTTGAGCTGGACGCCCTGCGTGGCAAGTATGAAGCGCTGCAGGGCTTTGCCCGCACAGTCACTGCTCATGGCACTGCTGCGAAGGTGGCAACTGCCAGCGTTATCACCATTGTCAAATCTGGTTCCAACCAGGCCACCTACTCCTAGTGCCTACAAGCCGAGCCATGAACTAAGTCCTGTTGCCATGCCTCTGCACAGCTCTTACCTAAAGCAGCTGTAGCTGCACTGGCTCTTTCCTTCTCCCACTTTTGTTCTACCCACTGGAGGAGACACAGTTGACTTGAAGACCAAATGGCTAAATGTTGAACTTTGTCCTTAGTCCTTGCCTTCATTGGAAGATTGTGGGAAAGTGGTGCCCAATTTGTGTAATTTTAGCTGTCAGTTATTTGTGAATTGGATTACAGTGGCCAGTTATTTTTCTCTTCCATTTTATATTTGTTGGGTTTTCTTCTCTGCTACTTCATACCTTATGACTGATTAAATGTAAAACAGAGAGGTTTGAAGATGAGATATTTACCTTAGTTGGAAATGCTGCTTCAGAGAAGTTTTGACAGCAATTACAGAGAAAGGCAGATAGCTTCTATCTGATGGGGGAAATAGAGGATGCCAAGATTGAAGTCTCCTTTTAATGTCTAAAACATAGTGATTATAATAATCCAGATGTTATCAGAGGATATCAATTTCCCAGTTTCTTGGTGTGTTGTTCAGACACAAGTCTAGGTATTCATGTATAACTGTCTGCTTTTTGTTGTAAACCATAGTTCCCAGTTAACCTACTGTTTAATTCAGAGCCTCTTGATTGCTTCAGCATGAAATTGTTGTTTTACAAGAATCAGTCTGAGCCTTTGATGAATAGACATCTAAAAATTGTCAAGAAAAGTGTTATTGCTTGGTGACTGCAAGGATGATGAAAAAAAGGATCAGAAAGGGACATGTCAAGAAAAGAGCTAGTTGCTGCTAACCCACCCAAGGAAGAAAGAAAGAAATTATGCCCATTGCAGTGATTGGAGAGACAATGTCTCTGCAACTGTGTGTGGATGCAGCTGTGCTCCAAATACTGTTTTGATTGTAAAAGTGCTTTTTTGCTGAGGTTATAAGATGTATGGACAAAATAGAAGCAGTTTTCTAACGAGGGAGAAAGAAAGAGAGAGACAAGGAAATGGGAAAAGTAAAGAGGGAGTGTATTAAATGAGGCAGGAGTGGATAAAGCAAGTGAGACTGATGGATAGTGAAGGGGCATCAGAATTACAAGTGAAGGTCTAGAGAACAGACTGAGGTCTAAAACAATTAGTTCCATGTGGGGTACCAATAGCAACAAACAGAATGTAATGAAGAGAGCCTTTGGTATTTTCTTTCTGTTTTTGCATTGGCAAAAGATTAGAAGTAGAAACTCAGGAAAGAAATATACCCAATTATTACAGAGATTAAGACATTTTATGTTCAAGAGAACCAAGCTATATGAAGGTTGGCCCAACCCAAGAAGCAGTACAGGCAATTCTGGGATGTGGGGTTCTGAGGGGTTCAGAATCAGTCCTAATCAATGGGGTGTAACCCAGCATATCTCTTCCAGTTTCTTTTTTCTCCCCAAAAGCAAGTTGAGAAAGATCCAGTCACTTACATAGAACAAGGAAAAGAGGCTTCAGTTGGAAATACATTGGTGAGGAACATAGTTCCTCTGTGCTGTTTTGTGGCCTAATTTTTGCCTCATTCAGCTGTGTAAAATGCAAAATGCATAATGCATTTCTATTGAGGAAAGTGTAGTAGATGAAATTCAAAATGCTTTTCTTCTTTATATCTGAAGGATGAATTTTCACAAGAGCAGCAGAATAGCTTGAATCATAGCCAAAAATAATTTTTGTCATGAAAATAAAACCTAGTTTGGTCTAAGCTAGCACAATGGCAGGGTAGGTTCTCCTGGATGCCACTGTGTTTGTCCCTTGTTCTTTTAAGATAATATTCTCATATGCACTTAGTAGGATTTACTGTAAAAACCACACTGTTCAATTTTTAAAAATGTTTACAATCACAATCTTGCCCCTTTCATTGTAGCAGCTTTTATACCGTCCAGTGGTTTTCGAGATGCATTCTGCCATGTTGGCTGGAAATGCCGAATTGCAGAGAACACAAACATGGAGAAAACTGATACCATTCAAAAGCCTAACTTAGTAAATACACAAACTTAAATAGTGTATTGTTTCCATTTCTCTGCCATGCTGTCATGAATCCCATATGCCATTTAAACCAAGCTGCCTGCATGTACACACAGAATATTAGTAGCATTGAACTTGTAGAATCGGCTATTGATATACTGCCTATCTCTATGCCTTTTTGGCCAAGCAGTTTTAGCCCATTGCCTTCTCATTTTAAAGTGGGTATGAATTTTTACACCAAGCATGGGTGATAGGAGAACAGCACATTTGTACCAAGAGACACTGGCAGCTCCATTGCTTAAGAAACTGGGAAGTTTATACACCTGGGAGACATGGATACAGTAATTCTGCAGAAAGCATGGAGAAGGGTTAGATTAGAAGACTTAGCAAAGTACCTTCTTCCATTAAATATATGTTGCTAACGTAAGAACCAGTGAGTATTTGTGGGTAATCATTTCCAGGCATGTGCCAGTGACTTATTTAAGTGGCAAATATGATCCATTTTTTAAAAAGACATATGGTTGGGTTTACCCATCCTGCAGCTTAACGTGACTTCTACCCCTAAGATGGAATCAGCTTCCAAACCAGTGTTGTCCATCCTTCCTCTCCATCCTTTTGATCATTAGTGGGGATTCCCTCTTTAACGTTTCTACCCTTGTCACCCTATTTTTCCTTGTTCCTACCCTGTGATTTATTTATTGCACGAATATAAGTTATTTTCACATTCTTTATGCCGTTCTGCCTTGTGGCACGGCCGGGATGTTGGTACAGAGCT
Source organism: Psammodynastes pulverulentus (assembly GCA_025802295.1). Taxonomy (NCBI): domain Eukaryota; kingdom Metazoa; phylum Chordata; class Lepidosauria; order Squamata; family Psammodynastidae; genus Psammodynastes; species Psammodynastes pulverulentus. The sequence goes on from JAOYMU010000283.1 coordinate 22,812,302, forward strand.
GTACTTTATATTTTATATATGCAAATCACATTTTATCTTCTATAGAGCAAGAAAAAAAGTACTTATTTATTTTCTGACTTACAGTAAGTGTCCTGCCAGACTCCTCTGTATTTTGTAGAATTTACAAATAAAGCCAGATTTTTTTTCCAAAATGGAGAAACTGAAAATAAGTGATATGTGCTCTTTTCTTGTGGAAATGAAAGGGATTGTGCTGAAGATCTAGGAATCAATTCTGGGAATTTCATTGAAAATGAATAATACATATACAGCATTAATTTTATGTCTGCTGGTCATTTGCACAGATAGTAAAGATTATGTCATGCACTTTTAGCATCTTTCAATACCAAGTAAGGTTGGGGGGATAAAAACCTGCTTCTGAGTTACTGGAAGCCACTATTGGGGATATTTTCCCACCTTTTAAGGATGATGGGTGTGTCTCTTATTTAAGTGCACCATAAAGTGCTATTGTGATTTGGCCAATCACAAAACATGTTTTTGTGAGAAAGCCAATAAGATTAAAATACTGTACAAATCATTAGTTCAATCTTAATAAAACATGAAGCAGGTCTAAATTTAGGAATACATAACTATTCATTTAAACTATGGCACGTTTTTCAACTCTTACAAATATCTTCTGAGGCTAAAGAAAAATAATTTGCTTGCCATTATTTTGTGGCTGAGGTGAAAGCTGAGATCCAAAATGCAAACCCAAAATCTTGAAGTTATTTTTCTAACCTTCATTCTGTATCCTCCTTTCACAGTCACACACCCAAATGCAGCACACAAGGGTCCCTCATCCAACTTACCCATTTCTCTTTCAGGCTACCTTTAAGCCTTTATGGTTTTTCATCCATCTGGATCACACTCAACCCCATGCCCCCTCAGTCATACCTGAGTATAAATACAAACATTTCAATATATATAGACTGCAAATATTCAGAGAACGATTAGATGGCATCTAATTGGTATCTTCTGATATTCAAAAGCCCTTCTCATGGTTACTATGCAGAGTTGTCAATACTTCTCAATTTCTGGATGCTGAGAGCAAAGTCAGAGTCATTTACTTTTCTTTCTTCTTTTCTGAGGGATGACAGAGCCCCAAAGTCCTGGGGAATAACTGTGGCAACGACCTGGTGAACACGTTTTTCAGACCACTTTCTAACTATAAATATGTCGAGCATTTTATCTGCATATGACAAGATGATTACAAATATTTTTTTGCTCTAGCACAAGTAATTTCATGGTAGATGGACTGCTTTGCTCATTGTTTCAAAATGAAGCATTTGTAGCTTTGCTTTATCCTCTCACAACAAACACCAATTCACTGTAGACATAGATTGAGTTTTGAATCAAGCCAATACAGAAGCTGTAAGGACTGAGGAGCAGCAGTTTCCAGGCTAAAGAGACCTTTAGATATTAATATATCTCAGTAACATCCTAAGGGTATCAAGAAAGCAATCAAATAACTCCTAGCTTCAAAGGGCAGACAGAAAAAGTTCAGAGTTTAAACTCTGGAGCATTATATATTTATGAAGGCTCTGACTTCTTGACTTTGTGGTAGATAATCAGCTGTTGTGTTCGTCTGCAATCATAATTCTACCTTAGCTGAGTCACATCTAAGCATCTTCTGCCAAATGCTGAATAAGATATTAAAAGGTTGAAGAACAGTGATTTACTGCTGAAGCATGGTGTGAAGTGTGAAGAAGTAAATTGGCTTTCTTATAAACAAACAGGTAAATTCTTGCATACAGATCTCATTATATATTAAAATATACTAAGAATAGAACCATATAAACCGCTTCATCCAGAACATTTTGTATTTTGAGATGCATTTATTTTAGTTCAGCCCTTTAGTTCAGTAAATGGCACATGTCCTCAAAGAAAATGTCTGAATGAGTTAGTTTTGGAAAGATAAATCAGATCTCACTGATACTGAAGAATGACCATGCATTAATAGACAGGAAGTTTCCTGACTAAACGAAACCACAGTAGTTGCAGCTGTGCACGTCTAACCAAAAAAGCAGCAGAAGAAACAAAATTACAACTGCAATGTGCACAAAGGTATTAAAATAGTGGCATGGGGACTCTTGTCATATGCAGACCAATAAGCAATCTGTGCCAGATAAAAGCAGCTCTAAAACGAGATGACTATGGAGTAAAGCAGCTAGAAAGAAACACCTCCTGGAATGTAGCCTACAGGTCAGAGTTTGGCAACTGGACTTGGCTGTTCCACATTCCATAGACTTGTCATCATTATAAAAAGGTTCCTATTTACATACAGGGGAAAAGCACGCACACACACAAATACACACACACAGAGGTTACTTAAGGGACTGGTTCTATCAGCAGCTCAAAATTAATGTTTCTAAGTAAATTGCACTTGGCCCATTTAAATGAAACATGACTACAGTAGTCAGAGTTTTGAAAAAAACTCTGTGGGACAAGAGTGGGAAGGTTTAACAAATTATTTTCTTGGCAAAACCATGTTAAGTAGTATTTACATGTTACTGAAGCAGTATTTCCTCCACTACCAGTTTGGTACTATATAATATTTTCTGTTTAGGAGTGAAAGACAACCTGCAATCTCTGTGTCCTGTATAACATATAATAATGAACGCCAGGCTAAATATCAAAAGTTCACAATAAGCTGTCAATGGATCTGAATTGATGCATGACTGTAGTGAAATGCAATCCTAATAAGAGAATAGAAAGAGCCACCAATTTTGTCTATGGTTAGGATCCCACAGATGAACGAGGCCATCTTGGTGGAAAAATAGATTAAGGATGACAAGCAGTTTATACATTTAGTTAATTGATTTGTTACAGTTCAAATGCAAGTCTCGGGCCAGTCTGTAAAGAATAAAAATGGTACCAACAGTGAAAACCACTGGGATAGGAATACAGATTCCTATAAAATGAAACTGAAAATCCTTCCCTTTGAGACTTGGCTTCCTGGTGTTTTTCCACCAGGCTTTGATTTCAGTAGCCTACTAGATGGTATAATTGGAAGAGGTTGTTCAATCCAACATTGCTACTCAACTGATGGCAAATGGAGGAATCCAGGTGTACATCCTCATTTCTGCCATGGACCAAAAAGAGTAAACTGCAATCTTTGCTACTGCAGGTAAGAATGACTTTCTCTTTGGAAAAAAAAATCTTTTGTATCCCCCAAACCGGTGATCCATACAAAAGCTTCCCACATACAAAAGCCTGAAAAGTGGGTGAAAACAGATGACTGAGTTGTGAGACAAGAGAAATGAAACTATTACAGACAGGCAGATTGTATTTTGCAGAAGGGTTTATCCTAAAAATTACAGATGGAAGCTGCTTTAACTGTAGAAGGGCAGTGGGCATGATAACAATCTTTGAACCACCAAGGACATTCAAAGAAAGCTATAGAGAAATGGAAAAAGCCCCATCAGACCAACTTTGTTCCATGATCAAGGGCATCTTTTAATATTGTGAACTGCCCAAAGTTAATCCATGGTAAGAAGAGCAGCCAATACATTTGATAAATAAAATAAGTAAATCTACATTAGTATTGCTGAAGGAATCACATTTTGGGAAAGTCATGCACAGAAGCCAGAAGTGTTCTAAGAAACTTGTTTGCCATAAATAGAATATTTTGCAGCTTATCTATACTGTGCCGAAGTGGTAGGAGAAATTAATTAAAATTTAAAAAGTGATATCATAAAACACTGCCTTTGAGGAGCAGTTGTATGCCCTTAGTTTTTCTGCCAGACTATGGAAAGTATCTTTGCAAATCAGTGTACATGAAGTATGTCTTAAAACTGATACTTTTGTTACTGTGATTTCACAATCTGTCTGCAAAAGTTTTGAAAAATGTTTTATTTCCAACTGCGACCCCAGAAAAAGACCTCATATTGCCTTGAGTATTTTATAATCAGTTCCAAAATCAGAGAAACAAAATCTAAAATATGTGTAGTCTGCGCTCAGATTTTTGGACAGGAATATTATCTGAATTAAGCATCAGCTTAATTAACTAATTAATTCCTCAGTTGGCTGAGGAATTCTGGGAGTTGGAGTCCACATATTTTAAAGTTGCTGAGGTTGAGAAACACTGGTCTACTTAATACTCATGTCTAGGCCAAAAAGCAACTAATGATCAATGTGTATGTGAAGATTTCATCGCAGAGCCTGACAAATAAAAAGCTTAAAGATTCCTCCCATGAAGGTACCAGTAGTTCAAAAAAGGACCCATTCCATATGCAGTTCATAGAGCCACAGTGGAATCAGCTATACTGCTGCCCAAGGTAAAAACAGAACCAGAGGATAATCCAGTGTGAAAGAACTGAGGTAATTAATCAACACCTCATTGGTACTCAAGCAAAATGGAAGTGTTTGTATTTGCATTCCTGAAAGCAATAGCATCTTTTTTGCAGGTTTGCAAAGAATGCTGAAAAAAGGGCCCTCCTTAAAAATAAACAGCAGAGAAATGTTTGCACGAGGTTCAAAGCACTTTTTCTTAATAATTTCAAATCACGTTTACACAGAACTCAAACCAGAAAGAGCAGAACAAGTTTGTCAAAAAAAAAAAAAGAATTGTAGATCCTTTTCTTTACAGCTGATGTTCTTCCACAATTTGCAGGTGTTTGGATACTCTCAGTGCTTGATGCAGCTAGTGCGTTTTGGCAGACAATGCCAAATTAACCATGTTTATTAGGCCATTTGGTACATTTTTCTGTAAAAGATCACTACTTGGGATTTTTAGCACTTTTGAGTTCTTCCAGAGGGAAATGTGCATTCCTACAACATCTGGAGGCTGTTTTGGTTTTTATATCTTGAAACTATTTGGGATTAAAGTCATAGTAGGTACGAGCATGATCAGTGACAGTTTAAAATCTTATAAAATTCATATGCTGCAAACTGAACTAAAGCAAATGAAGCTTGTGACTGGAAAAAAAATCACAATTCTGGGGCATCACATCAATGAAATCAACTTGAGCTCCAAAGAAAGTGGAACTATTTTAGGAAATAACCTTGCGGAACATAGATTTTATCAAGGAGATTTGGAAACAAAGACTGTTACAAGATGCAAAAGAAAGAGGAGGACTGGGTTTACCGGATTTGAGATTTATTTTGCAACTTGTGGTTGGTCTGGATGAAAGAACGGATGCTGCTGAGAAACAAATGTTATTTAGAGTTAGAGGATCATCACCTGAGGCTTGGATAGCATGGATACTGATTTTAAAAATAATTTTATTAGTTGCACCATATTGAGAATAAAGCCAAGTAATGCCCAAAAATACCTCTGTGGATTTCAGCTCAAGAAGCATGCCACAGAAGAGAAACAGCAGGTAAAGACAAATGGTTGACATATCAGGAATTGGAAAATCATCAAAGGACATTTAAAATTAAATCAAAAGAACAATGAATAGCAGAAGGAAATAGTTATTAATGGTTTTCTTGTTTACAGTTATCAGAAAGATCCAAAATGGACAAAAAGACTTATAGTATTTATCAAAAAGAATTTGAGGTAGAATTGACAATGAAAAACTTGTAATTGCTAAAATGTATAAACTTTTGTTGCAAATTGAAAGACAGGAAAACCAGGTTAAAGAATGTATGATAAAGTGGGATAAGAAGTTTGGTTATAACAGAGATGGATCAATGGGAAAATGTGTGGTTAGAATGGCTGAAAGTTACATTGTATAATGATCTTAAACAGAAGTTTTATAAAATGACGTATAATTGGTACATGGTGCCAGAGAAATTATCTAAAACAGGGGTGTCAAACTCAAGGCCCATGGGCTGGATCCAACCCATGGAGTGCTTAGATTTGGCCCATGGGGCTAGCCTGGGAATATCAAAGGACTGGCCAGTGGTGCCTCTGCCGGCCAAAACAGGCTGGGGGAGCACGTGAGCTCCCCCCATGGCCCGTTTTCTTCCAGCAGAGTGCTGCAGAGGAGGCAGTGGAGGCCCCAAATGCTCCTTCTGGCAGTTTTCGGCCTCCACTGGTCCTTTGATATTTCCAGGCCAACCCCATGAGCAGGGGGCAGAGTGCTGCAGGAGGCAGAGGCACCCATGGTCCGTTTTGGCTGGTAGAGTGCTGCAGGAGCCAGCACCTTCTTCACCTTCTCTTTAGCAGCATCTGCCAACTGGAACTAGGTACACTCCAAGATCTGGATGGCTGTTGTTTAGAAGAGCCAAAAACATCTGGCTCTTTACCTAGGTTTTTAATGAGAGAGAATGAGCCCCCTCATACCACTGAGTTTGTCATCTTTTATCTTTTACCTGTGATTGGTTAACTGTAAAACTTTTTATTGTTGTGAGCCACTCAGGGTCATTGAGAATTGGGTGGTATATCAATTTTGTAAATTATTGCTAATATTAAGCCCTCCTCTAGGGCTGTGTCAGAGATAGTAACAAAGATTGATAGACTGTTGGACATATTGTTTTTAGAGACAACTGGAGAAATTGTCAGTTCATTTATGCTCTGCTCCTACACAAAAGAGTCAAGCCCCAAAGCAGCTGGGGACTCTACATGTTTTTAATCTTTACATTATGGAATTGAGACTATTTGTGCCAGCAAGTAAATCTCCCTTTGATTGGAATAGCTGTTTTGAACACAAAGGGGGAAAAATGCATCTTGAGCCTGTGTCAAATGCCCATCATGGCCACGCCCACCATGTACATGCCCACCCCCTACTACGCCCACCTCAGCCTTCCGAGATCAAACACAACCCTGATGTGGCCCTCAATGAAATTGGGTTTGACACCCCTGTCTTAGACTATAAAAATCTTGATAGCTGCTAAATAGTAGCAAATTATTAGGTTTCTGCTGTCATCTAGTGGTCCAGATTTTTGTAACCCAGGTAAGCCTAAATCTGCCTCTCCATTGATGAAGTGTCAGCAAAAAATAGAAATTAATAATAGAAAAGCTGTTTCTATTATTAAGACTTCTCAGCCAAAATTCAGATTTATGTCATGGAAATAAATTGTTAGTCAATATTTAAATGGTGGAATCTTCCTTGAAGCTTTTTGTGATTATTTTTTCCTAATCCAAAGATAATAACTTTAATTAAATGTAAGGCTTAAGAAGTTCTGTGACCAAGACATTTAAATAATTGATTTACACAAGCAAACACACTAAAACTCACTAAAATACATGAAGGCCTATTAATTTCTAATTTATTTTTTCTTTTGCAATATATTTTTAAAATTAGTACAAATGGAATGTATGGTACACATGCCATTTATAACATATTTATATAATTGTATAAACACAGCATATGTGTATGTGCATGTGTGCTTCATACCATATGTGTGTGTGTGTGTGTTTGTGTATCTTTTTTAAATTAATTATGCAAAAACAATGTTATTATTGACCCTGAAGATGAGCTATGTGTAGCCATATTTTATTCTAGCTTTTGTCTATCTTTTTCCTTAGCTTCTTTAGGCTTTCTGCAAAAGAATTTAACACTATTTCAGGTTCGCCACTCTTTAGCTGGTGAGAGGGGGGTTATAGAGATAAAGGGGGATTGTTATGTCTCGGTAGCACTGTTTCTCATGAGAACACAGAAGTTGCCTGCAGCTGGAGGAAGGTAGAGTTTAGAGCAGGGGTGGGCAAACTTGTCAGCTTTAAGACTTGTGGACTTCAACTCCCAGAGTTCCCCAGCCAGCT
>JAOYMU010000283.1:22833845-22845993 GCA_025802295.1 Psammodynastes pulverulentus
GGGGGAAGGCTATGCTGTTTCTTTCATCTTGAAGACATGGAGTAATGGTATTAAATTATAGAAAAAGAGAGTCACACTGAAAAACAAAAGATAAGAATGGTTTAACAATGAAGCCAATTATCTAAAAAGTAAACCTTCATTTGTGGTATTCAAGAAAACCGTGGACAACTACATTGTGTAGATGATTTATTCTACTACGTTTTATTCCAAATCTCAAAATAGAATATAATAATATAAAATAGAGTGTAAAAGATACTTAGTGTTCAACTTTGTTTTTAACTTCTGGGTGCAATTAGTAGCAAAACCAAAAATGAAAATAAATTAATTAGTTAACTGTTAAATGTTTGGTAAAGGAAGTGTATTTTTACTTCTTCCTAAATTATGGGAGCCAAATGCAGCTCCTTGGGGCAGTCAAGGCATACAATCAGCTAAAAGAAAGTTGCTGTTGATATATTAGCCCGAACTGTGCAAAAGTGCTCCTCACCTCAGTTGCAAAATCAGTGATAGTTGGGGGTCATGGAGGACTCCCAAACTGTAAACCAAGGGTGTCAAACTCAAGGCTCGGGGGCCGGATCTGGCCCATGGGGCCACCTTGGAAACAGTGAGGGATCAGCCTGCAGTGCCTCTGCCAATGAAAACAGAGCTCAGGGGGAGGCTGCACATGATCCTCCCAAGCTCCATTTTCGTTGGCAGAGGGTTGCAGGAGGCCATTGCAGCTGAAAATGGAGCTCGGGAGCCTGTTTTTGCTGGTAGAGCACTCGGGCCCCCAAAGGCCCCCTGACACAAGTGATGTTGAACTGGCCACGCCCACCCAGCTCCCCAAGGTCAAACACAACTCTGATGTGTCCCTCGATGAAATCGAGTTTCACACCCCTCTGTAAACCTACTCTTTCTGGGGACTCCAACCCAATCCAGAGATAATCTCAACCTCAGAGTCCAACTTCCTCCTTACCAAGAGCACCTCTGTTTTCCCTGCATTTAATACCAGCATTTTTTTTCAACGTACAGCTCATTATTGAGATTTAGTCTGTGTTAAAAGGTAATTATTTCTTCTTTGGAGTTAGAACATAAGGAGCAGTTGAGCTGAATAGCATCCTATTCTACAGAACCAAATGATTTCTCCCAGTAGTTTCATGTAGCATAAGAAACAAAACAGAATCCATGCCCTATGTTATTAAATCATACTTCTGTAGAAATCATACTTCTGTAGAAGTATGACACCCCCTGACACCACTTTCTATACTTCAGATAACATGAAGGATCTGAACCACTGCAAACAGCAGTTTGTATCTGACGGCCTAAAAAAGTAAACTTGAAAAAAAATCAGTTCATATCACAATCTGTTTAGAAAAGACAGTGCTGATGATATATCTTTAAAAAGTTTTTTAAAACCCTTCTTGTTTATGCCATCTAAAGTCTGGAATGATGACTAATCAGACTCAGAAAAGTAATTATTTATATTATACAAGACATGATGTCAAGTTTTCCCTAGCCAATCCAGGCTTTCATTTGTTATGTTTTTATGCTAATTTGAACATAAAGCATAGATATGGTAACCGGTGGTTGATTATGTACTGTATATTGTGTACCAATCCAGAAGGGACGCCAAATTCAAATGGGGGATTTATTGCACAGAGTACAATGAATAAACTTAAGTTCTAAAAACTGCTGCAGGATTGATTTGTTTATTTAACACCTTTTATTCATGACAATTGGAAATAATCTGATTCTCAAACTGCCAGGCGCTTGACTGAATGAATTGCCTTAATACACCAGAGAGGAACTAACTGAAAGGATTAAAGAAGAGGTCTGAATTATAAATGAATTATAAATGAAGTCAACATACAAAAATGGCATTGGAAATAAAAAAAATCAAATGTAACATTATTCAATTATATTGAGCTACTAAATGTTCTCAATTATTTGTGCTTGCAAGTTATAAGCATGTACATTAATACCCTCACCTTGCCAAAAGGACAGGAAAATAACAGACTTGACCATGAAAAATTTTAGGACAGGACTATAAGGACTGAGAAGTTCACGGGTGGCAAAATAGAAGAGGAAGAGGGCATACAAAGCCAAGCTGACTGAAATATTGTAAATGATTGTCACGTAGAGATATCCACTTGTGACACTGGAAAGGAAAAAAAGAACATGTCAATGTTTTTAGTATTGTTCATCTTAAGAAAAGTTACAGTATAGGCTTTCTCTTAGCCAAATATAAACTCCAGTCACTAAACAATGGGTCATTGCAAAGAGGCACACACAGATTATTTCTATAATACTATAGTAAGCCCAATTAAAAATATCTTGTATTGTCCTAAAAAGAGTAGTAGTGATGTTTTACTGAACAGTGAAATTGAAAATTTGGGAAATGGCCTTATGACTGAATCTGCACAGAACTACACCATATTCCAAGAAGTTGTATTATGGCAGCCACATTCAACTCAATGGCTACTGGGTTATGCCAAAAAATTTTTTTGCCCCACTCATTAGTTACATCTATATGAACTGGGTGATTCCATCATGCCTTAGGATTTGGATGACATCAGGGTGCTAATAATGCTTAACTGGTATTTCTCCCTGATGCCAGAATCAGGTAGAACTGTGCAGATGCTGGGACAATGGCTGGAGACAAGAAGAAGTCTACAGAGTTATCACAGAATCGACAGCTAGGTTGTTGGAAAAAATATGATTTAGGAATTACATTATACTGAGTTTAAAGAAATAATATTGATAGGCAACATATATCCAATCCAAAATCAAGATATTGGTAATAATGCTCAAATCTGTAATGTTATGAAGCTTTGGTATCTGAGGAAGTATTAGATTCTGTATGCATTTGACTTATTAAGCTCTTAAGTGTTTTGCTCTGTATATCATCACTGGGTGCAGTACAACGTGTGAAGTTCTGATCGTGGCATCCTAACTATGGAATGTAATCCCCTTTCCAGAATTGATGCCACTGCCAACAGTTCTTTTGTTCTGAAGTCAAATGAAGATCATATGATACTCATCTAAGGTTTTGATTTAAGATCAGCTTCATTTATATTCTGGTTTGTTGTCTTTGTTTTATTCTGCCTGGAGCCCACTAATATAAGGCACTTATATTCACGTAAATATAAATATATACAATACATAACTATAGGGCCTGGAAGTATCTGAAGAAATACTAATTACAGACGGAAAAACATCCATGCTTGACCATGTACAGAATCAATATACTGTTCTTTTTCCTATCTTATGCCCATCCAGTCTCCAATAATATAAAATACAATGCCAAAATAATTATTTGGCTCTGATCTTTCACCTCTAATACTATTATTATTATTATTATGCTACTGTATCTTATGTACATAGTCTTCTTTTGTTCTCCCAGTTCTTATGGCAAGAATTCATTTTTTACTAAAACTAATTTCCATTCAAAGCTTTATTTTGCTGGCCAGTGATTGAAATAAAGACTTGACTTGTTTTCACATGTCAGGTATGTGTTATTTAACAAAGAATGTATTTACAATTAAACGATTTACTTACTCAAAGTCTCCATCCTGGTACTTTCCAAATGCCTGAAGAACAACTGTAATAATTGCCATGAGGGGCTTCACCACACAGAATTGCAGTGTGGCCTGGAAGAAAGGAAAACAGAAAGGCAGACAAAATGAGGATAAGAAAGAATATATAGATCTAGACTTCCTTAACCTTTTCCTTTATGTGTAATTCCCAATATTGCTGTCAAGGTTGACTCGCAAAACACCTCTTTCTGCTTGCAGCTTGAAATGGGGGAGGGGGGAGGGGTATGATTGGAATGTGTGGGAAGCTGGGTGGGAGAGAAGGAATTTAAGTTAGCCATTTGCAGCTTGACAAAACTGTACAACCCCAAGGTCATGAGCTGAAGACTTCGAAAGGTGCAGACTGTTTTCCCAAAATAAAATGCATGACCCGTATTGGTGGACAATGAACACTGGGCAGCCCGGGAAATCATAATACTGTCCTTCGCGCCAACACTTTAGAAGTGGCTTTCTTCTTCTGTGCCTGTATGGATCTATCAATAAAGTTTTACTCTTGGTAATAAAAATGTCCCAGGAGTTTCTTTTGCTGTGCATGCCAGCGGGACGGTTGACAATTGCTCACCAGCAGGATTGGGAATTCTGAAATTGTTGTCCCAATGCATCTCAATGGTCCAAACCTGGGTTCTTTAACTAGCTCTGATCACCTACTTTCTTTCATTCTTCTGTTTAAGCAGATGGTTTGAATACTAATTAACTGTACTTAAGGTAAAAAATATGACTGATGTGGCTTCTCTGACTTAAATTCTATAAGACAGAGCCTTGATTCCCAAAGTTGAACAGGTGAAAAAATGTCTTTCTTGGAGGAGCAGAACTATAGGCTATGAGGCAGTTCAAGAAATGTCTCAGAAACCTTTTCTGTAGCATATATACATGTAAGTTATTTGAAGCTGAGTTCAATTTAAAGGCAAATTTTGTGAATAAAAGTACACAAAAAATTTCCTTGAATTCAAAGATCCTTTGACTGCACAAAAAAATTAGATACTTCACAGCAATCTAGACTCTCAAATCATTATTCTACATATAGATTAATACAAATAAAATGAATACAGTACTTAAAAATAGCATACTGAAATTCATAAATAGATCAAGGAAAAAACCCTGTCAGATTTATACATAACTTCATACTCCTGTCCTATTTATTGTCAGATGAATAAACCTAACAATAGGCAGGATCATATACTATATAGATTTTATTGGATTTCTTGTATACTAGCTTCTTTTATTAAGATTTTTTAAAATTATTTCTTATTAATTTTTTAAAACTGCTAATAATCATTATTGTCAAGGGTCTTCTAGCCCTTATTTATTTATTAAATTTGTTTGTCACTGCTTATGAAGTATAAAGCAGTGGTTCTGTTTATTGTTGGAAGGCAGGGAAAAATACTAGCTAATAGTAGCCTAAGTGATTGCCTAAACACCACTTTAGAAATGCTGTAATATGCTATCCTAGTCTAGGGTACTAGATCTTTGGGAAGTCTGTGAAAAGATTCAAGTATGGGAAATGTTAGCTATATGTCTTGGATGCAGCTGAATGTAAACTAGGCCTAACAATCACAGAAGAATCCAAAGATGAGTAGGACTATCATATCTAGGCTGCAAAACCCAGACAACCTCTAGATAGTAGTTCAGAGATATAGAAAAGTTTACTTATTTGTTGCCATTTTGTGTCATCCTGTTGTTTTGCAGCTTAGATATAATGGCCCTAGTAAAACCATTAGATAGTTTCAAAGGAAATACTTTTTATAATATACCCACTAGAAGCTGCCCATTCAGTCAGACAGAAAAGAAAGTCTAAGAAAAGGAAAGGGTTTGTTTTTTTTATAATTCTTGAGTGATGATCATAAGACTTGAAGAGATTAAAATTCAAGCACAATCCAAACAGTGAGTCATAAACACTGGAAACAGGAAAATGTCAAGCTAATTGTTAAACTGTGCATTTGAGCTTCTTCTTCTTCAGTCTGGGTGCTGTTTAATCATTTTCCTGTAGCCCAATCCCACAAGTGTTTATTTTTAAACACTTCCTCGTGAAAAAAGTATTAAGACATAGTGGAAGAACAAGTGGGAGCAAATGACCTATACAACTACCCAGTCATCAGGCAGATGCCTGAGAAAGAGACAAATCAAAGCCTATCATGACTCTTCAGAATCTCTTCACCTATCACTTTCTGAGACCTAAGAATGCCATTTTTGCCCAAGGCAAACAGAATGTCAGGAGCAAACACACAGCAGCTCCTTGTTCCTAGAAATGAATGGATTGATGATCCAGTCAAACCTGTAGTTTCAACAGTTGTTTTCAAAGAAACCCTTTGTTATCCATGTAAGCAATGTACATAATTTCTTCAAGCCAATCTTTTGAGTTGTAAACAAAAATTAAAGGATCACAACCCTTTTGTTATGACCTGTCTTCTTAAGCATATACTGAGCAGCATACATAAACATTAAACATATTCATTTTAGTATTCACAAATTACTACTTAAACTATTAAATTCTTCAGCAATTTGACAGTAGTAGGTAGATGTGGAAGAAGAATGAACTCAGAATAATTACAGCAGTAAAAGCAATAGGTCACACTAAAAGTTATGCATGGGTAAATCATACAATGTTTCTATGTTCCCATGAAATGGATATGACTGTCAATATCAATTGGTTAAAATGAACAATTACTTCAGAACAACCATCCCGATATTCAGTTATCTTACTGTTCCTGCACAAGTCTCCTTATTTTTTTCAGTGAAGTAGCAAGTCAGTTTCATCTATTGCTGGAAGCTTCCAGAAGAGGTAGAGCTACCTGAAGGTGTCTCTGCAAAAGTGAAGCCAACAATTGCAGAAAAGACCAAGGAAGTGGTGTGTAGACCTGTTCATTGAAACATCTCCACATAAGGAGAAACAGGAGGTCACTATATATGCTTTGACCCATGCAGAGATTTCAGGATGATTTTTTATGGACTTGTGTGTCAGGAGATGATGGGATTAGTCATCTTGCTCACAAGTGCAGCACAGATTTTCAAAGGACACTAAGTTTGCAAACTTCATTTTCTAATCACTTTTTAAAATCACTCATTAACTACTTCTAAGTTATTAGTGACTTTCAGAATAACAAGTTTAAAAATGTCAGGTGAGTCTATGTTTAATCCTGAACAAAAGAAAATTTTAATTATAGACTTAATAGCAATAGCAAGAAGAAATGAAAGAGTCTAAAATAAACAACAAAAAGCTAAATTTATATCTTAGAGATATATAAATGGACCAAGGCTCCAGATAAAATTGGAACATGGAAACTTTTACAAAATGATTTTGGAAATAATGATAAAGGACAAGCTGCTCCTCATGAGAAATAGATTATTTTGTTTGATTGTTTTGATTTATAAGATATAGGCACAAATAAACAATGTCATGATTTCAAAAACAGGAAGAGTCAAAAACTAGAAGACTCTAAAGATTTTAGATAGAGGAAAGATATATAGGCTTGAAAAATGAATATGACAATAAAAGTACTGAAAAGATTTCTGAACAATGAAATCCGAAAATAGTAGCCGCAATATCAATAATGTCCATAATGATGTCTCTTCTATGAATGGATTATGTCCAAAAATATTATTGAAATGTCAGATGTAAAACAAATTTTATCTGACAAAGCAAGAGATGGTATCAATACTGGATTTATAACCGACAGGCAAAGAGAATGATTCAGAAAAGGATGTTACGTGGGACATACAAAAAAAAAGTAAAAAATTCTGTGCAGTGGGGCAAATAAGAAATGAAAAGGAATCAAATCCTATAACAAAGTTTGAATGAACTAAAGATTAAGACTGCTAAAAGCAAAAGGAAGGAACCGAATGTTGCTTTATTGAGCATAAAATAAGATATGCTGTTACTTCTGGCTACTTTTTTGGACTTTCTGCTGACAGCAATACTGAAGGTGATAGTTATAACTTTAGAGAGGGTGAAAAGTTACTAAATTTGTTATATATTTGTTGTTATTGGAAGTCACTTCTCTTTGTTACATTCCTACTTTTCCCTTCTCTCTCTTTTTTTTCTCTTTCCTTGCACTTTCTATTTTCTTTTCTTTAAGTCTAGTTTGTATCATTATAATCAAAATTCTTAATAAAATTATATACCCAAAAAGTTTCTTCAATTGCAAGGCTCTTGTCTGAAAACTGAAGCGACAAGTCATGTCAGTGCAGCTAGTGAAATTTCAATTCATAATTTCCTGTTCCATAACTCGCACTTCATTGCCATAAACTCATGGCTTAAACGGGAACTAAATAATTTTGTTTTTTCCTAGTTCTAATTTTTAAAGTTGTCACAAACAGAGGACTAAATTTCCATAATTACTTGTATGATTTGAAATTAAAATATTATGAGAAGAAGGAAAGAATTTCCTGGATACATCCACTCATATTACTCAACACTGAAGTCAAACTTCTAGCAATGAGATAAATCTGAAAGAATCTCAAGTGATCCCCCTTGCAATATGCCATGGAGGGGAAAAGAAAAACCCTGTGGTAATACTCAAGTTTTTCAGTTTGATACTGTTAATCCATACCTGTTTACAAAATCTCAGAAAACCAATCGAGTATGTCTTTCCCCATAAGCAACAAGTCCCATACATGCAGCTGGACCTAAAAGCAACAAAACAGTATGTCAAATTAGAACAAATTAAAATTTTATGTGGAAACTGGCTTAATAAAAATAAATATGTTTATGCATATAACAAGGGAATGACAACATGGTACCTCTTAAGTAAAACCGATCAAAGAAGCAAATAAATAAAATAGGCACAAAAACATTTCTTTCACCATGCTTTTCATACCAAATTAAATCTGGAAGATTCAATACTCCTTTCACTGCTCTAAGACAAAACTCTCACTAATTTTAACAGAGCTACACTACATTATTTGTAATTCCGGAGTATTGTAAATTCCACAAGTTCTCAACGTAGAACCTGTTGATTTCAATGTTAATTTGAAAAAGAAACAGAGACAGAAATGGTGTTGGACAATGTGAATGCGTAAAATTAAATTCTGGATGGATGAAGAACAAAAAAGCTACTAATATTCCAATCCAATTAATCAACCAGCTGAATGAAGATATTAATATGGTAAACAAATCTTGTTCAATATCAGGGCTAGTTTTTATGATTAGTTTATTTTCATTTTGGCTTTCTCATATGTTTTATACTTTCTATATATCACAAGAGTTGCAATTAGGTGGCTTATAAATATAAATCACCATCTCCTTGTAGAGTGCTCCTTGTAGAAGAGAGAGAACGAATTCTGTAATTGATATCTACCTAGTCTTTCCCTCACCAAATAGAGAATGATTATATTGCAAAGCATCTGAAAGAAGTGCCTTAAAAATATGGGAATACAAATGAAGCACCTCTCTTCAAATCATTAAAGCAGCTGCATCCTTTGCAAGAGTTGAAACAATTTGCAACTGTAGAAGCCTTGCAAAAGGCAAACATTATGGCACAAACCACCTCTTTCAAATCTCCTGCAGTCCTAAAACATATAAAATATGCACACGCATGCACACACGCACATATAGATAGATAGATAGATAGATATAGACAGATATAGATATATAGATACCAAATACTCACTCTATAGGCTTTCCTCTAATCTCAGACATGATGGAACTCTCTCCACCTAGGTACTCATAGCAGAGGCTAAGAAAGTTATAGATGACGAAAGCTGCAAATAAGAAAGAAGGGGGAGGGGGTGGGAAGGAAGGAAGGAAAAAAGAAAAACATATTAAACTAGTAAAATATCACTCAGTATAATCAAAATGTCACTGTAAGAAGAGGTCACTGTAAGAATGAGTTTTGGAAAAATGCATGTGCTTGTGATTTTAAAAAATCTGTTGTTTCATTAATGGGGTGTGCTCTTTTAAATGGCTCATTTAAAAAAAAGATTTAGAGATATGATGGATGCTGCTAAACACCATAATATGGAAAAGCCATTATTGGCAGTACAGCAAATAAACAGCTGAAGACAAAATGATTTGCTTGTTGCCAGAGCTAGCAGAGTAAATAGAAATGGTGGGGGGAAAGCAATAAGGAAACCTATACAGCCCTTCATAATACATATATCCATGTATGTAATGATCATTAAATGAAATTAGAAAACAATCAATTAATGCTTCCACTAGACAAAATTTATCTCAAAATTATTATGACTGAAGCACCTTCAGCGAGCAAGTCGGATTCTACAGACAGGTGATCTCTATGTTCTCTAAAAAGAAATACAGGTCAGAATTTTAGATAATTGATACTTTACTATTCAAGCAAGGATGTACATAAAATTCATGATCTACCATTATAGTGCCAAACAGCCATTTTAAAGTAGTTATGAATTCTGAGCATTGATTTGTTCTTTTAGAAAGTGCTCTGCAACCAAAAGGAAAACTGCAGCGCTTAATAAGTAACATGTTCAGATGCCTTTTTCACTGCAATGTAAACATATTTTTAGAATCATAGTGCTCCCTAGTGTCTGTGACATTGTTAGTATGTTCAGTGAAGAAGTGACTTAACAAGGTTCCTTATTCAAATACTAGTCAGCTATTACATGGGTAAGCTTGTTCATAAAAATAATAAAAATCTACCCTCTAGGATAAAATAGCGTATTTTTGCCCGATTATCACATTTCAACGTTAACCCAGCATTTAAAAGTTCTTATAAAGAGAACAGTGCAAGTTTCTGCATCCCTAGAATAATAGTAGTTTCTCAGCACTCATAATTTGGTGAGTTCCTAATTCAAATCGGTCTCTCATCCAAAATGAGTAGTTGCCACCACCAACCCATAGTAACAGCTTACATGTCTATTTTCAAAAATTATTGAGAATACATACATGAGGCCTTTCAGCATCTAAATGCCACATTATGCTATCAACAGTATAATTAGCTTTAGTCTTAGTTAGGTAACTGAATAAACTGTTATGAAATAATAAACTTCTAACAACATATGCTTATTTTAACACAACACAAATAATCCAAAACAAAGACAATGTCATTCCTTTTTTGGACTCTATTTTATTTGTCCAGTATTTAAGCTATGGTATATTTTCCCAGTTTATTTTTGGCCAATTTACTGTTTTGCCAATGGATTGTTGCTGGGTGTTTCAACTATCATGATGTGCCGAATTGCAGATATGAGGGTCTTAATTCTTTTATCCTGTAATTGTATTATGTGCTCCTTAATAATAATCACGAAGTATATGGAGGAAATAGATGGAACTCTTTGCTAATCAGTTAGCCAAGGTGTACAGAAAACACACTATAGTAATGTTAACTAACTTTACATCAACTGGGAAACAAACTCTGCAGTGAGTAGATCAAACATATTTCTTCTTATGTGCCTAACTGACAACTGTGTCACCTGAAAGGTGGACGTGGGAACTAGACTAGAGGATCAGCTATATTGGACTTAATTCTAACTAATAGGGATGAAATGATTGAAGGAGTGGAAGTTGTAGGAATTTCGGGGAAGAATGAATGTAAGACATAACTGGGCTGAGCCTGAGGGAGGAGTCAAATGCGTTCTCAATCATGAGTCCCTTTGCACCCACAAGAGAATTAAGTCCAGCCCACCTTGAATTCCATTAATTTTTATCTACCGCCAACTCGCTTTGACCGGTAGTACTTCAGATTCTTATAGAAGCTTCAGCATACAATAAACATATATTTTCCATTTGGACTGCCTGGATTCCTGATATCCTGTGTTTGACAATGACCAGGTTATATTAGGATTTGCCACAATGCAGGCATGGGTGACTGAACAAAATCAGACCAGTGTTTTAGAGAGCTGATTTCAACAACCTAAGAGAGAGATTAGGAAGGATTCCATGGATGGAAATGCTAGAAGAAAAAACAGTTCAGGATGCATGGGAAACTCTGAAAAATGAAAATACTAAAGGTCCAAAAGAAAAACAAAAGACACCAGATGAGACCAGCATGGTTGCACAAAGAGCTCTCTGACAAACTGAGGCACAAGAAGGGCAAGTATAAAAAAATGGAAAGAGGGACACATAACTAAAACAAAATTAATAGCTCAAATCTGTAGGGATGGAGTCAGGAGGGCTGAGGCTCTGAATGAACTTGCAGAAAAAATGCCAAAAATAACAAAAAGAGTTTCTTTCAATATGTAAGGAACAAGAAGAAAAATCAAGGAAATGGTCAGTCTACTAATGGGAGAAGATGGTAAGAAGGTGACCAGCTGCAGGGAGAAAATGGATCAGCTTAATTCCTTCTTTTCCTCTACCTTTATGCAAAAGGGGGAAATAGCCCAACTGATCAATAGCAGCAGAGTGGGAGACAGAACAGGGATGCAGGTCAAAGTAGGTAAGAAATCATGCTGTCCAGGAAGCTATCTCCTTTATCCTCCTAGAAAGTAGAGATTATTTACAAACATGTATTTATTTATTTATTTATAAATTAACAATATAAAAGCAGTAATCTATCACAAGATGTTTTCAACAGGATACAATAATCTTATGTTCATTTTACTCAGAATCAGTGGTAGTATTCTGCCGGTTCGCGGCTAATCGCGCGAACTGGTAGCACTGGTGAACGGTAGCT
>JAOYMU010000283.1:22886948-22897324 GCA_025802295.1 Psammodynastes pulverulentus
CCCCAAGACAAATATTCACTATCATATAAATCCTTGCAAACAGAAGAAATATTTTATTCTATGAAATCTATTCCTGATTTTCTTTCAGGAACTTGAAGCAATAATACACCCCCCCCCCCAATGACAGACCTAGTATTATAATTTAGCCATAATAAAATGGGAATGTGCGACTAATAACCCTATCTCTAGTCCAACACCATAAACACTACAGTACAGCTCTTCAAGAAATGTTACATAATAATTCTTTAGATTCAGGCTTTCAAGAATGTCTCTGGCGAAACAATGCCAATACCCTGCTATTCAGGACTGAAACTTGCTGCTCCTAGCATTCACTCTGCCAATGGGGATCAATACTTCTATGAAATCTTATATGACTACTCTTGCACAATTCCACAGTAATAAATTACCATGTCACACCATCTAACGCACACTAATTGAAAGAACTGGCTATATTATTATTATTAGGTAAGTTTAGAACATTATGTCCTTTATTGCAAGGACAGAAAAAAACAGTCCGCTTTTCTCGTCATGGGATGAGGTCATTTGGGCCTTTTAAACACCCTGACTATCCCATTTCCATTACATTGAGATTTAAGCAGAAAATATGGGGATCCTGCATGAACCACCAGTCACTTGATCACATAATAATGCTGTCGTCACAGAACAGGCTGGCAAGACAGACACTCACCTAAGCAAACACTGGTCTGGTGGAATCCACTCTTCATTTCCCCAGGTGATCAAATGGCACACTGGTCTGCAAATAAACAAGAACTGAATACGCTGCAGGAGAGGGCCATAGGAAAGGTACAGAGGGACTGCCCTAGTTTCTTTCTCTCCCTTCTGAAGGTGTGATCCCATCATATTCCCTCTCCTAAAATGTATCCCTCTGTCCTCACCAAGAAGGATTTTCATCAATGCATTAAGTCATGGGATGGGCGGGGTCTGCACGTGATGCATCTGGCCCGCGGGTTTGATACCCCTGCATTAAGTGGATAACCGGGTGAATGCATTTTTTAAAAAAATTTTTACAATTTTATTTTCAAGATGACTGACATTTTTGAATCTACTGGAAAATGATTTTTCATACTTAAGTGACAAGTATGATTAAAAACAAATCCACCAAAATAGATTATTATGTCAATTCAGATATTTCTTGAGTTACAAAGGCAATTGGAATAATTTCTGCTGCTAAGTAATACAGTCATAAAGTGCAACATCATGGGACTGACTGTATGTCGATGAAGAGTCCCAGGCATCCAGAATTGTTTGGAAGTTGAGTCATGGCAACTGGACTTTTTTTCTTGTTGGTCCAAAACATTTCACTGCTTATCCAAATAGCTTCTTCAGTCTGAACAAGTTGGTTACAAAGGGCGTTGGTCTTACCTGACACGCTCCTTCTCAGTGTGCTGAGAGAGAATCCAAAGTAAGGGTTAACTCCGCCTTCTTCCTTTTAGAGACTGAGTCCTTTACGCTTTATTGCCATGCCTCTCCTGACTGAACTTCAGTTTTGATGCAAGACAAAGCAATTGACTTGACATATTACTGACCTTGTTGCCCACTCCTGGACTCCAGACCAGACGGTCACCAGGGTGGGGTTGGATTCTCCCTCAACACACCAAGAAGGAGCGTGTCAGGGAAGACCAACGCCCATCCTTTCTCCGATGTGCTGACGAGAGAATCCATTCCAAAGCCGTCTTGTCCTAAGGGTGGGCCGCGGTCTGGTCCCAAGTCCCCAGATTTCTGGGCACCTTTTGGATAACCCTTCTGCCAAAGGCTGCCTCAGCCAAGGCGAATGCATCCAGCTTGTAGTGTCTGACTGTGAGGATCAGGTCGCTGCTTCGACAGAGGCCTGTGTTTCCCATGCAGCCATTGTGGCCACGCTTCTGGTAGAATGGGCAGTCACTTGCTGGGGCAATGGAAGAACTTGAAGCTCATAGGCTTTGGCGATGCATGCCGTATCCACTGACCCACGGTCCATGCATGGTTACTGCTACCTAGCGTAGAAAGCTGGAATGACTCCGTTTTTCTCAGAGGAGCTGTCCTTTTGATGTAGATGTGGAGGGCCCTCCTGACATCCAAGGTGTGCCACTTCTTTTCTAGTTCATTGGCAGGACTCAGACAGAAGTCCAGCAATATAATGTCCTGTGCCCTGTGGAACCGGGAATTAATCTTGGGTAAAAAGGATGGATCAAGGTGCAACACTACCCTGTTTGGATGGAATATACACAGATCCTCCCTTATGGAGAGGATGCCAGCTCTGAAATTCATCTGGCCGAGGTAATAGCCATGAGGAAGGCTACCTTGCATGTGAGGTAGCGCAGGCTGGTCTCCTGTTAACGGTTCGAAAGGGATAAGGAGTGTGCCTGCTGGACCTTGGGTAGGTCCCAGGTGGGGAGGCTTTAAATTGGTTGCTCCCTTAATAAAGCTGCGCACCATAGGATGATGCACAAGGGATTTTAGTTTCCTGCATGACCTATCTGATATGGTTTGGGGATAATCCTTTGTCCAGTCCATCTTGAAGGAAATCCAGGATCTGGGCCACTGTTACTGAAATGGGAACAATGCTGCCTTTTTAACACTAGCTACAAAAGGCCTTCCAAGTCGAATGGTAGATCTTGTTAGTTGATGGCCTCCTGGAGGCCTGGGTTGTTCGAATTACCCTGATAGATAACTTGCCCTGTCTCAGGGCTCTCCACTCAAGTGCCAAATGGTCAGCTGCAACCATTATGGCTCCGGATGTACTAGAGCCCCCTGACTGAGAAATATCTTTTCCTGTGGAATCCTCCAAGGTCTGGCTATTGATAGGCTGACCAGGTCTTCTGGGCTAGTGGGGGACTAGGAGTAATATTTCTGCCTTCTCCTCCAGTATCTTCCTGATTACCCCTGGAATCAAGGGAAGAAGGGGAAAAGCGTATAGGAGCCCTCTCGACCACAGAGTGCAGAGTGCATTTGCCCCCTCCGCCCCTCGTTTTATGAACCTGGAGTAAAACCTCGGCAACTGGCTGTTTAATGTTATGGTGAACAGATCCTGGACCGGACTCCTGAACCGTTCTGTCATTTACCTGGAGAGTTCCAGATGCAGGCGCCACTCCGTATGATTGATTGTGGTCCTGCTGAGCCAGTCTGCCTGGATGTTCGTTGTTCCCGAGATGTGCTCCACTCTGATGGAGAGAAGATGTTTCTCTGTCCGGAGGCCCAACTACTCTGATTCTTGCATGAGAGCTCTGGAATGTGTGTCCCCTTGACGGCTGATGTGGGCCTTGGTTGTCTGTCAGGATGAGGATGTGATGGCCAGAGATCTTGTCCTGAAACCTTCTGAGGGCCAAGTGGATTGCCCTGAGTCCCAGCCAGTTGATATTGTTTGCCAGGTCCTCCTGTGACCACTGCCGCTGTGCCATCTGTGCCTTAAAGTGGGCACCCCAGCCAAAAAGGCTGGCGTCTGTTGTGATGGTTAGGCAGTTGGACTCCTTAAGGCACAACCCCTGTTCATGGCCCGGGTCGTTCACCAATGGAAGGACTGTAGCACCTTGTGTGGAACCCGAACTTTGGTATTTGAGTTGCTTTCTCTGGACCTCTAATAAGGGAAGAGCACTGTAACGTCCTGGTGTGTAGGCATGCCTAGGGGACAATCACGATGCACGATACCATTTTGCCTAGGAGCTTTGAGAGAAGAGCTGGTGGGATCTTGCGGTCTGCCTGACTTTGGTTTACTGATATCTTTATGTTGTCTTGTCGCTTCTGTGACAGGTAGACCTTGCATAATGAGGTGTCTATGATCACCCCCAGCTGAGGCAAGCGGGTGATAGGAGTCAGGTGGCTCTTCCTGTAATTGACAGAAAATCTGTGGTCCTGGTGGATACAGATTGTGACTTGCAGGTCCTCTGTCACCCGACTGTGGGAGGAGGACTCGATCAAAATGTCGTCCGGATAACACTGGACTCAGATCGGTAGTGCCTGATGTGAGCCGAGAGTGCTGCCAGGACCTTGGTGAACACCCTGGGTGCTGAAGATAGACCGAACAGTAAGGCTCTGTACTTGAAGAGCTGTCCCACATAGCAGAACTGGAGGAACCATCGATGTAATGGTAGGATGGGCATGTGGAGATATGCCTCTGTCAGGTCTATGGACGTTAAGAGCTCACCTTCCCAGATGGTCTCCAAAATGGACTGGAGAGATTGCATTTTGAACCTCTTGTAAATGAGGTACTTGTTTAATCTTTTCAGGTCTAGAATTGCTCTCCACCCACCCACCCTCGAGATCTTGGGAACCACAAGTATGGAGTAGAAACCTTGCCCCTGTTGGCCCGCCGGGACTGGCTGGATAGGTTGAATATCCAACAGGTGATGGATTGCAGTCTCTATGAGACCCCTCTTTGTGTTGTCTCCTGGTATGGGACAACGTACAAAGAATCTCGGGGGTGTGGAGAGAAATTTGAGCTTGAGACCTAGTCTCACTATTTTTAGAACCCAGGTGTCCGTCGTGGTTGCCTCCCATTGATTCACGAATAGCACTAGGCAGCCACCAATGGGAGGGTCTTACCTGGGGTCACTTGTAGAGCTGGAAAGGGTGGCCTCCAGAACCACAAAATGGTTTCTTGGCCTGGAATTGCTGTTTGTTTCTATCTCGAAATGCGGCTCTATCTGTTTGTCAATCAGTTCCCAGGATTTTCCTCCTGTCCTTGGTTTCTACCAAGATGGGCTCCATGGCCTCTCCAAACAGCTTGCCACCCGTAAAGAGTGCAGAGGCTAGTTTCCATTTGGACTTGGCATCCGCCTACCAGTTGCAAAGCCACAGCATGAGGCAGGCCATTACTGCTGATGCAATAGCCCTAGAAGCGAATTTGGCTGCATCAGCCAAGAATTCCATCGCCGCTATCAGCTTGCTGATGTCTTGTTGGAGGTGTTGGTCATCAGGTGGAATCCTACTTTGCATCTGGCGAAGCCAGACTAAGGAGGTCCTATTTAAAAGAGAGGCAGTCATGGTTGCTTTGACTGCCCAGGCTGCCGCCTGATGAGTCCTGCGAAGGGAAAGTTCTGCTCTCCTATCCTCTGATTTCAGAGTCTCTGCTGTGTCTTGAGACACAAGGTTGGAGGATGTTAAGGCTGCTTAACATCCTCCTACTGTTGGTAAGTGTAATTCCTCCACAAAGTCTGTGGCTACATTATAAAATCCCTTGTCATTCCTATTTGGGTTGGGATATGTTCCTGGTTGGACCTATTGTTTTCGGACCACATCATGGAATAATTGGGGTGAAGGAACCTCGTCCTTCTCTGCAGTTGGCTGTGTAAAGAGGAGTTTATTTGGATCTGGTAGTCCCAGAGCAGCCTTTGATATACTTGGTTCAGTTCTCATGTTGGCTGTGGTCTTGACCTTAAAACAGGAGAGATGTAAAGAGAGTTGGGCGGAACAGCCCCGTGAATGCTGGGGAGTCAGGAGCCGATCCCTCATCCTCTGAGAAACTCCAGTCTCTCTGGTCCTCTTCTCCTGAAATCCAATCTCTACTCTGTAGGGATGGGGTGTGGGAGTGAGACTCCCTAAGGTTCCCCAAGATTTCCTGCAATTGGGGTGTCAGGTGCTGGCTGTGCTCCAGGGATGAGTCTGATGCCACAGAAGCAATCTGGTTTCCCTGTTGCAGGGCTGTAGCAATTCCTTGTGTTAAGGATATCAAAAGCCTCATTTGCTCAGAAATCTCTGAGCCTTGATTCTCCCCTGAGAGGAGCCCTGCCGCTGTGGGGGTAAAAGTGGCTTCTGGAGCCATACGCTTCTTTTTTAAAACAGGCTCCCATTCATTCTCTGCTGACAGTCGGTTTGACTGTGAGGATTGCTCTTTGGTGCCATTTGGCAACCAATTTGGAGGACTGATATGCCCCTGCTCCTTGGTTGCCTCTTTGTGCCTTAAGGAGAGAGTTATTTCATTTCTCTCTTCGTTCAGCATGTTTTTTAGTTTTGAGATTTTTTTCCCCCAGGGCTTTTTGACGCCTCAGGGCATCCCTTTCCTCAGCTTTAGAGGTTTTCCTTACATGAAGGGCTTTCGCCCTTATTTTGGCAGCTATCTTCCCACTGCCCACCTTTATCACTGAGGAGCTTCTTTGTTCTATTTGGCATTGTACTGAGACCCCCCCCTTTTTTATCCCCACTCATGTGAGCTACCTTGTGGCTTTCTGATGCAGCAGTATCCTCCATCCTTTATTGCTGCTGTGCTGGGGATTTTCAGGACCCCTGTTGGGGAGGCACCAGGACGTCGGCTCTCCTAGGATGAACTGGATATGGCAGCTGTGCTGAGATAATTAAATCGCCAGCCACATTGTTCTCGCAGCTGTACCAGTCAGATTGGGATAGCCAGCGCACTCATTGCAGCGGTTGTGCAGTTAAGAACGGGAAACCAGCTGTTTCGTTGTAGCGGCTGTGTCAGTCAGACCGGGTTAGCCAGCTAATCCATGGCAGTGGCAACGGGTTGGACCGGGGTAGCCAGCTGGGTTATTCCAGCAGCTTCCTAGCCCGCCTGAGCAGCAGCGTCCTTGAAATTTCTCTCCTGCACCAAAACAGTTAAATTCCAAGCTGCACGAACTGCAGCATTCCTATGAAAACCACAGCTGATATTCAGGTTTCCCACCTTGCCGCAGTGGCTCCATGGAGCGCTCTTTAAAGAACAGTTTCCGACACCCAGATGTCTTGCCTTGGCCTGTCTTGCGCCCAACAGCTGATTTTAACAAGAACCGAAAACAAACTTGGCTTTCTCCCAAGTGGCTCTGTAGCACGCCTCAGAAGCGCTGCTTCTGAAGTCTGCTCCCTTCCGTGCCAAACAGTTGCTCTTAAAGAGACAGGCTGTGTTGCTCAACCAGCGGGAAAAGGCTGACTTAAACCGAAACTCAAACCACTGATAAAATCCTCTACTGCTAACTCCTAAGAATCCAAAGTAAGTTAAGTTCCTTTGCTCTGAGTAGCTTTTATTACACACATCTCTCTCTGATGAAGACTGAGTCAAAACTGGGGTTCAGTCAGGAGAGGTGTGGCAATAAAGTTTAAAGGACTCAGTCTCTAAAAGGAAGATGGAGTTAACCCATATTTTGGATTCTCTCTCAGTACACCGGAGAAGGATCCCATACATGTCCTCCAGGAAGGTTTCATTTCTCATCTAATCTGCATAGGCTTGTTACATGAGTAGGCAGAGAGTTATTGGGATGTAAATGTTCCAGCTGCTAAACTGTCTACCCTAGTTGGGTCATTAAGAGTGGCCTCCCTGGTGAACCTGTAAACTGGTCTCAATCCTCCTGGGGAATGATGAAAGAGCAGCATACAAAAAAACGGCGGACATTTTATGTCTGAGGCCGTCATCTCTACTGAAGGAAGGATTTTCCACTCTGGCATAAATGGACTCCTTCACTCCTCTCTCAAACCATCCACCTCCCCTATCTAAAATTATTGTCCTCAAAAGAGCGTTCTTTTTCTTCTAAATGAAGATGCATGGCTGATTCTGGTCCTGTGGTGCTGCTTTCCCTGTGCTGGGCCAACCTCTTGTATAAAGGTTGCTTGGTTTCTCCAATGTAGAGCTTTGAACACTCCTCATTGTGCTGGATGGCATACACATTACTCTTAGCTTTTGGTACTCACTCTTCAGAGTGGACAAGCCACTCTCTTAGTGTGGTGGTGAGTTTGAAGAACACAGGTATGTTGCATTTCCCAACTATCCGTTTTAGCTTCTCCAATAAACCAGTGGTGTAAGGAATGAGCAGGTTCTTCTGTTGACTTTGAGTCTCAGCTCTGTCTGCAATCCTTTTGTTCGATCCAGATGCTGATTTAATAAAAGCCCAATTTGGATTCACACTGGTTTTAAGAATTTTTTTCTTCTTTCGGGTATCCCTGGTGGTGGGGATGTTTTCTGTCCTGTGATGTAGTGTCCTGATGACTCCTAGTTTGTGTTGAAATGGATGGTAGGAGTCAAACAGCAGGTCCTGGTCTCTGTGTATGGGTTTCCTATAGATCTCCATTTCTAAGTTGCCAATGGTCCCAATCAGAACCTCAGTCTAAGAATGCCAGTCTGTTGTCCTTGGTGTCTTACCAAGTGTTGGTGTTACTTGATGTTTGAATCCACAGTGTTTGTATGATCTGTGAAAGCCTGTACTTCCTGTACCATGATTTGTACGCAGGTGACTGCATTGCTTAGTGACGGAAATCTCTGCAGTTCCTATTGAGCAAGCACCTCCTTGCAAGTTCCTGCCAGCTTCCAACAATCAGTCAGCAGAGAAGCTGGCAGGAATTTGCCAGTCCCAGGTGACTTGCAAGCCGGCCAGCACGTAGGTAAATGGCTGCTGCCAGGTGGGACAGAGTGTGTGAGTGATGGGGGAGGCACAGTGTGAATGTAGCAGGTCTGTTGTGATGTCCAAACTCGAAGGAGCCACCATAACTACATTGTAAATTCAAATGGTCACTGAATAAGTGACTGTAAACCGAGGACTATCTGTAGATATTTCTCAGAATCCAAGGAAGTTAAGGTATCACATGTCAATAATATTTATCCTTCCTTTGCCTGATCAGATGTATAGTTTAGTGGGTTAGGATGGGATATACTTAAACTTTTATTGCTGGTCTTATTGTGACCTGGTCTGATCATTTTTATCAGAAATGATAGTACAGAAATATTTTTTTCAATGAAATAGGATATCATCAAAAGAAATTCACCTGTGATGCTGAAATCCGTGACACTTCTTGCCGTCCTGTGAGGTCAGACGAGGAGATGTTGGCGGGGGCTCCTCGGTGTAACCTCATGCTGACCTTGCGTTCCCTGTCTACCCGTGAAATTGCCCTGGGAGATGTGTTTCCTGGCAAGAAGGGAGTAATTATTTATAACACTGATATTTTGAAGTTATATAAAGATGATGATGATGAGAGAAGAAAGGAAGAAAAGAAAAAGTTATACGGTGGGAACAGAGAAGTGTCCATGGCATACTAAAGCATTCTATGGGACTTGGGATGGTGGGTTTGTTGGATTTGTACTCCGAAACGAAGGACAGCTGCTTTTAATACTGGAAAGGACAGGGACTTGTTCCTCAACAGGTTCCAAAATTGGGATTAATCTATTCCAGCACTGAAACTAAAATAGATTTAACTCTTTATTAGATTTAATAAGAGATTCCTTTGTTTGTTTTTTTAATCTTATTTTTCAGACTGATCAATTTTCCGAAACAGACGATAGGGTCGACCAGTCAGGATTTGGGGTGAAAAGAAAGTACTGAAGTGGGCAATAGATCAGCATGGCTGGCTACACTTCTGCTACTACTAAAGGCTTGCATGCCATTTTCTGTCCACTCACCAGACTGCTGGATGCGGGAAGTGGGTGTGGAGGCCATGGGTTCAGCGACATTGCGGAGGCGGTTAGCAGTGGCCCCAGCAGGAGGGCCAGGAGGCAGTGCCCGCGTAGCAGAACCCCGGAGCTGCCCCATCCTTTCCTCTCGTTCATGCTCTCGCCTCTCCCGGTCCATATCCTCAGGATTCCGAGCTGCTCCCTGAAATATTTAATGGCCCACAATGCTTTAATAACCACTGACAGGTATCAATCACTTTATGCACATGCATGAACAACTGCAACAGCAGCTGAGAAAAAACTGAGAAGCAAAATTCCCCGATTTCTGCCTACTGAGTCAGAGTCTATTTTGCAGAGCTTTCCCATGTTCCTCCATTTCTGAGTAGGACAAGAAGTATGTGTGTGTAAGCCTGTAGCCATCAAGCTCTTTGCTTACACATTCAGCTTTTGCTGCACATCAGTATTTATCCTTTCAGTTTTGCTGTCCTAAGGGAAAAGAAATCTGGGCAAGCAATATTCCGACTGAAGATTCAGTAAAATATCAGAATCCATTATTGTAGTTGTAAAGCATAAAGGTACTTGGAAAACAGATGCACCTTTGGAATTTAACATATAGAAAATTAAAACTTGTTTGGCTGTAGTAACTACCTACTTTGAAAGCAGTAAAATGTGGGCACTTCCCATTTTTCTGTCTTGCCACGGGGCTTGTGGCTAAGGGTCAATAAGAAAATATACAGGACCTGGATCTATCTTGGTCTGTCTTTGGAGTTCTTATACACTTAGGCTTTGATGCTACTTTTTAGGTAAGCAGTGTAACAAAAGCCACTATAACCAGCACACTGAAAGGCTTATTTCACAAAGAAATCTTCTCAATTTAGAACCCCATAAATACAATACAGGATTTCATCCCATTCCCCCGACCTCCTACTAGCTGGATATTACAGGAACCAAAGTTGAACCGATTGGAGGGAACCAGGTTGCAAATACTGGCAAATTTGCACTACAGGGACTCCAAAACATAATCCAGCATTAAAGAGATAATGCATCCTTAGCATTCCGCCCCCGGGCCCCCCCC
>JAOYMU010000283.1:22953810-22964045 GCA_025802295.1 Psammodynastes pulverulentus
TTTTCAATAAAAGGAAACAAACCTGTACCTCATGTCTGGTGTTCTTCATTGCCTCGGCACCAGGCTCAGATCCAAATTGGGGACAACAATATGGAGGCTCATCTGGGATTCCACACCTGGATTCAATTGGAAGACACCAATGACCACTAGAGGTGGATCCATGGATGGCCAAAATTAATGGCTGAAATGTGTGTGATTGTTTTGAAATAAAACTCCTGGTTGGTGACCAGGACTGTGTGGTTCTGCATTGTTAGCCACACTCAAAGCCCATGATTCTTTTGACTATGAGTGTATACCTTGAAAAACAAGGGATGTTGCAGAAATCCACTTGTCTCATCGATGCATAGAATGGATTGATTGAATGCAGTGAGCCACTGTCTAAATGAATGTCCGGCCCCAGTGAAATCCTTGATGATTTCTTAATTGAACTCAAAGCAGTAGTGGTTTCCTTCTGGTGTTGCCACCAGCTCCTGACTGTGCACATGTGTGCATGCACAAGCATGTGCACGCGCATTCCCCCCTCTGTTCATGTGCATTCTCCCCCTCCCTTCCATGCATGTGCACGCCTACCGGCGCACGCCTACTGCACATGTGCACGCTGACCATTTGAGAGGACTCTTTGATCCTTTCAGTTGATCGGTGCACTTTTTTTAGCTACTGGTTCGGCTGAACCAGCACATTTTTAGCTACTGGTTTGGCCCAATTCTACAGGGGGACTACAATCTGGAAGAGAAAGTGAGAAGGAGGAGTTCAGGTAATCCAAAGTAGAGGACATAGAATGGAAAGGTCCCCTTGTGACCCAAGCAGACTATCTCCTTACTTCATGGTTTGAGTATATGAAGTCAGTTCTGGTCTTGGACTAATCAGAAAAACTTCTGGGGAAGACCTATCTTGTTAATTCTGGTTTGGGTCATTCAGCTCCCTTTCTGGATTTAGACCAATCAGAAAAGCTTCTGGGTGAAAGCCTAAAATTGTACGTCCAGTTTTGGACCAATCCAAGCCACTTCCGGGAATATGGATGTCACTGAGTGAATGCTAATAAGCTCTTATTAAAAAAAGGTCTGCACTATAAATACTTACATTGCTTGTCTCCCGTTCTGCTTTAGGCTGTTTCTTAGGCCAACTTCAGAAATTCCAGTCCCAATTTCATTGTGATCTGGGCTGTCCAGATCACAACCTCCACAAGATTTAATTTGTTGCTTCCCTGTTTCTCCCCCTCCCCATTTATACAGGAAAGGCAATTCTTACAGGCCAGAAATAGTGGGGATCAGTCTCACACTTTCTTATTTTCCTTTTAAGCTTGTGTCTTCCCACTAATCACCATGACTCTCCTTCACTTTTCCCATATGTTTGTGCATTTGGATGCCTTCATATTCCCTTCCTACTATAACTTCTTTGACACTACTGCACTTTTCCCCCTTTACAATACCATCAGGGCACAGTAATCAAAACAACATAGAAACAAAAATCTTCTTCTATCACTATAGATCCATAGCAAGGAAGAAACTTTATTGATATATAGTTCAATATTTTTACTGTGCAATTAAAAATATTTTTTTTAAAAAAGAGGGGGGAAGGGTCATGGTTTCAGTACTCAGTGAGAAAGCAAGTTGGAGCATGCCTGTTTCAGTCCTGTAGAAACCGACAGATGCTTATTGGTAGAAGTAAGGATCTAATGGAGCGTGAGCTTCTAAGATTGAAGATTGATTTAATGGATCACCTTTAGATCAATTGTAACAAACAGTTAACTGCTGACCAGGATGCAATGGCTATTAAGGGCATGGACATATCATTATAGAGAAGTCCTTCCAGGGAACCAGGGTTGTTGCTAGACTAGAACAAAATACTAGAGTCCAATCATCCTGAAGAATGCAAGATGGCTTGAGTTGAAAAATAGCAGTGTTGAATCAAAGCTGGAAACACAGCAGTGGGATGTATTTCTGATAAACTGGGGATGGGAAAAGAATCATGCCATCTGATCTACATTCAAGAAGTGTTGAATGTAGGCCAAATAGAAGAGGTAAATCTCCTGATTATGCCAACATTGGCTGAGGCAACAATATCAGAAGACATTGGGCCAAAGGAAAAATGATTCAGCATGAAAATGCATGAGAAAAACAGTTTAAAAAAACATTATTTATTATTATTATTAAAATTAAATTTATATACCGCCCCATCTCCAAAGACTCGGGGCGGTTATAGTGTCATTATGGCAAAGCCAATGTGTGAGCATGGGTAAGTGTGATAGTGTTTTTCAAATTTGACAGTATTAAGATGTATCCATGGCTTCCTACAATGAAACTTCTAAATTGGATTGTAGTATTTGTTGTTAGAAACCAGAGTTTTTTCAAACTTGATAAATTAAAATGTGTGAATTTGTCAAACACACACACTACCCTTGAATAATACTCTTAGAGATCAGAAAAATGGGCACTTCCTGCTGCCTTAATAATCAATTCCTCTTTTTTCTCTGTTTCCCATTTCCTTAGAACTCAGCCTTAACTTTTAGCCTGATTCTTCTAGAGTTTGATTGCAGTTCCTCAGCTATGAAAAATAGTTATTTGGGAAGATCAAATGCATTGAGCTAGCAAAAATGCAGACTTAATCCTTTTGTGAAAAAGGAAATGATTTATCTAGAATGGCATCAAAATATCTGGTATTATTCTGCTATTCAGAGTATAATGCAATGTTCCAGCAGAAAAGTTCTTTTGAAAGGCTTTTAATAGATATTTGGTTTTCTTTTTCATGCTTCAATATCCCTTTTTTAATTGTTTCATTTTATTTTCTCTCTTTAATCCTTCCTCCAACATAAATTTAAGGCATATCTGTGCTTTGGGAAATTCACAGTTATTTTATTTAAAACTCATTTATGAAAACAAATGATAAAACCTCCTAGACTAAAGGGTATAGAAAAGTCCAATGGATTGTTGAAAGTTATAATAATTACTATAGAAATGTTGTTCAGTACTAAAAGTTTTGGTCAGTTCAAAAGTGTGAGAGCCTCTCCAGAAGTGATTTGTCAAGAAACTCTTATAATGGAAGACAAGGCACACTCTGAATCACTGAGATTGAAAATAATGGTGTGTGTGAGTGTGTGTGTGTGTGTGTGTGTGAGAGAGAGAGAGAGAGAGAGAGACAGAGAGAGAGAGAGACAGAGAGAAACTTCATGTCATCCTCCTAATATATACTACCAACTACACAAACATTTGATGAAGAGAATAAAGTATGAAGTATGAAGAAGTCTGACTGTTCAAAGTGAGACCTTTTAAACAGTTTAATTGAACAATGATAGACTGCTATTCAGTTCTTGAAATGACAATTGACTGTAAAAAGTATAACTGGAATGCAGGCTTTCTGGACAAAATGGCTAGATTGCTGTTGCATATTCAGAAAGATGAGCAAAAAACCTGCAGCAGCTGAAAAAAAGAAAGTTGTCTATCTAGACAGGGATATGATTTTTAATGCTCTAAAAGCCTGAATCAAAATGTACATAGCATGCCCTAAGAATAGATATATTTTGAAGGAAGTCAAAGCTTTCTGTCTCAAAGATCAGGTCCATGTCATGGAAAATGCTTATCTGAGCAAACAGAGTTAATATAATTATTGCATGTCCATACTATACAACCTTCTTTCAAATTCTTATTTCAGAACAGAAAGAATAGTGTTTGTACAATTCAAATTAGCATTCTAAAAAAAAATCCTCTATGACAATGTAACAGTGTGTTGATTTGGAAAAGGAGTAATCAGTTTTGGCAGATAATGTCTAAATCTTGTTACAGGTGATAGTTCTTTGAGATATTAAACTGTTCTAAGCTAACCTCATTGATGACACTAATATCTTCATTCATTATTACAAAAATGGAGCATATTATGATAGGAGGACTAAACAAGTTGTATTGAATGCTTGGAAATTTGGTATTTTGGAATCTTTGTTTAAGTTTTTTAAAGGAATACTTTAATTCAACCTAGTGTTATTAAAAGTACAGAGCCAAATCTGATTAAAAACAGGCAATTTTTAGGGCAGTAAACACAGCAGATTTTCAGCAATGTGTAACCAAAAGAGTATGGCCAAGTGATCTTTGATGAGCGTGAGTAAATACTATTATTTTCTCCATAAAAGGCTGTGAGAGAACAATTTTCTGCATGAAAACGTTTCAAGGCCAGTTTCAGCATGAAGATCAATTGGGAAACGTATCAAGAGCTTTAAGGTCATCCATTCATACTAGTCTCTTTCTTTCCCACACTGACCAGGAATATTACATTTCTTTTAAACTGTTACATTTTAAAACATAGCAATTATTTTCAAACGTGCATCTGTGCATGTTTATTTCTTAATTAATGAAAACATTGGGTGATGACCTAGCTAATCTTATTTCAAAATGTTATGTAGAATTGGATCTGGTTAGTACTTGTGTGAGAGATCACTAGGAAGGCCCAAGGCTGTAGGTCAGACTGAGAAGTCAAGAAAACATTCTGGAAGAAGACAAACCACTTTTGTATGGTTGTCACGAAAAACACAGGATTGACCTTGGCTCAAGACAAACTTATTTTTTTGTGTGATCTAATTAGTCGCTTAGATAAAAAATAGTTGAAATTTACAAAAGTACCCCTTTTAGAATAACATTCTATTTTTGTTTATTCATTATTAATTTTCTCCTTCTCTAAATTTTTGTTTACCTCAACTCTTTAGTTCATTCAATTCTTAAAAAAAACACATCCCAAAAACATCCATATTTGTTTTGATTTCTTAAGCTTACCAAGCTAATTTAATTCTTGTTATCTTTTTAAAATTCATTTGTGTGTGGTATGTGTAAAATGAATTGTTCCTATCCTCATTTTACCTCAGTTCAATGTATATTATGTTATTCATGTTTAGAGTTTGAATCTTGCAGTGCTTCACAGTTGTGTTTGCCAGAGTCAACCCTGTTTCATGTTTTCAACCTTTAACATAGAAAGAGGAGGCCTGTAGCCTTCCAGGTCATGTTGGAAGCCAATTGCCACAAGGCAACCAGGGCTAAAAGAATATTGCAAGTAGTACTTCATTAACACTTGAAAAGCCACAGATGCTTCCTCCAACTATATGCATGGTTATTCAATTAAGGTTGAATTATGTAACCATCAAGCAGATGCTAATCCAGACATAAATTATTGAACTTTTCCCTCTCTCTCTTTCTAGGTCATTGGCCATGCCGACTGAGAATGGTGGGACTTGCAGTTCAATGCAGCTAGAGGGCACTTAGTAGGTGAAAGGTAACTCACCCTCATTAAGCAAATAGTAGATAAAGCATTATGCAGTAAAAGCCCCTTCCCACTTTGTTTCCAGTCTTTTATATTTTATTAAATTGTATACTTTATTTAAAAATAAACAGTTCCAAATCAATTTTCCAGAGAACATTGGAAGGTGAAGTAGGTATATAGATTGCATTGCTTAGAAAGGACCAGTTAAAAGTCATTTGAATTCTGACCCAATTTATAACATCTCCTCTTGCAAATATTTCTGATTTGCCCTGTTTGCATTTCTGTGGGAAGGAACAGAAATATTAAATGGATCAGAACACTTGGTATGAACTTACTTAGGGAGTCATGGATACCAAGAACCAGGATGAGATTGAGATTAACTGTACAAGTTTGAAGATGGAGAAAGCTAGAGCTATTTTCTCCAGAAGATTTTGTATGCAACAAATAATATACATGCAAATTATATGCCACTGCCAGATCTCTCTATGACACTGAGAAACACCAGTTTCATTCAGCTTGCAAATATTTGCAGCTTCCTTGTCCTGCAGCAACATTATTAGTCTCTCTGCTACTGCTGGCAGCTTAGCAAAACATGTCCCATCTTATCTTAGTGTGTCACATCTGTTGCTGCTTTGTCACAATTTTAAGCCACAGAAAAGAGAAATGTGAAAATGAGGAGAAATGACCTTGGTTCTGTTCTAAATTCAGGATATTTAAAACCAATTGATAACTGCATGGCAGGCAGCTTGGATTATCCAACACCAGGCAAGTGTCATGTCTATATATATTCAATAGTTGGTAGAAGTACGGTAGGGATTTCCCAACCAAAAGCTTATGCTAGAACAGTAACGAAACATTTAGGGAATATAAGTGAGATGAAAATCAACATGGCAGTTCAGATGGCTGATTCCCTCCGGTATGACAATGCATCCAGAGGAATGGAAACTTGCAATCGATCCAAATCCACATGGCTCCCAAACTCCATCATTGGTATGACTCCTGCATCATCCTTTGGACTTGCTCCCAAATCTACTCCAACATCCAAGTCATCCTCCTCATCTTCATCTTGGCTGACAAGAGCCAATTCATTTTCATAGCAGAAGGCACTAGGAGGTGGAGGAGGTGAAGGCAGGATGGTAATTTTGCTCTCCTGCAATTCCTGAGCAGAACAGTAAGGAGTTCCAGCCACCTCATAAGTCTTGTGGAAACGTGAATAGTCCACCTTATAATGTTTCTTCTCCTCAAAGACAACAGGCTCAAAACGATGTCCCCAAAGGATTTCACTAGCCAAATAGGAGCTACGAGCCTGAGTGGTCATGGCTGTTGCTTCCACCATACCCTCAAGGATAACAACAATCTCAAAGTCCTCTCTCTCCAGTTCCTCCTTGCCCATCCCATAGAGTGGACTTTCCTCATCGATCTCATGAACAATAATAATGGGAGACACTAAGAAGATACGATCCAGGCCGATGTCATAGCCCACGTTCAGATCTCTCTGGTCTAATGGAAGATACTCACCTTCTGCTGTCATATAGGGTTTTATAAGCTGGGCCCGAACATGAGCTTCCACAATATGGCTCCTCCTTAGATTCCCCACCCGCCACATGAGGCAGAGTTTGCCATCCCGCAGAGAGATGACAGCATGATGGCTGAAGAGTAGGGTTTGGGCCCTTTTCTTGGGGCGTGCCATTTTTGCCATGATGGTGCCAATCATGAAAGAATCAATAACACAGCCTACAATGGATTGCACCACAACCACCATGATAGCTAGTGGGCATTCCTCAGTCACATATCTAAACCCATAACCAATGGTTGTCTGGGTCTCCACTGAAAAGAGGAAAGCTCCCAAGAACCCGTTGACATGTTTGATGCAGAATTTTGTAGTAACAGAACCACTTCCTGCACCCGGGACATCTAAGTCACCATGGAAGAAGGCAATGATCCAAAACAGCAAACCAAAGAATAGCCATGAGACCAAGAAGGCTGCGGAAAAGATCATGAGCATGTAACGCCAACGAGTGTCCACGCAAGTAGTGAAGATGTCAGCCATATAACGTTGAGATTTGTTGCTTAGGTTAGCAAAGTAGACATTGCACTGGCCGTTCTTTTTTACAAAACGGTTACGTCGTTTCCGTCGAGGGGCATGACCCTTCCCATTACGACTGTGCTCATTAAGGCTGCCAAGGGAGGAGACTTTGTGCCCATCCTCCTCAGTGGAAACAATGCTGTACCTTATGAACAGGGAAAAAAGTGATAGTTAAAGGTGGGAGGAAGACAAATTGTGATTTCTCAAAAGATCATTTTAAGTGCTCATACACCCAAATCTAGTACAGGTGAACTCCTCAACGTACAACAGTTCATTTAGTAATGGATTGAATTTATAACACCACTGAAAAAAATATTTATGGCCATTTTTCACACTTATGCCCATTGCAGCACCCCCATGGTCACATGATCAAAATTCAGATCCTTGGTAATTGGTTCATATTTATGATGGTTGCAGTATCCTGGAGTCATGCGATCAGCTTTTGCAACCTTCTGTCAAGCAAAGTCAATGGGGGAGCCAGATTCACTTAGCAACCATGTTACTAACTTAACAAATGCAGTGATTCACTTAACAACAGTGGCAAGAAAGGTCATAAAATGAGGCAAAATTCATTTAATGAATGTCTCACTTAGCAACAGAAATTATGGGCCCAATTATGGTCGTAAGTTGAGAACTTCCTGTGTCTCATTTTTTTCAACCACCCCAGATGTCTGATGCTTCTATATATGACCCTTTACAGACGTGGCATGCACACTGTAGATTTAGCATTACTAAGAAAACCACATAGCACTGGCATTCATGTGTACTGCAAACAATTCAGAAGGGTGAATCACTCCAAGTTCAGAATACCTGCAATTAAAATAATGTTCTATTCTGTGCAGTTTTTGATGATTATGTTTAAAAAAAATACTGCAGATATTATATTTGATATCAGAGAGAGAGAAAAGCCATTAAAATAATCTTTAAAATAGGAGTTTTAGGACTCACCCCCGTATAAGCCTTTAAGACATATGAGTTATTCTCTCTGCAGTGTTACAGTATGTTTGATTACAAGAGTTTAAAACAATTCTCCATGTTGCCGGAATCAAAAGTCTTTGTTTATAACAATGAAGAATAATGCTGTATTAAGATGTCCACTTAGCTGTTCATTTGATTTCTGGGATTGGTATGAATATATCATTCTCCAACATAAAAATTATAAATTGGTTGCTTCCAAGATTTAATTAGCAGGACTATAGCAGACTTCAGGTGTAACTAGACTATAATTCCTATTGTACCCAACCAAGATTATAATTGTCACAGGGGCTTGATGGGAGTTATAGTCCAACACATCTGAGGACACAAAGTTGGGATAAATGAAGCCATATGAATACGGTTTTGTAACATTTTAGCTCAGAATTGCATAAGGCTGGAAGTTTCTATTTTCTGTTCGGTTTGCATTTGTTGATCTAATCGTGCATCTGTGACAATGTTTATACGCTTCCAGAGTTCTAGACAATTCTGTTGCTATAGCAACAAGTATGTTTCCCAGCATCCCATATCTAAAACCTAAGGTGTAATTAGAGATCAAGAGACAACCGGTTGCCAGATATCCTGAAAGAAACTCCCTCTCCTCAAGAGCTGTGACTAGCTTTTATGTCCTTCTTCAAAATTTTCCACTCTCTCTGTATTCATTTTTCCCACAGTTGAGAAGAGCTGCTGGGTGGTTTCATCATAGAAAGTTCTGCCTGACATCATTTGAAAGTAAGATGTGGTCATAGCATCTATCATTAATATTTTAAAGTACTGTGGCAGAGAGACAGAGACAGAGAAGAGACACAGAGACTATGTATAAGAGATTAATTGCCAGAACTTTTCTTTTTGTAATGCCAAATATCTTAAGATCAAAATATTTCTAATTTGTTTTGTCGCTGTTTGTTTCAGCAGAACACTTTGCAAACTTGACTGAATTTCCAAGCAGAAGTGCTTATATCATGTTATAGAATTACTCTTTCCTCGGATCAAAGATATATAATGCCATAAATTGAAAACAGTGCTTCTTGGGCTTGGGTTAGGGCAGGCCAGGGACAAAGCCAGACAGAAATATCAGCAAGTTTCAATCGTTCATATATTGCATTACAGTGATTCATTCTACGATCTGCTTGATTTTGACAGTTCTATTGCAACCTCTATTTATTCATTATACTATTTATATAAACTAGAGCTTAGTGGGATGTGAGCCTTATCTTACTGTCTTATTTCAATGCTGTGTCTCTTGATAGCAGATTAACAGACTATTTTTGCTGAGACATAAATCCTGCAAGGTTGAAACAAGATCCATTTCTAGATGAACTTGATCTGGATAAGCTTCCATGGGAGATTTAGTAGGGTGGGCAATGCTTTTCTCAAAAGTGGAGAAGGTGGTTGGGTATATCCACCAGTTCTGCTTTCCTTGCCATCCCATGTTGTTTGACTGTCAGCCTGTACTTTTATTTAGAGTTCTTGCTTCCTAGATTCAGCTATAGGAAGCCACATCTATTCAATTGGTATGAAATTATCTCTACTGAGCATTTTCATGACCATAGGCCTTTAATGTTGAAACAGAAGAAACTCAAAGATCTTCCCTCTGAGAAAAAGTTTAATGTTTAGGACTGTTGAGCTTAGAAAAGTTTAACAAAACAGGGACATAATTGAGATGTATGGGATTATGGAAGGCCTGGAGAAAGTGCACAGAATAAAGGCTTTCTCTCATTTTCAAAACACCTGGAATGGGGTCATCCGATGAAATTAATTGAAAGGAGATTTAGAGTAAACAAAAGAAAGTGATCTTTACACCAGTGTTTCCCAACCTTGGCCCTTTGAGGATGTATGGACTTCAACTCCCAGAATTCGTAAACCAGCCATGCTGGCTGGGGAATTCTGGGAGTTGAAGTCCATGCAGCTTAAAGTTGCCAAGGTTGGGAAACACTGC
>JAOYMU010000283.1:23017338-23033067 GCA_025802295.1 Psammodynastes pulverulentus
CTATCACTTCCGGGGTTTTTTAGCGCGCGACGGGGGGAGCGTTCCGGCACCTTTCGGCGCCGAAGAAAAGCCCTGGGCAAAACTATGGCATTTACAAAACAAGCACTACCACGATCAAAATAATTGCTCTATTTATATCTGAATGGTTCAGAATGTTAATGTTTTGAGAAACTCTGAAATTATAATGCACAGATATTTGTTCTTCATAGGAATAATGGATGCGTCTTTGATTTCTCAGAAATGCCTTGAAAAACATTTCTACCTGAATTCCATATCATAATGAGAGTGAGACACAATGGCCATCGTTCATCTGAAGCCCAAGCCAAGTGTGTCTTTTGAGAAGAATTGGCACATAGCTGGCTACAATTTCAGTTTCCAAAGTCTGAGTTAAACTTAGCATTCTTTTCACCCGTAGAGATGAATTCTACCCAAAAGGAAATGTGCATAGAGACAAGTGAGTTTCCTTCTGCTGAGAAGTGCTAAAGCCATTACAAGGACAGATTATTTAAATTTCAAGAGCAGAACATATTAAATGGGGCTCTTCTTCTCAGCTAATTATTAATACATAGCAGTCAACCTGATGATCTGTTGACGACTTTTAACATGGAAGCATGATGGAATTTCCCTTGAGCACCAAAAACTACGTAAAGACATCCAAAGGAAGGAAAAGGCCAGTTTAATTCTGAAAAAAAGAAACAGCTTTCACAATGAAGAACAAAAATAAAAAACCCCACAAGGATTAATTATACAATAAAGGCATAAAATAGATTTTGAAGAGGCCTACTTTCTCTTGACATAAGACACATCCACCCAACAGAGTATAAGAATATTTCTCGTTCCAGGAGGGACACAAACATAACCCTTTCCCAATCTTTGTTAACATTTTGTAGAATTTAAATTGATCTCACAGTGAGATCTTGATACATCACTCCATGGATAAAATTGTATCCACACTGGTGATGGAAGCATCTTGTGATGTTATATTCATTTGTTTTGGCATATGTATTCTGTTAAGAATAATGACCTATGGTGTGAATGTGGGCAAGATTCATGCCCCGCTTGGTTCTTTTGGGAAATGTGGGATATTAGAGACTGTATCTAGAAGACAGTTAATGTCTCATTGAAAAGACAGGTAAATGTCCTTTATGTTGAAAGAGGGGGTAGTATAATGCTTTATGAAGAGGTCCACCCTGAATCTGACCAATCTTGGTAACTACTGTATCACCAGTATTCAACCAATGTTGGGTTCCAACTACTGTCTATCCTAGAGGAAGCCAATTTTGTGAACCTTTGCAGTAATATTCAGAATGGGCATTGGATGGAAAATATGCTGATTACCTGGTAGATAACCTTGATTAGGTCCTGAATGGAAGAAGTAAATCCTTCTTGGTCCTCTTAAACAGTTCAATGCCCTTCAATACTATTAACCTTTTAGGACACTTGCGAGGTTGTTAGTTGAGTTTCTTGTTCATTCTGTTCTTTAGGTGTATGATAGTAGAAGAGAGGTTACTGAGGTAATTGCCATATTGAGGATATGACAGAGGTCCTGATGTGAAATATGAAGGCTGTTTGAACCCCTTATGTAATTCGAGAATCCACAATTACAGGTTCATAACAGCCTCTGTTTAAAAATCCTGAGCTCACATCTCTCTCTCTCTCTCTCTCTCTCTCTATCTATCTATCTATCTATCTATCTATCTATCTATCTATCTATCTATCTATCTGATAGATTCTTCGATCTCAATCTTAATGGATTCCAGGGGCATATTCTATTGATGCCAATGATGAAATACAACAATAATAAATAGCAAAATAGCAAAAATAATAAGGAACTAGCAAACTACTAATGACTTCACAATCAATTCCAAAGCATTCTAGAAGGTTCGTCTTCCAGAAAAAAATATGACAGTGAAAGCCATCCTCATCATGGAGGGCAGGCATTCCAAAGGAGGGGAGCTCTCACAGAGAATACATGACAGGTGAGG
This sequence comes from Psammodynastes pulverulentus, assembly GCA_025802295.1. Taxonomy (NCBI): domain Eukaryota; kingdom Metazoa; phylum Chordata; class Lepidosauria; order Squamata; family Psammodynastidae; genus Psammodynastes; species Psammodynastes pulverulentus. The sequence goes on from JAOYMU010000283.1 coordinate 23,019,324, forward strand.
ACCTTTACCAGACACTCTGCATGATATAGGTTAGTCAGGCAGAATTTATCTGAGACACATAGTTCCAGGCTCTGATTTCATATATGACTTCAAAGGTAATTTCTCAGCACCTTTTGCTGGGTAGGTGGGCACATTAGTAAAATAGCCTTTTCTCATAGCTACTTCCTCTTTTACAGGAAGGGTATTGAGTTTAACAATTTAACAGAGAGCAAATAAAAATAAAGAGGGTAATAAAGTAAATTTATCTATGTCTACACCCACTGCCTCTCGTGCACAATACATTATGAGGTACTGAAGAGTAAATGCAAATGAAATATTTCCAACATTAAGAACCTAAATATAATCATACTGTGTCAAAGGAAAGGCAGGTCCTACTTTTAGGCAGAGGGAGGCTGCCCTCAAACAATGAGGCTAGGAGGAAAATATTGTTCTCTTCATAGTTCCTGGCCTCCTAAAGAGGTTTGCTTTTTGCAGGTGGGTTTGCCTGCTTATCTCAGGAGTTCACTGTTGTGAAGCTGATCGGTGAACAAAGGGCACCAATACTTTATATGACAAGGGAAAATCCAATAAGAACAGGAGCCTGAGTAAGCTGGAAAGTATAACTGACTGTTAAGAAAAGCAGATGAATGTATAGTAAGCAAGGTACATGTTGTAGTTCTGTAAACAAAATAATCATTTGATGGGTAATGATGGGGGTGTCAGATCAGTTTATAAAGAACTGATAAAACGGTTGGGAAAATACCTGGTCCACATACCTGGCAAACAGGCATTTTCCCCAATCCATCAGGAGTTGCCCCTACTTCAGTATTGCTCTGTTCACATGACACATGCTAGTACTACTGGAAAGTAGCAGGTTTGAGCAGATAAGAAACTCTACTCCCAGTTGCGGTAGTGAACAAATGGCAGAAAGATGCAGAGAGCCCAAAAAAATATGTATATTTGGATGATATGCAGGAAGCAAAATGTCCTAGTCTGGTCTGAATGTTCTGTTTTCACAATAGTCAATCCAACTGTCTTTGAAGCCCATCTAAGGAGGTGATTATCACATTTTCTTTACATTCCAAAGTTTAAACATTGCATGGACATGTGTTTTCCCTTTGTGCCATCACTCTGTTGAACACCCAATTCTCACAGCACTGGTCTTTAGGACTAAAGATATACCCATGTAGTAGGGCTGTATTGCTATTATCCTTCTCATCTTCTAATTTCTCATCTTCTCCTTTCCTACTACCTTCTTCCATTGGTACTTTATGATTTATCACTTGTTGTTTGTATCTTATGATTAATGATTGTAACTATGATTTATGATCTATGACCTATTACTCGTTTGTAAGTACACTGAGAGTTTATGTACCAGAGACAAATTCCTTGTGTGTCCAATCACACTTGGCCAATAAAGAATGCTACTTTGTTCTGCTCTATAAACATATCTTTTGAAAGCCTACTTTTTTTTTCGCACCCTCCACCCAATATTACTAAGAGGAGCCATTTTAAATTTAAAGTTTTGTTTTTTAATTTATTTGCATATTTTGGATTATTCATGGATGCCATTACTTTCTACAGTAGGTTGGGTTGGGTTGCACTCATTAATATACTGAATCATGGGATTGGAAGGCACCTTGGAAGTCATGTAATCCAACTCCCTGACAAGTGCAAGAATCTTCATACCATCCTAGACAAATGGCTGCCCAGTCTTTTCTTGGGATCGAACTTCAGGATACAGGCTGTTTCACTGCCTCTGAATTCTTACGTCAGGAATTCTTACAGTTCCTCTTTGCTTCAAATCAGTGTTTCTCAACCTTGTGAACTTGAAGGAATCTGGACCTCAACTTCCACAATGTTCCAGCCAGCATGTTTGCATACATTCTCAAGCTGCCAAGGTTGAAAAACACTGATTTAAATTTAGATCTCACTGTAAAGCTTCCACCATTGGGTCTTGTTTTACCTTCAGGTGCTATGGAGAGTTCACACCCTTTGTCCTCTAATATTCTTTCATGCATTCAAATGCTGCACTTCTAGCCCTTAGCCTCCTCTTCTTTAGTTTAAATACATCAAATTCCTTTAACTATTCTTTATGGGATTTAGCTTGTAAGCATCTTCCATCCTTCCCGGCATTCTTTTCAGATCCTCAATAGTCCCTTAATTGTGCACCTGAAAAGCTGCAGATGTGGAAGAAGGAATCCATATGCAGGTCAAGAAATGGTGGTGGGAAGGGAGAAAATATGAGTCCAAATAAAAGATATATCCTGGAAAGCTGTTCCAAAGGGAACCTGGGCGATCACTGTCAACGCATGCTAGTCGCACTGCCACAATATCACAATAGCCCATCATATAAAAGATCTCTCATCAGAGGAGATGGAGTTTCAAGTGCCGCAAGAATCCCAGCTTGCATGTATGAAATGAATAGCTCTGGATGAACCTGGACTATCACTTTGAGCTTCATGGAAGAAAAAGTAGGTATAAATGAATGAATGAGTTCTGTTTCCATCCCCTAGTTTGTTTTCCTCTTCAGAATAACTTAAATCAAGGAAATATGCTCTTTGGATAGAATGAAATGCAAGCTGTCTAACTTGGAACATTAAAAAGAAAACTTCTTTTAACAGTTGGAAGTATCCATTGACTTCTAAATCTCTTTGCAACAAGACTAAAGAAATCTGCACAGAATAGTGAACACTGAAGGGAATATGACCCTGCACAGAGCCCCACCATGATTCCAAGCGAGAGTTGTTACTTAATGGTGGGCCCTTCACCATCTCCAGAATCTGCATCCATTTGAATAGTTGTCGTCTTCCCCATTCCCACCCCCACCCCAGTTAGAAAGTCATCTGCCTCCTCCCTGTCTTTTTCCCTTTAAGGACATTTCAAGCTGTAACTTGAGAAGTCAATGAATACAAGAGAAAGTTTAGCTAACTTGGCTTAGCGGCTGCTCCCGCCTCCCTCCACCATCCTCTAGCATCTATGCCACGTCACCCAGTGCCTGCACCGAGGCTGTTCTCTAATGTTCTTCCATTACTTGGTTGAGAGGAGCTGATCAGTTTCAGAGAAGGCAGAAACTTTCTACAGAAGTGTAAAAGGAATTTCTTTTGATCTGTGCAAAGTACAACCAAGTTTTAATTTCAAACTTCCATGCATGAGATTTCTGAAGATTTCTGCTGTGAGAGAGTTCTTCACCTAGAAACAGGCATATCCAAAGAAATTTAATGAAAAGGGATCGTTAAGAAGGAGGCTGACAAAGAGAAGCAGCACCTTTTCCCAAGCTTTGAGTGTGGAGAATCGGCATCTTCTTTTTTCAATTTACATTAACTTGCTTTTCTTCAGATTTCTGTAGGACATTCTTGGGCCATCATGAATGTATTTCGGATCCTTGGAGATGTCTCTCATCTCTTAGCTATGATCATTTTGATAGTGAAAATCTGGAGATCAAAATCATGTTCTGGTAGGTATTATTATTATTATTATTATTATTATTATTATTATTATTATTATCATTATTCTCTTCTCTATCTTGCTGAAACTGATGAAAAAGCCAAATAGAATGGCAGGCCAGCCAGAAATTTGTTACTTGAACACAAATGGATCACAGAGTGTTTAGCCTTAGGCTGCTGGGGTGACATTCATCCTAGATGTGTAGCACAATGTTGTAATAAAGCATAGAGGAATACATATGGAATAAAGAATATGGGAAGAAAATCAGAAAGTGAGTTATTCAGCTCAGCAGCACTTTGAAATTCCTTGAACAAAATTAAATTTCTCCCTATCCCAATCTAGATAGAAATTTTTATTGCAGTGGAGGAGGATGCAAGAAAACACATTTAATCCGATTTAGAAGACTAGGAAATTTAGTCAAGAACCTTTGCAGCCTAAGGCAAGCAAAAAGATGGCATCCCTTCCTCTCTACCAGTGTTAGGGCCAGAACCAACAGGAGGAGCAGCTCACAAAGTTGTGCTACAACATGCTTAACAGCAGCAGGCTGGCCAAGGGAATGCAAGGAAGGCAGAATAGCTCCCCACCTGCCCACCTTTCTGAAAGTCTTGCCCCCGTCCCCTGGTCTCCATCGTGTTTGCAACTTGAAGCATAAATCTTACTACCATAGCAATACACACACACACACTTTTCTTGACATTTGGTCTGGAGCTGAGATAGATTGCAGTTTTATATTTTTTTTAAAAAAACTACCTTGAGTTTAGATAGAAACCATAAGTTTTTAATTAACAATATCATCTTTATTAGTCTCTAGATGAAAAATGTTACATTTCAGACAATGAAGCCTAAAACGTATTCCTGAAAAGTTTCTAAGACTCCAACTTCATGCCAGTTACTTAACTTTCTTGATTTCTTCTCACTTGCTACATCCTTTGCCACAAAAGTATTTCCTAGACCTTGAAAAAAATCCTTCTATGCCCAGCTTCTTTGCAAGCCCATTCCACTCTATCACACCAATCTCCTTCCTGATTCTGAGGGGAATGAAATATGTGTTTAGAAGAAGTGGTGCTATGAAGTTATATAATGCAGATATTGTATAGTTTCTGATATTGATGTGTACCCATCTGATAACAAATACTACAGGAGGTTAAATAAGAAAAGACAATTATGTTTCTCAGTTCAGATTATTTTTATAGAGCATACCTGTCCACATAGAGCCACTATTATTGAAAAAAAATTGCACTGATAAATAGGAATACTCATCTTTAATTTCTTCCACGTAAAGACTGTCCCTATGAAACTCAGAATGTTTGCAACTGCACAGTGATTATTCCAGACTCAAGCATCAGCAGTAACCAATTTCCACCAATGTCCATGCAGTTCAAATTCTTTTCTAATCATGTCTCCCTAACCCTCCATCCTGCCCCAGCCTCTGTTTGATGGATTTCAGAAATTAGATGTAGTATTGAAGTGGTGGATTTCTAGCCTTTTGCAACTTCCCCACCCCCCACCTTGGATGGCATAGCTGGAGGACAAGGTGTGATGTCCCCTGAGTTCAATAACTAGAATGTCTGTGATGTCAAAGACCCAGAGATAACCTATGACACATTTTCTCTTTAAAATACATCAGTACATACAAGCTTGGATTAAGCGTTAGCATTCCTCGTTTTTGTATTTCCCTGTTGCCTTCTCAACCCTCCATCCAGGTGTCTTCTTTTTATTTTTTAAAAGTTTAGTTAAGGCCTTCACATTTGTGTTTGATGCAAAGCAATGGGAAAGAAATCGCAATAAGGTCCAAACAGGTCACCAGAATAACTATCTAGAGAGAGAAAAAGAAAAGAATCATGTAGCATCTTAAAAGAATAACAGATTGCTTGTAGACTTTATCTGTACAATAAGTTGACTCTGAACATTTGTAAGAACTTTTTAAAGTTCTGGCTCTGTGTTTTCAAACTTTGAGACTTTCAAGATGAGTGAACTTCAATTCCCCAGTGGCTAGGATTGGAAAACACTGCTCTAGCTCATAAAATGATTGTTTCTCAGGGACTGAGTCTACTCTTTTCTATGTTCTACAATAGATTGCTTTCCTTTCCTGTTTTGCTTATATTGTTGTTTGCAATCATTTTATGCCAGCGCTTTTCTGAAGCTACCAGCCAACCTCAAATTGTTTCCAAAAAGAGAGAATCTAATCAGAGTAGTAATAAAAAGGCAAAAAAAACCATTTCCCCTCCCTGCATGTTTAAATGTATTCCAGAATCTCTCTTTTCCCATCCAATGTACTGAACATTTTATGAAGTCTCAGAAAGAATATCCAAGGAGGGTTAACAAAGTAGCAGATGATGGGGTGGAGTTAGTTCTACTAATGAATAAAGCCAGATGTAACGCTAGTGTCCTTTCCAGTTCTCTCTCTTCACCTCTCTTACACACACAAATCAATGCACAAAAGACAAGTGCTTGCCACATAAATGGGCTAATGGGACTGCAACATTCTGATGCTGGATTTTGTTGAAAATTTTTCTGTAGAATGGTAAAGGTATATGCCCAACTCAGCTATATATACATTTAGAAACTGATTTTACTGTTATTGAATTTAGTGAGGTTTTACTCCAAAGTAAGTGTCCTCTGTGTTGTAAGCTTTTTTTCCTCCAGAGGGATTGGATGAATGGAAAGCTGGATGGAGAGAGATTAATGGGACTTTCCATTAATTTTATAGTGAATGTCTATGGAGATAATCAGTCATCCAGGACATGTTTGTCCCAAAGGTGCTTTTTCAAGAGGCAACTGGACTTTCTTGTTTTTCTCTGAAGACATTTTGCTTCTCATCCAAGAAGCTCTCAGAGGTAAAGAAGCTTTTCGGATGAGAAGCGAAACATATTCAAAGAAAAACAAGAAAGCCTAGTTGCCTCTTGAAAAAGCACCTTTGGGATGTTCAGAATGAATGGTAAAAAAAGCCTATGGGCTTCAGTTGGGCTAAGATTAAAAATTATAGGCACAATTTTAGGGTATACGTTCTAATAGATACCGAGGTGCTGTATCCCCTTGTATAATTTGATTGCAATCTACCCAAACAAGATGAAAATTTTGTAATGATTAGGGTAGATTGCAACCAATGTTCAAATGTTCTTCATCAGCCTCAGTGGCACTGTGGGAAATGTAGAAAAAATAGAACCTGTCAGCCAGTTGAATGATTGAATTACGATGTCTGAAAATTTGTCTTCAACTTGCTGATTCACCCATCCACGCTTTTTCTCTTCTATAAATAGTATTTGGTTTTGGAAATAACAAATGTACAAGATTTTAGATCACTGGAATTATCCAATGATTCTCTTCTCAGACAGAATAGAAACATTTGATATTTATATGTGAATGAGAGCTGAAGAGGTACATACAGAATAGAGGCATTCTATATAGACAAACCAAGCATGCCTCTATTCCTTCCTCCTTACAATTGCAGACTATTCTATTGTGACAAAAGAACATATGCACAGCCTGTACTCTGGATGAACATTAACTTTTAAATTATCCTAGTGCAGTTTCCTCCCAAAAGAAGGCAGCATGGTTCAATTACTTCAGCATGCTATATATATATAGTATAACTGCTTTTGAAAACTTCCCAGTAATCATTGTTCCAAATCAAGACTAAAAGATTAATTTGATGTTACTGCTTTTAGGTAGACATTAGTATGAAGTTTTTAAATAAATTATTTTAGTGATTTTTCCTCTTAAAATATTTTTATATTTATAGTGTATAGATATGTATGTAGATATCTTTAAACTAGAGATGGGCTGCTGTTTTGAGTTCCAAGCTTGGCAATTTGGTTGCAAACGTTTTGATACCATTCGAGGAGACATCATCAGTGCATTTTGACTCAAAACAACTCAAATTGCCAAGCTCAGAGCTCAAACCAACAGCCTAACTACCAACCCGAGCTACTAATATTCAAACACATTTAAAGTTGAGATCTACAAGTATACACACAATATTCCATTACTAAATCACCGTTATTTATAAAAACCATTTGTACAAAGAAAAAAATACCATTTTTTTAAAGCAGGGCTGCCAGATCTGAAATGTAAATATCTGGGTGACCAGTAAAGGAGTTTGAAGTTTTGTAACCCCAGAAGTTCCATTTCTGAGAGAAAATGCTAGTTCCAGATGATAAAGAAAAGTTTCCACTGAATTCTGAAAGCCTCAAAAATAAGCTTCTGAGTCTCGCAAAAAGAACCGTTTTCCTAATGTCATGTATTTATTCAGCCAGAACAGCTTTTTGTTGTTGTTTTAAAGACACACGTTTGCAATTGCAACCATTAAATAAAATAGAATATGTGAACCTGGGAGGCCTGTGCTGGACTACTCAACTGCCTGACCGAATGCCCAGTACTGTCTTTCCATGACAGAAGCTGGTACTTTGATCTCAGAGGATTCTCTTGGTCGGTTGTTGTGGCATCAGGTATCAGTTTCTGCCTCCCGCAGCCAACTAAGTAATCTGCATCTACAGGCTTAAAGTCTCAGCCTTTCCTTGGTTTCTTTTATCTTTGTTGTTCATATCTCATGATATGCAGGTATTTCAGGAAAGAGTCAGATCCTCTTTGCACTTGTTTTCACAAGCCGTTACCTTGACCTCTTCACAATCTTCATCTCCTTTTACAATACCATCATGAAGGTAAGGAAACGGGGAAAGCTAGTTGATTCACTCATTAATTCAGATGTTTTAAGTCATGCAATTATTTAAGTGTAACCCATTTTGAGTAAGGGATAGCTAAATAATACCCGCTCCCACTTCCAAATGAAGACACTGTAATTTTAGATTATTCATGTACAGGTAGTCTTTGACTTACAACAGTTCATTTAGTGACAATTCAAAGTTACAACAGCACTGAAAAAAGTGACTTATGATGGTTTTTCATACTTATGACTGTTGCAGTATCTCCGAGGTCATATGATCAAAATTCAGGTGCTTGGCAATTGACTCGTATTTGATAGTTGCAATGTCCTGGAGTCATGTGATCACTTTTTGTAACTTCTATGGTAACATAAATAAAGCCAAGTAGGAACTTCAAGATTAACTTACTTTATTGGGCCCAAAAGCTTTCTGGAACTGCAGCTCACTTCATCAGCTGTTAAATCTTGGAGGTTCTACCAGTCTGTATCCAATTAGTATCACTGACCAATTATGAAAAGCTGCCCTTGCAGGGAAGATCTAAGAAATAGCATGCAATGATTTCTATTTCTCTGTAGGTTATTTTCTTACTTTGTGCCTATGTTACTGTGTACCTGATCTATGGAAAATTCCGGAAAACCTTTGACAGTGAACAGGATTCTTTCCGTCTTGAGTTCCTTTTGGTTCCTGTCACAGGTCTCTCATTTTTAGAAAACTACAAATTCACTCCTTTAGAGGTAAGATGTTTGTTTCTGCTTATGTACAACGATGTCCATATTTTTGTGAGTTCAGCTTTCTGAAACCATTTATTAAATAGCTTATGCATATTTGTAACTTTTCATGTCAATGTTTTGGATGTTTATTTTGGATTTACTGTTCTTCCTCAGATACTATGGACTTTCTCAATTTATCTAGAATCAGTGGCTATCCTTCCACAACTTTTTATGATTAGCAAAACAGGTGAAGCTGAGACAATCACAACACATTACCTTTTCTTCTTGGGCCTTTATCGTGCGCTTTACCTTGCCAACTGGATCTGGCGTTATTACACAGAAAGCTTCTTTGATCAAATTGCTGTTGTTTCTGGAGTAGTACAGACGATCTTCTATTGTGACTTTTTTTATCTCTATGTCACCAAAGGTAAGGAATTAAGATTAAGAAAAAATGGATGATGACATGCTATCTCTTGTGGCCTGAGTCACAGGTTTGGGTTACTTCTTGGATGATGAGCAATTCCAGAGGACAGGGTTCTAGAATTCCTAGACCAACTTTGGACAGCATTCCTGCCTTGGGGGAACACTGTCAAAATCTGTTTCAGCTGGGCCTAAGCAAACACACAGCAGGCTCTGCTTATGAATTTGAATACCTCTTCCCCCCTCAAAAACTTCCTTTGAGACAGCTGTCAATCACAGTGATTTTGTTTTTCATTATTTGAATATTTGTTTTCTTTGAGGGAAGTCACATGGTTTGTGAACCTAGAAGCTTTCCCATCACCTTAGTTGTACTTTTCATAACTTTTAACAAAAAATGCACATGCAGGATTTTGGAGGAAATATCCATAATCATGTTTTATAAATCACAAGCAGAAATAAAAAGTATATTAACTTCTAATTATACCGTGTTATCCCCCACCCCAATCTTTGTATTTTAGGATTGCTAAATATCACTGACTTTGAATTAGTAAAGTGAAAAAAACAATTCATCTTAGCATACTTTGTATAGAAATCAATGTACTTTCTAGTGCTAAAGTCACCATTGAATGTTCTTTGTATAGCATAAAAATATGGAAACTAAAAGGCCATTGCTTTCTACTGTTGGACTATTTTTTCCCTCCTCTTCTTTTAGTACTAAAAGGGAAGAGACTGAGTCTCCCAATGCCTATATGAAGATGTGCACAATGGAAGAAAGCAGATGAAGTCCCTGCATCAGTTTCAAGACTCTTGCCATGTCACTATTTAAATTCAGATGCCTTTTTCTTTATATTTTGATTAGAAAACATGACTGCAAAGGGACTGTGGTCTAAGTAACTAACATTTCAAAGATTAACTATTTAGCGTGGAAGATGATACATCTGGAGTATTTTTGTAAAGAAGCATTCCTTCAAAACTAAAGAAACCAGATTATGATTTAACCATTGTATCCTCTCTAATGGCTACACCCTTTTCTAAAAAGCTCAAGCCAAATTTCAAATGATTATAAAGACTAAAACAGCTGTGACCTAACACTCTTTCCTAAACTATCAATGTTCCCTCAAGAGATTAGAGAAAACATTTTTAAATATTCAATTGTATTTTTAAATAAAAACCAAGATTTCTGAATTTTATTGACAACAATGTTTTTATTCATACCTACAAAAGAAAACAAGATGGTATCAAAAGGACAATTTACAAACTAATAGTAACATAGCTTTTTAATATACTGTGCCTGAACATCAGAGCTATGAATCTCTCTTTTCAAGTCTTTATTCACAGAACAGGAATGTGTTCAAATACCAATATGGGGGAAAAAACAGTCCCCAATGATTCAACCTAAGAAGCCTGCAGAGTTTCAAGAGTATCTTTTAACTAAACAAAGCCTACACAATGACTTTTGTAAAAGGGAATATAGGCTGGATATTGGTATATTTACTGAGCAAATTACCAATTGGCCACATTTTTAAATTGGCAAGTGGAAACAAGCTGTACATGTCAGAGTTCAATTATTTGTTAATGCTCAGTCTGAGCACAACACACACCAAGCTGTAACTATGTTCAAGCTACAGTACAGCACTGTGAGGCCCTAATACAATTTTCTATTGGCAAAGATGAAGACCAAATCCCTTTAAAGACAGTGAGGAAGCCTTTATTCTCCCCCCCTTCTAGGCCTGTAGATTCATTTCTGCACAAACAGCAGCTCCATGATGTTTTTATTAAGAAAGGAAATACAAATCAGGCAGTGTTCAGTAAATGAATGTTCATTTCTAATATTTTCAATGAAGATAACTGCCAAATATATATCTTAATTATGATTATGGAAACCAAACTGAGAAAGAGGATTTTAACTAGCAAGCCTTTATTGTACAAGGTCTGTACCAACAACCTACCTGTATGACGTGCAGACACACAAGTAGTTATTATTCTTCAGCCTGCTCTTATTGAGAAGCACGTATTTAAATCCCATTTTTATAAGCCAAACTCACATTGCTATAAATAACTCAGTTGTTTTAACAAACTGTTTCCCAAAACTGAAAAGAAAAGAAAAGAAAAAAAGAAAAACCCCATAGATTCTGTCCCTTAGGACAGAAGAGATTTTCCTGCCATGTTTATCTGGACATAACAGGTGAAATCAACTACTATCAACTTTCTCCTAGTTACAAGACAGAAACTTTAATATTTGAATAATCCCATCCCACCCTCCCCCTTTATACCTTTCTCAGACTGGGGAAAAAAAACAAGAATGAATGAAAGCATTTGCTAAAGTTATCTTCCTAAAATCTAGGGTGCTACCTACCTGTAAAAGCTGAGTATAAGAGCCAGCTGAAGAAACTCAAAAGCCATTGGAAAGCTTAAGTCAGATGTGGATATAAATGCAGCTTCAAGACGTATTAGCTGTCTCCTCACCATCCCTTTAAGAGACTTTAAGATTTTGTTTAGCTTAAAATAAATCTGAAAAATGCTTAATGCAGTGGGATGGATCTCACACATGTTCAGTGACGAATCTTGATACCAAGTAGATGGATCATGAATGAACTGTATAGATTCCCTATGTTTATAGATATACCTTTTGTTTTAAGTACAACTTTAACTCCAGAGTTGAAATTATGGGGCAGATGTCATTTGTGTTGTCTTGGGTGAAATCTAAGAGCCATAGAAAAATCCAATAAAAATAAAGTGTAGCAATTCTGTGATTACATCTAAGGTGAAAATGCATTGCAACAGAAAAGAACATTAATCTCCAACATTTACATCCCTTATGCATAGGACTGGTAAGACATTCAGGAGCTTCAGAAATGCTAGCTAAACTCAAAATTATGTTTACATTTTGAAAACGTTTGAAAGAATAAGTAGAGTCAAGCCAAAGAAATTATCTTCCCAAATTCTCCTATGCCAAATCCAAGGCCTCATTTCCTTAGCTGTAGAAAACCTAAGTCTCAATTTCAGTAAGCAAAACTCACAACATATTTAATATCTTGTTAAAAAGGAGGTACTCCTTAGCACCATCTTTTTTGATGTTTATATTATAGAGAAGTCCTCTGCAGCAATTTTTCATACACAAGCCTCAGATACAATAACAGCTGGACTGGGACAAACCTGCCTTGTAGAAGGTCCTTCTTCATTTTGAGACAGAAAATTTCAGATTACATAATGCAAGGCCAAAGTATGCACAAGGAAATTAGTTTTCCATAGTCAATACTACTTTTTAAAAAGAAAATCAATCGATGTGTACCAGAACCATTTTTATGGGCAGAATTTGGATGGTAAACTCTAAAGCTAACCTGCATTAAGAAAAACATCACAATGGAGATGGGGTTGAGAAGGGGAAGAGACAGAAAAAGTGAGAAAGGTTGCAAATCTTGACTGACAGCCACTAAATGAAGTGGCTTCATTTGCGTGAAGGAGGAGGGGGTGGCGGCGGTGGCGGATACTGATAACTGGCAGTCTGCCCCATATAGCCCATCACACTGGTGCCAGGAGGCTGAGGAAACTGTTGTGACATGAGTGGCTGTGGCTGCTGGCCTGAACGGCCCATCCCTGCATATTGCTGTTGGCTGGCGCTTTGCGAGTTTCTCCCAGCATTAGCAGTGCTGGCTCCCCCATACCCAGCAGCACCATATTCTGCCCCATAAGCACTTGCTCCATAAGCTGCAGTTCCATAGGCTCCCTGGGCATAACCATATTGGCTTTGCTGTGCCCCAAATGCAGAAGTTGCATTTCCGTAAGCACTACCATAGGCTTTGTTGGCTCCATTGGCAAAACTGTCAGTGCGCTCACGGTCTCGGAAATTACTTGAGTCTCTTCGGCCATCCTTAACTCCCCGGAGCCTTCGTTCACACTCCTCCTGGTACATCAAATTAGGATTGTTGGATGAATTGCTTGTGCGGTAACGAGAACGACCACCTGGTAACATATACATACATACAGACCTGAATTTAGTAATTTCCACTGAATATAGTCAATACAACAACCAGATATGTTTACTAGTTCGTATGAAGGCCTCATGTAACTTAATAGGGTTTTTCTTTATATTTTAGCACCCAACTGTTTTATTCTTAAAAACAGAGCCAAAAGATTGAAAATCATTTTATTTCATTGTTAATGAAATCTGTCATTCTTATTCCTATCGAAAGCCCTAGTTTCTCAACCTTATTCTGGCATGATAGAGTGAATAAGGTAAGCTATTACTGGCTACAAAAAAAATAAGTTGTGAAGATTTATTATTTATCTTTATAGTTTTTGCTATAATTTTACATCAGATTATCCAAGAACAGATCAAAAATGTGTAATAGTACAGGCAAACTAGCCTGACGTGCAAGTTGTTTTGGGTACAAATATAATGATTAGTTAAACTATAGATTTATTCACACTAAAGGTAAAAAGAGCATTGGTCCTACCTGATATGCTCCTTCTCTGTGTGGGCGATGGCATCCAGCTGAATTATGGGTAGACTCTATCATCCTAGCT
>JAOYMU010000283.1:23033167-23055024 GCA_025802295.1 Psammodynastes pulverulentus
AGGAAGGTCCTCAAAGTTGATACACTCTGTCTGTAGCTAGGATGATAGAGTCTACCCATAATTCAGCTGGATGCCATTGCATCACACAGGAGAAAGTAAATATTTTACTCTGCTAGTGGTTGCTGACTCTAAGGGCGAAGTGTTCATCTCCATTTCAATGGCCATTGAGTCAACCCTGTCCAAAGACATTTCCACGGTCATGTGGCCAGCATGACACACAAAATGCTGTTATTCACACCAGAGCCAATTTTTATTATTAAAAAGGTTAGAAACACTATTGCGAGATCAAAACTCTCTCTTTTATGACTAGCCTGCAGGAGTTATGACAAACAAACAATATTCTAATCTTGTTCTCCAGCATGTTTAAACTGTCCAAAATTCTAAAATTCTAAAATTCCAGAGAAATGCCATATAATTTGGATTTCCAGCAATATATATGCTTTGATAATATATGCAATAATCCTGACACATAATAGGAACATGTTGGGCTGTGGAAATATCTCCCAATAGCAGAAAAAATGAAGTTTAGATGAAGCGAGATATACAGAAGGAAATGTATTTGTTTTAAAAACCGATTTAGCAGGTTAACAAATGTAATGAAGTGTTGTCACAGGCTGGGAAACCAAACCCAGTTTAAAGACACAGAAACAGCCAAAACTCTACAATCTCTTACCTCCTCCTCCACCACCTCCTCTGTGGTCTACAAGCTGCATCAGTTTTGGATTGATGGCTTGATTGGCTTCTTCTAGAACTTTTATTAACTCTCTAGCCTGTTTCAGATTTCCTGGTGTGAAGAATGTGTAGGCAGTGCCTTTGTTGGTACTACGGGCAGTACGGCCAATTCTATGCACATAATCCTCTGAACTGTTTGGATAGTCATAGTTTATCACAAACTTCACATCTTCCACATCTTGTAAGGCAATCAAAGCACAGTGAGGATTTGAGGAGAGCAGCAGAGGAAGGATGTGCCAACAGAAGGTGGGGAGCACAAATGCAAGTGACAGTAACAAGAGAAAAGAAAAAAGTTAGTATTTGTAAAATACAAGGACAGTATAGACTCTTCCTAACAGAGCAAAAGGCTAAACTACGATAATTGTGCACAAAAAGGAGTTTGTGCTGAGAAAACAAGTATCAAGTCAAGCAGTTCATAATTCCTCTCAAATTCATCCATCTTTTGCTGCATGCATGTCACAAACACACCCACCCACCCACACCCACCCACACCCAAATTGTCATCTTTGAAACCTTGTCTTATAAAATCAGGCAATTTTGCTCCACAACAGCATTTCAAAAGGGAACAAATTGCTGTTTTTGTTACATATGCGGCAAACCAGAGTGAGCAAGAGAGAGAACTGCTGAATACTTTAACTCTGTTAGGAGAAGTCTACCAAAACTACCAACACAAGATCACTTACCTTCAGGTTATCACAAGGGATAGGACACAAACGTTTTCCAAAAAGGTTTTAAAATAATTTAATATATTTCCTCTCTTCCTGATATCCAAAAGATATCTCAAGATAGCCAGTTTGGCTAAATAGATAACTAGCTTATTTTAATCTTAAAAATACACACTAACATTTGATCACACCACCACGTTCATTTTAGAGAAAATTTTAGCATATTGTTTACAGTGTAACCTGCACAAAGAGAACACAGATGCAAACATTTAAAGTAATAAACATCTGAGTTTTCAGAAATGAGGACAGAAAAACAAATAAATGTTAGTGTACTGTTTTGATAAAAAAACTGACAAACAAAAGCATATTACATTAAAATTAACCACCCATTAAAAATCTGCATTTTACAAAGAATATTCCAAATATATCCAAGATAAAACACAGATTGACTTTTTCTTTTAAAAAAATGAGAAACATTCCCTGTTTTGTTACCAGACCGATGCACACTCCCTCCTCCTGTGGGAAATCGCTGCAGCCGATCCCGTCTCTTTGCCTTTTATTTTTGGCGGCCTCCTTTCGAAAACTCCGCCCTCTGACACGGGACCACTGGAGCGCGGGGAGCATGCATCAAGGGTCCATGGCAGCGAGAAGTCCCCACACACGCTCACTCTGTGAACTGGCTTAGTTGCTTCTCTGTAGCCTATTTGGCCGTCAAGCGCCTGAGAACCTGGGTTCACGTAAATGTTTCAGGTCCTCCAACACTTTTTGTCCCTTCACAGGGCTTAAAGGGGCCAAAATTGAAGATGCAAAAAATTACATCCAACAGGTCAGGCTGCATCTATTGCCCAGACTGCATCAATTTCAAATAATAGGAAGGGGGTGGGAGGGAGAGCAAAAATGGAAGTGGGTTGTAGTAGTGGCAAAGAGATGTTATGTCTGTTTCTTATTACAGCAAGGGGGGGCTCCTCAATCTTTCCAGACTCCAAAGTCCTGAATCACACCAAAAAGTGAGAAGGCAGATTTCACAGGGGGCAGCGCGAGTCTCCAACTAGGGTCCTTGGTGAAAAGGGCTTGTGTTAGATAAGGGCAGGGCAGCACACCATGTGCGAATATTCACATCTTCATAGCTAGGGCTTCACTGGAGTCTGACAAACAGCAGATTATGGACCTCAATCAATCCCATTATGTACATCCATTAGCAAAATGGTCACAATGAATACCAGGGAGCATTTGCTTATTAGGAAACACAGACATTGTCAACAATGAAGGTACTGGGGAATGGATTTTGCCAGAAAATCCATGAAAGGACAACAAGGAAGGGAAAGAGAAGAAGGCAGGGCCAATTTTCACCTTCGAATGGTAGTTATGACATCCATATTATATGGCTGGGGACTCAGGGAGAGAACATGCAGTTATAATGCAGGTTTCTTACTATCTATCTTGCACTGATGTAAAATTGTGCTCATCACAGTGTTTCTTCCACAGAATTTGTTCATTCTAAAAAGGAATATGACTACCTGGGGATGCTTATCCATTGAGATGCCCCCCAAAGGAATGTCTGATTGTTAATTGGGAGGGGCAGAAACTAGCAAACTCGATCATCTAGAAAGCTGCTTCGACCACCAATGTAGATATGTCCCCAGACCTGCACTGAGTGATCGGCAGCTGATATCAAAGTTTCTGTTAAAGAAAACAAACAAAAAGAAATTTAATGATTTGACTTTAACAGACTGAAGTGTAACCAAATTTTTAATGAACAGTGCAGAGGGAAATTGTCTGCCCTGGGGGTGATTCACAAACAAGCCATTATGGGGCACTCAACTTACCTGGAAGGAGTTTTCTGAGACCAATGTTCATTTGAGTAGAAGGAAAAACCCTGGTGACTCAGCCAAAAAGCGCGCGCCCCTGTTCTATGTTTTAGGTAGAAGCCTTCACTTTCCAGGAACTTGGAGGAATTCGTCCAGAGATTTGCCAGTTAGATATTGTATTTTTATGAAATAGCAAACTCTGGGCCCCAAAACAAGCCAAGATGTTATTCGTAACAAGAAACAGACCCTGATACCTTTTCCCCACAGCCTAAGTCAAGTGGAGAAGGCAGAACGGGGAGACTGTTTTCTTCCAATAGTATCCAAATGAGTTGTTTTGGGGAAATATATGAGGAGAAGGGCTGATTTAAGTGTCTAGGCAAGATGCACAAAGAAGCTACCAGCACACAGCAAGCCTGTTTAAAAACCAAAATGTTGCCAACCAAAATATTGTCCTTTTGTTTTGTTTTTTTAAAAAACTAGCCTCACCCCTTCTCCTAACCGGCCCAAGTTCTACCTGCATAGGTCCAGACATGACCCCAGAACACAGAGACTGAAACCACATGAACTAGAGGAGCATTGGGGTAATTTTGGAGATGGCATGGGAGAATGGATTTTATGTGAAGACTAGCAACTTGTCATTTTTTAGAAATGCTAACAAGCAGCTGTCTTTTCAGCATTTTCAAGAATAGCTTTTAACTGATCCTCTATTTAAAGTACATCTGCAATATTTGAGAAATTACTTTTAATAAAAGATTTGAGTTTACTGAACTCAGTATTAACTGAAAACCTTTTAGGAATGTCTTTTCAAAGTTTTTCAAGGATCTACAACCCCTTAAATCTACTTTCTGAATGTACTAGAGGTAGAGATTTGAACATTAAATGTAAAGGGCAGTGGAATTGTTTGCTTAAACATCCAGATGAAAGCACTGAAAGGCTGACAGATTTTCATTATAACCCTCCCTTAAGAGTTTTCACTATAACCTCAACAATCCAATTGAGGAAAAGTGAAGAAGAATATGTGTAAAAAAGCAAAATATGCTCACACATATAAATCTATGTATTGTGATACTGAAGTGGAGCTGTTAAAATAATGTGCAATTACATTAGTAATGCATTTGGGCAAAAAAGGATTGTTAAAGAGATGCTTGTTCTACCATCTGGTAATTCTGCATAACAATGTAATGAATACAGTTCAGTCCTAGCCACCCAGCCACAAAGCTGGAATTAAAGGAGATGGGGTATAGTGGAAGAATTGGGTTGAGTAATTGGACGTCTCTTCTCCCCATTGGCGATCGATTAGTCATGCCTAGGCCTTGCTGCAGACCAAAGCCTGTTCATTAGGAGCAGGAAGAGATTTTGAATATGAAAGAAAAAAAAGATCAATGTTAAAAAGGCATTTCATATATGAGAAAGTCACGCTTTAAAATTCTTTGGGGGGAAAAATGTCAATCTAAAGAAATGACAGGCAGGAAGCTCATGTGTACAAACCTAGCCCACGAGATGCAACATCCGTGGCAATGAGGATAGGAGCCTTTCCAGAACGAAATTCTGAAAGGAAAAAAAAAACAATCTTGATCTCTGGTTCATAAACACACAATTTAAACACTGTTTTAGCATTCATGTTTACATTATGCAATAAAAATGTACATAGCAGCTGGTTGAAAAAAAACACCAGAGCACTCTCTGGGTAAAGGAATCTTTTTTCTACAACTCACCATTAAGCACCCAATCTCGTTCAGGCTGACTTTTGTCTCCATGAATACACATAGCTGGCCAACTGTAACAAAGAGTTTTAAGCATTCTCAGCTACTACATATTCAAAAAAATAGGAAACTTTTTACAGATTAATAATATAAATGAATATCAATAATTTAAAACCTCAATTTAAACATTGGGGGAATCTGTTAAATCTAAAGGTGTCTCATAGATTCATTTGTGTGAGTTGCATTGTCATTTGTGTAATTCTGGGCGTCAATTAGGACAAATCCTGAACACAGGCTATCCAGAGTTTATTAAACCAAGGATTACTAAACCAAGTGTTTACTGTAATTTTCAAGAATTTTAAAGAAAGACTTGGTTTGGAGTGTGCAAAATTTTGATTTGGAAATCAAAACAAAAAACCAAGAAACTATTTTTCAAAACAATACCATGCTTCTGAAGCAAGTGATGCTTTTTCATAGATAGAAACAAGTTTTTCTGAATGAAGACAGAAATCCGTATTTTTACTTTCTCTGCACTGGAGGAATTTTTTAATCAATTCAAATAACTTAAACTGAGTATTTGATTCTAATATTGCAACTAAACAGAGGCTAATATATGCACAGAACACCTTTGGGGACAGAGTATATTAAATGATTACATCTGAGGATAACATTAAAAAACATTTGGAAATCATGTCATGTTCTATCCTTTGCTTATATTGTCAAATTATAATCTGCGCTATTTTAGAAATACCATAATTTTCCATTTATCATCTTTTAAATGTTATTTTCTTATATATATTAGTAAGTCCACATCCCCTCAAATTAATATTTTTGCCCTCCAAGTTACAACAGCAACTGGGACTGAAATTTCTATCTCTATGCAGCTGTAAAGAACAACATCATGTGACTGCATTGCTTAGGGACAACAACCCAGCAATCCTAGTTGCTGTTAACTGAATCCAACCAATTATTAGGCAAGGAGGCACCCCAATCCAAGCCATTCCCAGCTCAGTAAGTTCTAGTTTTGGCAAGATAAGGGACTGCCTTCTCAACTCTCCTTCCCACCATCTTTGTCCTTTTGGCCACCCTGCACAACAGCACTCCTCAGTGGTAGCATCACTGGGACTGAAGCGAAGGCCCAAGGCTTCAGCAGTCTCAGTGGCCACCACTGCCTCTGGACCTCTACTTTAGTCCCTAGACCATCACTCCTATGTGCCATTGTTCAGGGTGGCTAAAAGGGCAAGAGATGGGGGCGGGGGGAAGAGAGATAAACAGGCATGGGAATTGAAGCACTCCTGCAGTTGTAAATGTGGGTGTCCTGCCAAGTGCCTGAGTTTTGATCATGTGATTGCAGGGGATGTAACAGCCATAACTTCAGGGACTAAATGTAAGTACCATTCATTCACTGCTGCCATAACTTCAAATCGTCACTGAAGGAATTGTTGCAATGTATGGACTATCTTTCGTTATTTATAGTTATCATGAGCTATAACAACCTTGTAACATCGATTGGTATTTTAAATGAGCCATGGCATTCTATGGCAAGTAGTCAGTCTCATCTATCCTTTCATAGGATTTAATTATAATTCACTAAAACCTCTTTACTATAACATTGTGAGGGGGTGCAAAACTAATCTGTCTTTCCCAATTTAACACTAATATTAAAATCAAATCTTACCCATCTCTACGCATCCTTCGTGTTAGGTCATCACATCGCCGTTTTGTTTCCACAAAGATAATGGTCTTATTCTCTTTTTCAGCCATAATTTCTTCCATCAGCTGTATTAATCTTTTAAACAAACACAAACAACATACTCTTCCATTCTTTTCCTGTATATTCTATTCTGTGCACCTCTCTACAATTAATGAATTACTGTAATTGGCTACAATGTTGAAAAGAGGGAATCAAAGCTCCCTTTGTGTGGTTTGAACTACTTCTAAAATGTCAAAGCAGATAGCACTACCTTGTTTTCTTAGAGGCTTTTAAATACAATTAAGATTTAAAAAGTCAGAATAAAATATTAAATTTTTTTTTATAAAACTTGCTAAATCTATTTGGGTAACTAAACCATCACAGCTCATATAAAAATGCTAAACTTAAAACATTGATTCTACAGCTAGTCCTCAATTTATGACCATTCATTTAATGACCGTTTAAAGCCTAGTTACAGTGGCCTCAGAAAGAGTACTTGACAGAATAAAGCACTGCCAGTCATAAAGTCTCTCTCTCTCTCTCTCTCTCTCTCTCTTACACACACACACACACACAATCTGTGGTCAGATGACTGCGATCTTGGTGCCTGATAACCTGTTTGCACTTATCAAGTACCCCACTGTGATAACTTACAATCTTCTCTGCTGGCCTTCCAAGAAAAGTCAATGGGGAAGCCAGTGGGCAAGGATGCAAGCCTAAATTTTTGGGGCTGACTGTCCAAGTTGTCTCCTGAGGGGAACTGAACACTTCTGGCAGGATGGGAAAAATGGAGTTCAGATCCCAAAAGTCCAAGCTCCATTCTTGCAACCTGCCAAAGCAGTTCCTTCTACTCACGAGGAAAACTGAACTGGACAGGCTGCTCTTTTTGTCCATCATTTTATCCATCTGCTTAACAACCTGGGAATTGCTTAATGACTACAACCTGGAGATTATGGTTGTTGAGGAAAACAACCATAAGGGTTGTTTTCACAGGGGCATCCTGCTTACCGACCACTTTGTTCAACAACTAAGATTCTAGTCCTAATTGTGATCATAAATCGAGGACTACTTGGAATCAAGATAAAATCAGAAGGTAATATAACAATATCCATACTTATGATCCTTCTCGTTCTCCATGCACACATCCACTATCTGCAGGATATTATGATTGGCACTCAGCTCTAAGTTCCCCACGTTGATCTGGACATAATCATGCAGGAAGTCCTCAGCCAGCTGGCGCACCTCCTTTGGCCAAGTGGCACTCCACATGAGTGTTTGCCTGTCAGGCTGAAAAAAGACATGTGTTATTCGACAGTAAACTTTAAATGAGAAATCAAGAAGAAACCTAACTATATTAAGAAATACTGACCCGTATCTGGTCAACAATTTTACGAATCTGAGGTTCAAAACCCATATCTAGCATTCTATCAGCTTCATCCAATACAAGATATGTACAACGGCGAAGATTAGTTTTCCCTGCTTCCAGGAAATCAATCAGACGGCCAGGAGTAGCAATACAAATTTCAACACCTTCCAAAGAACGAAGCAGAATAGAAAAAGAGAGTTCAAAAAGACAGACAATAATCTAACAGTCATTTACAGGGCTATGGAAATACATGGACCATTTCATGAACATAATGTGCAACTTCAGTTTATACTACTAAACAGACTATAACAATTCTTATGTTTGCACAAAAGCAATTTATTTAATAAATATAAAATACCATTTTTCATATCCTGGCTCCTTTTTAAAAAATGGTTTGTTTTTTTAAAAAGTGTATCACTAGAGTTGGACAGGCGTGTGTTTTCTGCATACATATGCGCAGATATTCCCAAGCAAACACATTAAACTCCCAATAACTGATTAATCATCCCAAACTTGTATATTAATTTATTCCATCTTATTCCAATGAAAAATTGCCATTAGTCATATTAATAGTGATTTTAATAAAGTTAGATCATGACAATTATCCTATAAGACCATTATAATTACCTCTTTCTAAGTCTCTAATTTGGGGACCTTTGGGTGCTCCTCCATATATACAGGTACTCTTCAGTCTTGAACATTTACCATAATCATCAGCTACTTGTTGGACTTGTTGGGCCAGTTCTCGGGTAGGAGCTAAAACTAAACACTGGAAAGAAACCATCCATAACACTGAGTGAAATACTTAAATTTTTTGTGCTTAAACTTCAGAAGCAGAGCTTACAAAACTGCCATCTCCAATTAGATAAGACCCATAATTGTAATATAATAGGCAACACACATCAATAACAACTCTACTCAGAACTGCCTATAACATCTATACTCAATCATTACCTTAACAGCTCTTGGGTCCTTGGTTAGGACTAAGTTTTTACTAGCCCCCGATTGTGAATTGAAGATTAAATCTATAATAGTAATAATAATAATAACAACAACAACAACGAAGAAGAAGAAGAAACAAGTGACAGTGATACCCATTGTCATTGGGACACTTGGCACCATGTCCAAGAATTTTACGCAGTACTTCAACAAATTGCAGCTTCCTGCAATAACACCAGTGGAACTGCAAAAAAACTGTGCAACTCGGAACATCATATATTTTAAGAAGATACTTGATTGATACCTAGGACACTGGCAGCAACCCGTATCAAGCATTAGCACCAGTCACTGGTATTTGTGATGCATTTTTAAATGTTCAGTTGGCTGAGTTTCATGTTTAATGAAATAATAATAATAATAATAATAATAATAACAATAACAACAACAACAAAACAACAACAACCATACTCACAATTGGACCATCTCCCCTTTCCAAGTATGGTTGGTGGTTTATATGAACAATTGCAGGTAGCAAATACTGAAAAAGAAGAGAAACATATTTCAGTTATGATAGCTAATTAAGATAATAGCTAATTGTTTTAAATCATTGTATATCCATTCTTATATTCTCAAGAAAATAGCAAGAAGACATTAGAAGTTAAACATAAAATTAAACAAGAAAGATCTGGAGTAAGCATGGCAATAATAAGCATACAATTTCAATTAAAAATTCAGCTTATAGCCTCTTCCAGTTTAAGTCTCAGAGGGTTATACTAAAATCAGGATAGAAAGTAATAATGCACTAGTGTCCCAATGGGATAACTTTTATGCTCCTTGTTCCTGAAGAAGCTGCACTGGTTATACATATAAACTTATGCATTTATTTATTAGAAATAATCAATTAATGATTACAATTGGGACTAAAGTCTTGAGTGAAGCAGAAGTTAAGCAAGATGCTGTGACCATTTCACTCAATGACTGCAATCCCAGCAGTCCCCATTGCAGTCATAAAGTGATCCCTTTCCATGACTATGGAACTACAGATTGAGGATTTTTGAACTTCGTGCCTGTAGCAGATGCAGATTCTAAAATCCTTTTTTAGATTTTAGAACCCCGTCTCTGTGGGGCTCTCCACGGAGGCAGAAAGAGGTATTTGGAGTTCTGTGCATGCTTGAAGTTTGGCTGCAGAGGTTCAAGCAGACGTAAGAGTTTGGAGTCTTTCCCCACCTCTGCAGAAAACTTGGAGGGGGGTGAAAAGAAACAGACCCCAATCTCCGTGCCTGCCTGGAGCTTGGCTGCTGAAATCCAAGCATGCAGATCCCCATATCCTTGACTCACTGGAACTCTCTGCAGGGGCTCCATTCTTGCTTGGATTTCAAATGTGGAGATCCAAGCAGGTACTAATCAACAGGAAGCTCTTTCAGCCAGTCCCCAGACATGAGAGGGAGTCCTCAAGCAGGCAGCAGCCTCAACTTGCAACATTTCCTGCCAGCTTCCCCACTGATCTTCTGGAGAGGCTGACAAAAAAGATTGCAAATGTTCATCATTTGATCACAGAACATTGGCAACCGATGCAAACAGACTGCCAAAGCACCCATCGCGATCATGTGATTGCAGGTGGTGGGGATGGTGGTGACGTTTTGTGATGGCCAAAAGTGCTTTATAGGTCATAAAACACCCTTTCTAATATTGTCTTGACTTTGACTTGTCATTAAGTGAGCATTACCTGTACATTCAGGGAGACGGTATCTGATCCTTCAGCCCAACAAAATAAAAACAAACTAAAAGGATTGATGTGGTTTGAGCTGCCACTATGGCTAATAGTGTAGCAGTTATGATGAATGTCACAAGCCACATAAATATCGTAAATATTCTCCTTATGGTACCATTTTTTTCCCAATTCATCCAGCTAAACTATCTCATTCTCTCTTATCTTGTTTGCTGATGTCCCAGGGGATTCATTTGAAAAATAATCAACAACTCTGCTAGAAGATTAATGTATTTTTCCTATCCCAATGCTTTTCTGTAAAGTTTTTTATAAATGTTTTTAGAAATCACCCTTTTGGCAAAGTTCTGAAAACTGTCTGGCTAGTAATAGGTAGGTAGCACTAACTATCACCCCACCTAGCAATGCAGCCCTGGGATGCAAACAACAGAGCCAACAACTGGCCACAAATTTCCATTGCTTTCTAGAGCATAAATACTGGAACCCTGAGATGACTTGTTCCAAACTTAAAGAAATTACATTTTTCGTTTTGTTCATTAATTAATTACATTACCTGAACAAAATACAATAAAAATACTTTTACAGATCTATAGACAAAAGAAAATGGAAAGAAACTGAAAAATACATACTGCCAATGTTTTCCCAGAGCCAGTCTGTGCAATGCCCACCATATCACGCCCACTAAGGGCCAAGGGAAAGCCCTGACACTGAATTGGAGTTGGTTCAGTAAAATGTTGGTCCATCAAGACATCCATTACATATTCTAAAAATTAACACAGATAAAATACACAAATGAACAGCATGGTATTTATACTGCAAATGCTATATAAGTAAAGCTTGTACTGAAATAAATTTAGATTAGAGCATTAATTTCAAAAACGATTTCCCCAAATCTCTGTCATTCTGCTCAATTTTTCCAGAACTAAATACATCCAGCCAGATAATGCTATTTAACATGCCCACCCATTCTCCAACACTGTTGTTTTGGGCAATAGTGGGTAGCAGAATACTCACGTGGAAAGTTACACTGATGAAAGGCAAATACTGGCTTGGGGCAACCATCCGACCCTCTTACGGTAATTTCTTTCTTTCTTCTCAACTCTTCAACTTCATACTATTTAGAGTGAAAATTGCAAATAAAGTGTAAATAACAGAAATTGTAGTGTTCTTTTATTATTGTTAGCAATCACTGAATATGAATTTTCGTTCCTTTTACATCAAGTAATCACCATATCTTTGTATTCTCCATAAATAATCTAAAGTCTTGTTCTAGCAATTCTTTTAACAGTAATTCTTATTATTCTCCTGTTATTGGCTTTGTTTTCAGAAGCTTATCAAAATGTAAAATTAAATACAGATTGGAATAAAAAGATAAATGAAAATATTCAAAACATTCTACATTTCATGTATTTACTCAATGTAACTTCTAGCAATATAACCTTGTATATGCAGATGACCACATATACACACATTACTCTGTTTTTCCAAAAGTGCTTTTTCAAGAGGCAACCTGACTGTCTGTTTTTTCTTTGAAAACATTTCACTTCTCATCCAAGAAGCTTCTTCACCTCATCTCAGATTGACCTTTCGGACAATCATGACCTAAATGAACGAGAATCTCCATACACATCCAAAGGATTTTAACTAAGTCTACAAGCAAAAACTTTAAACAAGCTAGGTATATTTCATATACTCTTTAACATGAAAAGTGAACTACTGATTTCTAAAGTGATAAACCAATCAAACATATTAACAACTAAAGATGTTTAACTGTACTAATGTTTTGACCTGTATAAAATTAGTAAAACAAACTGTTTTCTCTGCAGATGCATTCGCAGAAGATGATGCATCTGATTAGAAATATTTTGATTTATACAGTTGGGTAAACATTCTGAAATGGAAGAAACCAATCCAAATTTAATGTAAGTGTCCCAACTCAAAATGGCCTTTTTCCAACTACACCCATGTATTTTGAACTTGGAATACGTCTCCTTTGGCCAAAACAACACTAGAAACTATCCTGCAAGTTAGGAAACAGCAGCTAGGGGGGAAAAAAAGACAGCTGGAAATTCAGTTGAACAAAATCACTCCACAGCCACCCACAAATAAAATGTACTTAAAGAATACAGAAAATATGGATCAGAACAGGACTGTAGATCTGGGCTGCAAAAATTTTATTTGCAGCATTTTTCCCCCGCCATCTAGTGGCATCCAAATTTTTGCATCCTTTGCTTTACAACCCCAGATCAGAACTACATTGACAAAATAAATAGAAAATGTCATTATGATAATGTTGGCAATTCTAATCATTTTCATTGTTGCAGCATTCGAGGATATTAAACTGGAGTAGTTCCAACAAGACAAAAGTGAAAGAAAAGAAAACTTACAAGAGCGAGTCTTGCTACTTCTGGATGTTCAACATAAAAGTTTTTCTCAAATTTGGGTAATTCATTCAAGTCCCACTTCTTCTTACGCAAACGCTCTCCTGGATTTCCAAATTTTTTAGGAGGCAGAGGGCTACCAAACCTTAAAGGATTAGACAGAAATTATTTTCTCTAGTTGATTAACCCGAAATAGCATTATTTTATGAAGATTAAGAGTGTTATTAAATTTACGTTGAAAAAAACCATCAATAACAATGTTTTTATGTGTCCATGTATATGTACATATACTGGGTCAATTTAATCATTAGTTTTCCACATTGGGGATATTTATATATTTATATAATATAATGCAGAATTTCTGTTAAATACAGATGGGAAAATTTATGACTATTTTGTAGACCAGTTATGTAAGGGGAAGAAAAATATATTACACTTTTGATGTATCTTTCAGCATTCAACTGGGGTTGATTTTTTTAATGTTTAATGTGGGATTTGTTTGGTATTTGGGCTATTTTTTCTTTTTTTGTACAAAGGTTTTCTCTTTAAATTGTTAGTGTTAGACATTTGTTAATCTGTTCATTTTTCATTTTTGCTTTTGTTTTGTATTTTGATTGGGAATAAAAGAAGAAACATATTTGAACACGAAAATATGTAGAAATGTATTATGCATATGTAGTTCCATAACATTCTACAATGGAAATGACAAAACGGGGCAAGTTTTACATAAAAATATAGAAGAAAACGTAACTCTTTAATCAATATTCTTTCTACTTTAAGAGTAACAAATTACTGAAAAAATACATCAAAATACAGTTTTAATTTCAATACTAACATCAATAAAGCCAAGTAGAAACTAAGGGCAGGAACTCAAGCATTTTAACCAATACAAAATCCACTATCTTCAATAAGCACATTGGAATGTGGAAATGACCTTAGGGAAAGGGCGAAGATTCTGCCTAAGAAACAATCAGACAAGAAAGGCAAGAGCTCCCAGTGGCTTAACAGTTAAAAAACTTAGAAAGGATCTGCCATTAATAGATCAAGCAGTTAAAATGACTTTTGTACTTTCAGACTTGCAAGATTCTGTTAATGTAGCCTTAAGATAGATTTAGCTCATCTAGTTGTGTTTCCTGTCTGGTTTACCCAGGAAGACTGACAGTGAGGTTTGTTCCCATTTATTGATAAATACAGTGAGAAGTATATATTAATGTACATAGTTAAACTTGTATTTGTAAAATACAGTCGTAAGATACTTCTCAAAAATTACACTGCAGTGCTGCTGTACTTCAGGAAAGTATCAGGGTTTTCCGGTTCTTCACTTAAAAGACAGAGAGTTGTTCTCAACTAGTTTGATCTTGACTGTTAAAATGCTAACAGTTATTCTCTTTATCTTAAGAATAGATTACACCATGAAATAATTAATAGTTTGACTCTTGTGAGTTACAGTGAAAGCACACCTTCTTGTGCAAGCACTAATGTATACAATTAATAATTTCTGCATAAATATAATTAGGATTGCTTTAGGAGAGTTCCATTCAATATCAGATTAACTTCAGTCGCACCATTAATATATTTTGAAGATGTATGTTAAAATTGGACAAAACTAATAATGGTACTACAGCTCCCTTAGAATCACCTGCTACACAGATAATAATGTAGCTTTTCATATTGTATGGAACTAATTCCTGGGACTGTCCAGTAAAATATCAATGAATTATAACTTCCTCCTAATCAAATACTAATCCAAAATATGTTTACTGAGAAGTTTAACTTAATTTATCAGAACTGATAGGTACAGTATCTTGAGTGACAATACAGTGAGAAGGTACTTTTAAGGGGGTTGTAAAAGGGAGTTTTTCAGTCAAGAGTTCCAAGCTTAGGATGCCACAATGTTGGGACCGGTGCTGATTTTCCATCAGGCTTTTGATATAAATGAGTGCAGATTTTAATTATGACCATTGTATTGCATTTTTATGATTTTGTAAGTCTCCCAACTCTTCGACTAGAGCAACAGATAAATTTTGTAAGTAGGCAGTAAAAACTATTCTTGTCAACTTGACAAGAACATAGACAGAAGCAAAGAAAAATCCGATTAAAACATTTCTTCTTATTTTTAGATTATTCCAACGCAGCCACTCGGATTTCAGCAGTTAATAATTATTATATTCACCAGGAGATAAAGATCAGAAGATAAGTGACTATACAGCCTTTGAGGGTTAGAGTCCCTGGGGAGTCAACTAGTGTATAGCAACGGCATGGAAGTCCTCTGCTCAAAGGAAAGAAAATGCAAAAATCTGTCGGCGGAGCGCCTACTCCTTCCAAAGCGCAGCACTTCCCCCACCTCCGCCTCTTCCTAGGCCGACATTAATCTGGCACTTCCCAGTCAAACGTTCACCTCCATATTGTGACGCCATCTTTCAGCCAGCCGCATAAAATGAAAAAGCTTCCGTAACGTTAGAAATACAGGGAGGGAGAAAGAAAAGCAATCCGGAGAGTGAGCCTTTTTTTTTTCTTCCTTACGAGAAAAGGTCCCGTGGTTAAAGTGTTCTTTCCCCCCCACAACATAAAAGCCCAAACTCTGCAAACTGGCGCTCGTCATCCATTACATCTGCGCTCTCCTCACAGTCTATCTACTATTGTGCCGATTAAGGAGTCGCCGATGAGTTCCGAGGAACTTGTTCCCAACTTCGACCGTTTCCCATTTCGACAAAATGGCAGAACCCCACCCCTCTTCTCGGTGTCCTTGAAACGCTTAAATAACTACGAGAAAGGCAGAAATTTAGCACGACCAGCCCTCAGGCAATGCTGGCTGAATCCGAAGTATTTCTGCCTGCCACGCAGCAGAAGGAACACTCAAGGGGGGAGGGGAGGGCAGAGATACAACAAAACCCTCGAAAGAAGCCCGATTCCCTCATTCACGCTTTCCTTACCCGCCGCGGTCACGATCGCGGCCTCGGTCACCGAAGCCTCGCATTCTCCCAAGCAGGAAAAGGGACCCCTGTGCGCGACTTATGAGAAGGGTAGCGCTGAGAGGCCCAACCGCGCCTACTCTGAACTTTACTGCTGCTTTGTGGCTATACAAA
The DNA here is from genome assembly GCA_025802295.1 of Psammodynastes pulverulentus. Classification (NCBI taxonomy): domain Eukaryota; kingdom Metazoa; phylum Chordata; class Lepidosauria; order Squamata; family Psammodynastidae; genus Psammodynastes; species Psammodynastes pulverulentus. Next base: position 23,049,267 of record JAOYMU010000283.1, read on the forward strand.
CAACTCCCGGGACTTAATTTTCCTATCTAGACGGCCGGCGGGATTGGTTTTCTGGAGCCTCTGAGAGCCGAGTCGCGTCAGGAACTGCTTGGCGCTGGTTAAAAAGCAAACCAGCCTTTCTTCTCCGGCCTCCAGACACAAAATGGCCGCCGTCACCCCAGTTTGCCGCCTCTTACGCTGTCGGCCAGCCCGGTTGTTGCGTAAGATACGTCTCTTGAATTACCGAGGAAAGAGAAAGCCTTTCGCTACGCTTATTCTCGAGCAGTGATCACGTACGCTGATCACGCTTCATAGGAGCAATTTAAGAAGATTTCGCTAGGTTGCGCCGTAAGCTATCTAAGAACTCTACGTGAAGAGCCTATATTTTGTGTATTCTCGAAACACATGTACGCCACGTTTCAGTACAACCAATCTTAAAAGCAATGAAATACGGAAGTGGGAACCGTAGCATTTCCGTTGCCGTCGCTTAGTGCAGCGCCACATTTTGAGCGGAAAACTAGCTGCCCATTTTGCGTAGAAACTGGCGAGTTATGGGTACTCTGCAATGTGCGGAGTGTAGTAATCATACTTATCAACTGCATTGAACGAAATGGCACGAGATTTATAAGACAAATAGTTCCAATATTATAACGTAGAATTGGTCTCCCCAATAACTAATTCCCTTTCTTGTTTCAAAATACAGCAACAATTGTTTCCTACAGTTCAGCTTACTTTCCTAGCAGAAAGCTATTACTTTTAGAACGATACAAATATTGGTTGTGCCATTCTATTGGAAGACTGAGAGCCCTGGGAGATCTAACCCTCCTGTTCCAGAAGTCCTTTCATTGCCACATGCCCTGGTACCCTACCCTGGCAGTTTATGCTGGTTTTATCTTCCTGGAATCTTTTTTTTTAACAATGGGGTGTGAGATAGGAATGCCACAGAATGTCATTGTTGGAATATCCATCTGGTTCAGTTCCAAGCTGGGAAACAGACACTGGAAACCTAGGCTGATTGGAAAGATGGTTTAATGGGGAAGCAGAAGCACATGGGTGGTTCTGGGCTGCTGATCAAATAGAGCATGCTTCTCAATTATTTTCTGTCATGCCCCCCTAGGAAGAAGAAAACATTTCGCGCCCCCGTGCAACTGTAAATAGTATCATTTGTCTATAATGTATGCAAAGTGCCCATGCTCAGTGCAAACGAAACACCTACACCACCGAGCGAATGCTCCCTGTGCACACTCTGCCAATGAGAGCGCCACTGCCCCTTAATGTAGTAGAGTCGATTGCACTTTATTCTAGAACAGTAAAAAAATCAAAATAGAAAAGTATGTTCCCCGAGGTCAAACGTGCCCCCTTGACGGAGCCTCGCGCCCCCCCTGAGGGGCACGCCCCACTATTTGAGAAGCACTGCTCTAGAGACAACCCCAAGGAACTAGGACCATAAAAGGAAATTTGTAAATAAGGGTAGGGGGAAATAGAATTAGAGTAGTGGGAGATGTAATCGGAGTGGAGATAATGTATTCATTTTAGACACTTTGATAGGTTGTGACATCATTATTACTAAGCCAATGAAGAAGAGGTGGGAGGTAAATTTGTAACAGTACTAGAGAATATAAGGCAAATGTATTGATGATTTTGGGCATGTGCATGGTCCACCCACTTTGCAAAGTGAAGAATAAAATTACCATTGTTTTCTCTTGAAGTTTTGGCTTTATTCCAAACTAGTAATCCCACAGTAGATAAACTGGCCCAGCCTTTTGTCTTGTAGATAGGATGGCCCAGTCTTTTGGGGGATATTAACAAAGGTGGGAGCTGCTTTCCAAGAGCATGTTTCTCCTTTTTTCATCCAGGGAGGTATAATATTCTGCCTTTTTAATATTTCCTAGAATATTCCATTTTTCTAGAAGAGAGATGGGTGCTAACTTTCTATAGTAGCTACTAATACCTTTTGGGGAAAAATTCTAATTGAGAGAACACCTATTGGAGGTGGTCGTTCTCCTCTCACGCAACTATGGTTCTGCAGGCTTTTGTTTCCAGAGCAATAACTTAAGTCCCAATTCTTCTACTGAGGAAGTCACAGGCTGCACAGTCCAGGAATCAGGAATGGCAGATCATGGGTATTTCTTTGCTCTGGAAGTGATCTTTCCAAAATGCCAGGCCTTCCACTTTAAAGATAATTAAAGTGTGGAAGGAGGGGAAAACTTTAAATGATTTTAATCCTTACAGAGCTTTCTCTTAAAACAGTGATAAAGATTCAATTCCAAATCTAATTACTGTCATGTTCTTTTCGTGGCAACAGTGCAAAAAATGATTTGTTTTTCCCATTTCCAAGTCTGAGCTGACATTCTGAGTTTTTTTGAAGGACTCCCATTCACAATTATTAAAATTCAATGATTAGCTTTTCCAAAGTCACTAAGGTACAAACCCCGATTGTTTCCTCAATATTTTCTTTCATTTCAGGCCAAAATGTTAATAAAGAAGGAGAAAAAACACTTGCGAGTAGAAAGGATCCTAAACGAGATCGAAATAAGTTGGTTTCTGAGGGGAAAAAAAGATTCTAAAGGAACTCGCAGGATATTGCTTAAGTACGTCTATAATTTTAAGTTTATGCAGCCGATGACCTAAGTGTCTGCTCTTGCTCTAAGGCTAAGCCGATCCGACGCGGACAGATGTTATGGCGTTGGCTGTGGAGTTTCAGCCGTGGAGGTTCGCTTATCTTTTGTCAGAGATTGCGTGCGGGTTTTTTCTCACCTAGGCCTGATGTATATTTTCTTTTGCCTTGCTCAGTGAGATCACCTGGAGGAGCGGTTGCCGGCCTTTTTCGCTCCCATCTTCAGGAGGGGGAATCCTTGCTTCTCGGCCAGGAGTCTGTGCAGACGGATAACAGGTAAGGCGCCGGCACCCGACCCGTGAGATGTAGAACTTAACGCCTAAATATATGGTCCCATCAGAATGCAAATATAATCAAAGAAGAGCACGAGAGGGCCTTTCCCCCCAACCTATGTACTAGGGGTGGGGGTGGGGGAATAAGTTTTTGAGCAGTCTTAGCAACGTGGCTCGTCGCTTCCTTGAGCGCTCGGAGAGGCCAGAGATCGAAATGAATGGTATGATGGATTAGCCAGAGCAGTGCTTTTCAACTTCAACAACTTTAAGATGTGTGGAAGCCAACTAGCAATATAGCACTTAGCTTCATAGGGTTTTACAGCGCTTTTTGAGTGTTTTACTAATGTCAGTATATTGCTCCCACCAATCTGGGTCCTCATTTTATTGACATCAGAAGGACGAAGGATGAGTCAACTGTGAACTGGTCAGGATTGAATTCCTGGCTGTGGGCAGAGTTAGCCTGCAATACTGCATTATAACAGGGCTCCAATTCCCAGTGTTTACCTGAATTGCAAAATCAAGGTTCCTCTTTGCAGGTAAGTAATGCAGTCAGATGATTTGGGGTCATTCCTAGTTGCTCTCATTCAAATCTTGGGAGCAAGTGTTGCCAAAGAACTGGCATTGGCTGTGAAATAGCTGTCATTGGCAGGGGAAAAAACCTCCCATCTGCTCAGGGTGCCATTTTTGGAGAGCTCCATCACTGGATATTTTCAAGCAAAGATTGGATCATCATTTGGGATGGTTTGAGGATTCCTGCCCTGGCCTGAGGGTTAACTAGATGACATCCAGATTATCAGAGTCATAAATTGTTTCCATCATTCATAAAATTCTGGTAAAGGTTTTTAATATGAATTTAAAATAAAAGCTACTAATTTCTGAGTTTCATGAAGGAACTATGCTGCTCTAAATATTTGGTTCATATTAGCTGAATGTTGTTTATGTTAATAATACTAATATGAATTGCCATAACCAAGACATATTAAAGCAGTGTTTCTTAAAATGTGACCCTATTCTTAAAGGATTGTTTCTTAACACGGTCATGCTATTTTTACATGATTCAATAAATAAATATTTACAAATGCATCATTTTTAATTTTTAAAATAGTATATATAGACAAATATAACCCATGCGAAACAAAAGCTCTTTTGGGATCCTTCATAATTTTTAAAAGTTGAAAGGGTCTTGACAGCAAACGGTTTAAGAAAAAAATAATTAAGGTAATGTCTAGTTGCACTGTTATAATTACTAAGTCTTACAAAAGCAAGATTTTCCAGGAGTGGGAGATATGAGCTCTAAATAGACAAGCAATGTTTTTCTTTCTTCCTATTTCCATTGGAAGTAAATAAAACCAATTTTAGGGGACCTTTGCCTGCTTACTAATATTGGAGGAAAGTGGTGTTCTAAATCAGTTCATTTTAACCACAAGTGGGTTTACATATAAATTAAACATTAAAGGAGCTAAAAATACATCCCTGCCTTACTCCTCTATAAGATGGAATCTCATTGGTATAGTGGCCTTTGCATAGTGCAGTAAACTTTGAATCTAGGTTTCTTACAAAGATAATGCATGAGCAATAGTAACCATCTATGAATGCTGGTATATAGAAACTTTGCGTAAAGCCTTGCTCTGGGAACTAGAGCAAATGCAATTCTGACATTGCTAGGTGCACTGTATAATACACACACACACATATATTGGCCAAATGTTACAGTATAAGGGCACATCCATAGATAGCAGAACTGAAGCCCACTTGCTATCAGCCAATATGTGCTGTGAATCAGTCCAGTCAATTAGTTTATTATATAGGTGTCTGGTATAGAGTTTGCTGATTATGCTTAGCAGGCTAATAATGTATAGGCAGGTCTCGGGTGCCCTTTGTATGTATGGGCATAATAATAGCTAAGCCCCAGTCCTCTGAGATTTGAGCAGTGCGATCAATCATGAGAAAATAATCTTCAGAGTCAAAATCGTTGCTCGTGTAATAATTATTCCTTAATATTTAAGTTTAATATTTCTAATCCTATTTTTGTATAGTAAAATATGGATTACAATATTTATACAGTTCTATTGATGGCAAGCTATAGTTAAGATCTATATGCACATTTTGCAATACTCTACATATAACATTGCTTTGCTAGATGAGTTGCCTCGTTGAGTGCATATTTATTTTATTTTTATTTTATTTAAATTTATATATTCTGTAGTTATGTAATTTTTTTCTCTTTTTGAAGCTGGCATGGCAAGCATCAGCAGCACAAAACCTTTGGTGACAGGAATGTCTACTGCTACACTCCATTAGAAGCCTTTACTTGGGTAAGCAGGCTTGTATGACTGCAGCTTTCCTTGGTTATTAATCCAAATGAGATTGAAGGCATATGTAAATTATTGACATTACATAGTCTTAATGCATTTTGTCCTTTATTAGAGTACATTGGCTGTTCTTGCTTTGGAATTAACCAAACAGGCCCACTGGCTGCATTCTGTTCAACCAGATGAAAGAAACACTAACGTTTGTCAGTCAGCACCACAGAGGGCTAATTTGTCCCAATGTCATCACTCAGGTAAGCTTCTTATAAACTAGAATAACTGGGGATATAATTTCCTCCATAAAATAGCAGAACTGAATCAGTGTACAAGATTTCTGTGAGTTGCACATTCTGTTTTTAATTTTCTGGCGTATAAGACGACTTTCTAAACCCAGAAAATACGCCCCAAAGTCGGGGGTCGTCTTATACGCCGGTATACGGTCGCCCGGTCCTTCACTTTCCCCACCCAACCTCTCCCAGGGCTCCCTCGAGGGCCCAGAGAGGGCCGCCAGGGCGCGGAGCGGGCCGGGGCTGCGAGGAGCCTCACCTCAGGACCGGCGGGAAGCCTCTCCGTCGGTGCTG
>JAOYMU010000283.1:23159413-23171516 GCA_025802295.1 Psammodynastes pulverulentus
CAAATTGCAGGCAGCTGGCTGTAAGCAGAAGTAGCCTGCAATTACTGCACTCTATCCTCTGCGCCACCAAGGCTCATAAACTATGTGGTACAACTAAGAACATGGAGAATGGGTGTGTCTTAAAATTTATTCCAAGTAGTGGACTAATGCAAGCCTGAAGGAGCATAAGGATTCAGATGTTGAAACAAATTTTTGTATTAGGGTTCTTTTGGCAAGGAAAACCACTGTCCTTTATCTAATTTTTTAAAAAGTGCTGGAAACAGCCTTTACTGTGATGTTGAAGGGGAAGTCATCAATTTAAAACTTACTATAGGTCAAAGAACATGGGACTTACTATTGGAACCTGAAGGATAGAATAAGATGCTACCCGATTCTGGGCACCTAACAAGGAAATACTGGAAGAATGATCATCAGCTAACAATTCCTTGTTCTTATTCTTAGTGAATGGACTGATAGAACCCATCTCATTTTTACAGGTACACACAAGGAAAGACAAATACTACCAGAGGTCTGCACCAACATCACAAATACTAGCTAGATCTTTCTGTTGGATGCAGCTGGTTAACAAAAGTTTATAGAGCCCAATAATGTTAACAAACCTTTGTTAGTTAAATATTTCTCAAGCATTTAATGTGCTATGTTATGTAACAGCAGTCGCGTATTCATACCAAAGTAGTGAGGCAAGGCCTAAGTAATACTATTTCTTCTATAATACTGTTATATGCATGCACCAGTTCTAGTTGCAAGAAACCTTGTCCTTTGCCCCCACACCTCTCAATAGGTGCATGGAATGAGTAACGGATACTACTCTGCCATTGTAGCTACCAAAGTGCAGCAGTAAACCTGTGCACATTGTGCACATCCACTACGTTTATATTTACAATTGAGAAAATGCTTTTAAAACAAAGCCCCAAAGCAGAGGAAATGGCCACGCCCAGTCTACTCCATTGTCACCTATCCTTAGGGAAGAAAGGAACCAGTTGACCGGATTGGACTATGGGTTTTTTTTTCTGCCACAAGAGAACTGCTGCAGCTCCTCTGGACAGTGCTAGCAACAATCATTTGCAGAACTAAAGTTTTACTAACTTTAACCACATATATCAAAGAATGAACCCAGGACATTCAACATGTACATCTACTCTGGTGTAGATCACTATACCCTCTTGCTACCAGATACCTCTACACTCTCTCCAGTTGTCAGCATGGTTACCTACCTAAATGTTTATGTGGCTTTTAAATAATGAAAGCCGTTGCAGTCAAGAGTAGAGATAATATTCACGTTGGCTAGTGTGTTCCAAATGCCAGATCAATTTTTTTCCCCATCTGACCTCTGTTCTAGTAATCCCAACTTATCTGATGCATTGATTCAGGGTCATCAGTCAATGTCAACTATTAACGACCACACTATAGACCTGTAGGATGACCAACACATGTGGAGAGACCCAAATTAGAAATGCTGGACAAGGCCATATGTCTTCCCCCTAGATCAATCTTTCTACATCAGGAAGCATTGGTTGGTTCCAAAATGATTTCAGTCTGAAAAATGGGGTCTTTTGAGGCCCACCAAGTTTCCATTCTCTTTTGCCATGTATGGCTATTTCCTTCTCTAATAGAGATGGAAGGAGGAATTACTTAGGCAACAATCCAGAAGGCTACAACTACTGAGCGCAGATTTCATTCTAAGACAGATTTCATTCATTGAGCAAAAACAAAAATGTTCTTTGCTTATATATATACCAAGAACAAAGCTTTTCCACTAGAAAGGGTAGCAGTTAAGTAGAGAGTAACACTTTAGAGCAAAGAAAAAGGACACCATTTTTAAAATCTCTCCACCTGTAAAATTGTTTCCTCGCTCAACAATTACCATAACGGAGATAGTTACCGGTAGGTTTTCCTTGGCTTGCTGTTTTATTCTTTGTTGGATTTGTTTTCTACTAAAGGGGGGTTGCTTTTTCATGCCATAAGCAATGTTTAAAAAGTTATCTCTTCTCCTTGGACAATTTTTACTGCCACCTCAGGACTCTGACTAACTCTCATGTTTTGCTACAGAAGTTGCAGAAATATGGCAGTTTTCTTTACTATTTAGTCAGCTGATACATTGGACTAATTTAGCAAGTTATATACATTTAGTTGCATTTTCTGTCTCAAGGAACTATTCAAATAAACGGCTGAAAATTCAGTTAGCTTAGAAATATAAGGTTGTGGTACATTAGGAATTCAAGTTCCTGTTACTCTTAATGGCTTATGAGATTAATAAATATATATATATTACACAAGCTTAAAAACAGCATTTATGGTAATTTCTTTCCAACATATACAGTCCAAATTACAGCAGCTTCTGATATATCTATATTATCATCAGAAGCTGAAATCAACCCAACAGTCTTAACTTTTTGTGAACTACAATAAGCAACTTATCCAGTGCAAGCAGATCAAAAGCCAGAGTTCAATATGAAACACGTTTTGTCTTTGGAACTGATATTCTAATACTGACTGTTGTAAAATATATGGGATAGTCAAGAAAACAGTATTCAGAGATATTTCATCTCTGAACATGCTGGATACTTTGCCATCAGCATTAGGAACCATCTCCCTCTTATTAGGAGCTGGTGTATTTGATTCAAGGCCAGTGTGAAGGCCTGACAATATTATCTCATTTTCTAAGAAATAAAATACTACACATTGGAAAATATGCGTCAACATTCAACCCATACAAATAACTCTAATGTATCTTTACACTATTTTCCCCATAGAAAAACTTTTTTCCATTCTTCAAAACCGCAGCTTCCAATTTTTAAACACATCACAGTTCCCTAATAAACAATCCCCCATTTCTCTCTGTAGCTTTTGAATTTGCATTGTTGCTTCCCATGGAATTCAATCTCAATCTTTTTGGATAAGTTACCAAAAAAAACAAAAAAAAAATCAGAATCCTGTCTACACAGGAAGAGGAATGGCCCTAAGTCTACAATCCTCATCCGTGACAGATTTCATGAAAACATTTCTCTACCTGCCTCCACACAATATGATGATATAAAGGTGGTCAAAGTTATGACACTTTTAAAGAATTTTCAACTGCACAGAGTTTCTGTATCCTCCAGAGCCACTCAGAGTAGGCACAGGTAAAAGGCACCTTTCTATGAAGAGGTTGAGGCTTTTGGGGAGGACACTAATAAGGGCTTAAACAGGACCCCAGAATCTGGCAAAAGCTTTATATCCTTACTTCATATCAAACCTTATATCACTGCCAAGTTTTTTTCCTGCATTACAGAAAATTGAGCTCTAAAGCGACAATCAGAAATCAGGTTTGGAGAAATATAAAGGATGGGGTAAATATGAACTGGATTAAATATGTTTAAAAATCTGCTTGAAGAACAACTAAATATAAAATATCAAATCCAAAAGGCCTCTTTTTTCCTCTACACTCAGAGGAGTGTTGTTTCCAAGAGAAAGCTGACTGATTAGGGAGAGTCACAGCTTACACCGTCTCTGTGCAACATAGCAAAAAAGGTATATTGCCAATTGCAAGCTGCTTGCCTTCCTGACACTGCTTCCCAACTGCCTTTCACAGTCTGAAGCGCAGATCTTGAGGTAGGTGACTTTTGAGCTAGCGGTGCAAGAAGACGTTATGAGACCAGCTCCCCATGCACACGGAAACGATAAATGCAGGTGTATTCTGGATGACCCCAGTTGTTGAGAACTCTTAACTCCATCAGCTGGTAGGCTGCCTGCCTGTCTATATCCTGAGGATGGGAAAAGAAAAGAAAAGGTTGACTTTTAAAAATATGACCCATAGAGAATGCTGGAGGATTGCTCCTTCAGCTTGGCCTAGTTTAGTTCAAACGTCCATTTACTGCCTAGAGAACATTAGCATGTTTCTGATCAGTTAAAACAGGAGTACGTCACTTTTTCAGCCATGGCTTTATTTTTACTTTTCTCCCTCGAGATGTTAGAAATATATTTGGTTACATAGTAAAGTCTGCATAGGACAGGACCTTTTTTTGTATGATTTCCCTAAAGGGAAAAAAGGGGTGCCGTAAGTTCTTAAATGTTTGATGTACACATTTTTTAATTTTTTTTAAAAATGCTGAAAATTGATTGTGCAGTCTGGAAGTTTTGGGAGCCACACATTGAAGGCAAGATGCAGGGTACATGCATTCAAATGTATAAATAAACTTTTTAAAGATGTTTCCATCAACACCCAATAGGAACCAATTGGAAAGGCCTCAAACATAATTCTAATTTGTTTTTATCATCTATAGAAATATGACTGCCTAATTCAGCATCCCTGTCATAACTCGACAAAAGGATACAAACTGCCTTCCTTCTTCCCCAACCTGTGCAGACCAGTTAGTTTGGACTCCTCATTACTATCCTGAACAGAGAGAGTGGGGGATCTAATCCTTCACATGTGGAGAGTGCTGGGTTGGGGAACGCTTTGAAGTCCATTTCTTTGACCAGGAGATATTAGCATAAGAGAAAGTATCGGGCAGAACAGTAAAATGATCAATTTCTTCACTGTATTATTCATTGCAAAGCCAGATGTTCAGACTCTATTTGGCATTTTCAGGGCTTTTCTTCGTCGAAGAAAGGTGCCGGAACGCACCCCCCCTTCGTGTCGCTATAAACCCGGAAGTAATAGCGCGCAATTGGTGAAGTCCGTACCACGTGATCCAGACTTCAAAAAGGATCCGGAACGCCGTTCCCCCGGGTTCCGGCAGAAAAAAAGCCCTGGGCATTTTTATCTTTTTACCGAGTCCTTCCCAAGGACCGGGGATAAGCAGATAGGGATGTTTGATGATGTTAAAGGTTATTATTATTGTTTTAGTAGGAGCAGACTCTTGGGCTGTGTTCCTTAAAACATCAGGAAAATCTATCTGCTGCCTCCATAATGGCTAATCCTTGGGTAGCTCTGGAGGTAATAACCAAAAAACCATGAAACCAAAACAGTTATACTTAAAAACAAAAGCTACTATTATAATCCCTACATTTTATTGTTCTGTTTGAAACCTATTTCAAAAACAGGTTCTTTATCTAGGGAAGTCTGTATAAATAAATGGGGCATTAGCTTTATTCACAAATCTATTCAGTATTGAATAAAAATAGCAAATAAGGTTCAATTTTTCTGCAGGCTCTGAAGCCCTTGGTCTACCTCCCTGGCCCCCATTTCTTAGTCCTTTTTCTTACCTGAAAGTGAAATGTTTGGATAGGATCCCCATCTTGATTATATGTGAACTTCCCAAGGAGGACGCCCTCTTGATGCCCTTCTTCCTCCAAGCCCTGAGCAAACAAGTGAGGGTGGGGATAGGAAAGGAGAGAGCTGAAGCCACGAGGAGTTTAGAAAGATCATGATGAGAGAAGCAGGCAAGGGAAGCTCACAGCCACTTGTGTAGTTGTGTGCCAAAATAAAACACACAGGTGGCAAGGCACATACAGGTAGTCCTCGACTTACAATAATTGGTTTAGTGACTGTTCAAAGTTACAATGGAACTGAAAAAAATAACTTATGATTTTTCACACTTATGACCATTGTAGCATCCATGTGGTTACATGATCAAAGTTCAGATGTTTGGCAATTGACTCATATTTATGGCAGTTGCAGTGTCGCAGAGTCATGTGATCCCCTTTTGTGACCATCTGACACGCAAAGACAATGAGGAAATCAGATTCACTTAACAACTGTGTTACTAATTTAAGAACTGCAATGATTCACTTAACAAATGTGGCAAGAAAAGTCATAAAATGGGGCAAAACTCACTTTACAAATTTCTCACTTAGCAACATAAATTTTGGGCTCAGTTGTGGTCGTAAGTTGAAGACTACTTCTATAGAACCAACATAGCAAAAAGAGGTCTGATCGTTATAAACATATACTCTCCCACTCAAGGCCACATCTAATCACAGAATTTCAGTCAATGCCAGAGACTTATATTGAGCAATTTCCTGAGCTGCTGCACTCTTGCAGCCCTCAGCTTCTTTTCAGTATGCTTTGAATCATTTTCCCAGCATAAAAGTTCATTTCCTCTTAATTTCTATACCCTTATGATAGTTTAACAATAATAATAAATCTAGCATCAGCAACAGAGTTGAAACATAAAACATCCTAGTCTTTGATGGATGACATTATTTCTCTTTTATTTTATTGTATTTATATTTTGTATTGTTTTATTGTATTAATTTTTTTTTTTATCTTGGCTTCATTTAAATGTAAAGTAATCGATTTCTTTACATAGATTAACTTGGGTCCGAAGTCACCCAGCTGGCTTCATGCCTTAGGGAGGACAAGAATTTGGTTTTCTTGTTTCTATCTTGGTGCTCTAAAGCACCAAAGTGATCCTCTGTGGTTCGTTTTAACCATATTTTATTGGAAAAGTCACAAGGGTTGTATTCAAATGCTGAGTCATAAATCATTGTTTACACATGGCTTATTGTGCTAAGGCAATACCCAACAAACCACATCGTTCCTTGCAACCCCCTACGGAGAACCACCCAGCCAGTGTTTCTGACCACCTAGTTCAAAGGTATCTTTGAATACAAGAACTGATGACTACGAATTAGTTATTTACTAATATAGAGTGTTTATTGGAACACTGTATCTCTAGGGAAGTGCTGAAAACATTTTAAAATGAAACATTCTCCCACTGGAATACAGACAAATTTGACAAAATATTAGACTGTTTTTCAATATTTTAGCAAAGAAGCAGGAGTGAGGAGATTGCTATAAAGAGAAAGTTCAGGAACTTCTGTAACCCTTGACTGCCAATCAAATATGAGAGGAATTGCCTATTGTGGGTTGTGTTTTCCCTGTGCTGGGGGGAGGGAGGGAGAATCTGCCCTTTACCAGAACGAGCTCACTATAATTTGCTTTTTCCTGCTATGTTGTCCACTTACAAAGACTGCGATGTCCTTGGGGGCGCTGGGAATGGTTCCACTGGGGGAAAGCGACTTGGAGATATGCTCTAACGTCACAGCAGTGGGACGGATACTGCTTGAAAGGCGAATGACAGCAAAGCCTTGGGAGCCTTGGAAGGCCCAACAATTTCCAGGATAGACATCTGGCTGTATCAAATGAGACAAACAAGAATGTGAGGTAAAAGGAATAAATCCTTGTATGCCGACTTATTTCTCTCGAGGCACAAGAATCCTCTCTTCAACCAAAAGAAAGAATATCACAAACTCTGGGCAGTCTTTTGATAGAAATTTACAGATTAAAATTATCAATGGCCCTTATGAAATTATCATCTTATTCGAAATAAAAACTGGAAATGTAAAAGAATTTCAGCAAAAATTTCTCTAGAAGCATGTTTGGAGCTTTGCTCCCAGTGGAATAATACGACAACATCCAATTAAGTTTATCATTCCTTAAATGCTTTTTTCTTTTAAAGCTGGGGGATTATTCTATTTGTCTTTATCAGGGAAAGGACCTCTTCCAACTTTCTTTAGTTTATAAATAACACACTGCAGAAAAGCTTCTTACCTTCTTGAATGAACCAGATGACAAAATAACTATGGATATCTCACGGTCATTACAATAAATGCCAGAGAAAGGAAGAACCATTCTCCTTGCTACAAAAATTTGTCTGCCCCATCATGGGGCAATAGCCACAGGAAGTAAACTGGGTGACAAATAGGGGACATAAGCAAAATGCTGGAGAGTGAACAGGGAGTGAAAAAAAAGACAGCGATGAACCCATACCTGTAGAATGACTCTTGGAGACTGGGAGTGATACCACAATGGTATGCCAAAAAGGCTAAGAAGTGCAGTCTTGGTCTCGTAGGTTTCTGAACACCGGGTGCTGATTACACTGGCCCCTATAATTAAAGTGAACGGATGAAGGTAAGTTGTGCACTGGGCTAATCCCCAAATCATTCTGTAAATGAGGAACTAGAAATCTGGTATTAAATTATTAGTACACATCTGTATACTTCATTCTTGGGAAAATTTTTTGCAGAGAATGAACCTGGAAGAAAAAGTTGTCAGCTTTTGGGAAGCAATAAGCCTGAAAATGCAGCACATTTTACGGACTTATGTCGTAATTTTAGAGAAAGAGGTTACAATATAATTGTACTTATAAGTGCTGTGAAGAATATTGGAAGCTACTTCTTTATACCTTTCTTTATAACTTTTTTCTACTTTCTTCCATTTTCTTGAACTTTTAGCTTTTTCTGTTATTTCTCCCTTTTCATCGTCTCCGTTTTAATTTAGTTGAATTAGTTATTATTGTTCTTAAAATATATGTGTATGTATATGTACACAGAAACACAGAGAGAAAAGAAAATGCCCCCCAAATGTTTAAACCTACAGAAGAAACTGATCAAAATAATTGTAGTTTCTTGATATGAAAACTGGAAACTTGTTTTGGGGTTTTATTTATTTTTTTGTATAACCTACCTCCAGATTCAAGTGCATAATCAACCATTCCAATGCGATCTTCACTGTAGCGCTTCAGGGCATCATTCACAATATGATGAACTTGCTGAAACAAGACAGCAAGACTGAATACAAGAAGATTTAAAGGGATACAACTTATAAAGGGTCACATTCTCTCAGGGTGATTGCCTGAAGGTCAGGTGAGAGAGCTGGAGTTGGAGCTGGAGCACAAAAAGCGATGGGTCACATATTCTCTGACACTCTGTTCTCACTCTTCCAAGAAATAAGCAGCTTATAAACATCTGAAATTATCTATTTTTGTTTGTATAGAGTGTAAAGGGAACTGAATTAAGATGAGAGATATAAAGACTGCCCTCCCTGTGCTAACAGCCGGAAAACGTTTCACAAGTGTTGCCCTTCCATAGGGTGTGAGATAAGGAAAGAATGCTATGCTCTCAACTTTGTGGCTTCAAGCCTCGGCAGGGAGGCCTTCCAGCAAAGATAAGTCAAAACCTTTTGATACTAAGGCAAGGGGCATATACCTCTATTTCTCCTACAAAAGCCAACAAAACTGGTGATGGAACAGCCTTCTTTATGCATCTGAGGTTAGTTTAAGGACACAGGGAAGGCTGCATAAAACTTATTGTCTATCTGCAATAAATGGGATGAGTAAAGAGGTCAAGAGGAAAAATGTAGAAAGCTAACATCCCTCTCCCTGTTGCCCAAGGTGTCTGCCCAAATTCTGTAGGGTTCATTTTCAGAATCTATGATTGAGAGCAGAATGCCACAAAATGATAGTTTAAAGCCATGGTGATGCAGCGGTTAGAATGCAGCACCACAGGCTAATTCTGCTGATTGCCGACTGCCAGCAGTTCAGCAATTCGATTCTCATTGGCTCTAGGTTGACTCAGCCTTCCATCCTTCCAAGATCGGTAAAATGAGGACCCAGATTTTGGGGGGCAATATGATGACTCTGTAAACGTCTTAGTGCTGTAAAGCACTGTGAAGCAGTAAATACGTTAGGTGCTATTGCTAAGTGCTGTTAATTTTGGAACCTAGCCATTCAGATAAAAACAGTGCAATTAATCCACAATGTAAATCACAGAGCAGGTCTTACAATCTAGATTTGCATGTGCACAGGAATATATCTCATATAAACAATATCCCTTTATCCAGTAGATATTAAATGATGATACTCTTAGGTCTATTGGGAAAGACATCCTCATACCTCCTCAGTCACTCCTGTAATTCCTTCTTTATGAAGGGTGACCCCAACATCCTGCACAGACAATTCTTGGTCCTTCAAGATCTTGGCAAGGATCTTGTGCTCCAATTTGTGTAGCTGCTCCTGAAATTCTTCATGCTGGACAAAAGGTTTTCCAGTTTTGGACAGGAATTGGCTAAACCATGTCGGAAACTGAATTTCCACCTAAATCATTAAGAGAAGAACAAATTTGATAAACAGCTTATTCCTCCATCTCACTTTTCCTATTATGTCTGGTTTTCTATCAAATGAGATAGAAAGTGTATTGTCTATTTATTATTATTATTATTATTATATCTCTGAATTATTGTGGTTTTTTAAAAAGAATATATCTTCTTTAATCTGATACCTTCTTAAATGTGTTTAGTCTCATCATCTGTAGGAAATGTTTTGGCTGGCTGGGGAGGTTGTCATGGATGGATCACTTTTTGATAATTTTTTACAGTGATGCCTGCTATAACTCACTGCAGGATTAGTTAATATGGTCTAAAACCAGGCTCTCTAGAAAGTTTATTTGAGGAATTTCCAGCCTTTTCTGTAATACTGTTGAAGATCCGACTGATCTACAAAATGTGGAGATGGTCTGTTCAATTTATACTAGTGCTCCCAAGTGCCCTCTTCCTTCCAACAAAGTTTGAGTGGCACTTTGAATCACCAGAGAGTGAAGAGAAATGGGGCAGACATTTAGGGGGCAGGACCACAAGCAGAAGAACCTTTGGAACAAATTGATTTAAAAGTGGGAAACATATTGGGAAACTCACGTCTTCTCTCATTGCCTTGATCTGCCCTGGAAGAGATTCCACTTGTCTTGACAATGCCTTCTGATCAGAACCTAAAGTCACAAGTTCCTTTTTCAGACTTGATAAATGTTCCTTCAGTTTGTCCATTTCCTTTTGGAAAGTATTCATTAGGCCTTCTTTTATGGAGCTTTGAAAGAGGAAAAAACAGAACAAATGTTGAGGTGCTACTTATAATCCAATGCAAATAAAAGGTATTTATCCACTTTTTTCAATTGTGTTTATCAAAAGCTAGCTTATAAAAGTATTAACTTTTAAACCTTTAATCCTCAAAGTATTGACAGTTATCCAAACTGTGCCTTTAATCCTTAATAATAATATCGCACACAGTAAATGGAATCCTGGGACAATCTCACATCATAGCAAGGCAACCCAATTTCAGTTTTGTTAATAAATTTTATGTCAGCTGCTTTGGGAGCTCTTGCTTATTGAACAGCAAAGCAAAAATGTTTTAAATAAATGCATATAGAGTGTCTAGCTTTTTGTGGATAGACAATCAGTATCTTCCATAGGCTATTGAACCCCAACTCCCAGAAATATTGATTGGATGGTTAACAACCCTGTAATTCAACAATGTACAGGGAAGTATTACCTCAAGAAAGTAGATACAAAATATGAGCAATCCCCAATTTACTAAAATCATATTTGGCTATGAACACATTTCTATTGCAAAGAATTGGAGGCCATAATCTATTAATTCTAGGTTCCAGAATTAATAGCACTTTAAAAAAAATATCTAAATTTCCATGCACTATATTTTTGAATGTATATTCTTACAGCACTGCTTAATAAACATAGTAAACACAGCACAGAAACAAAAGTACCCTGCACAGATGCAATAGAAATGTTACTGCTTACTGTGCCTTCTTGAAATGACCTGAGGAATGGTAACTGCACAGGAAGAAAAGTTAAGTCGGACCCCAGTTAAAATAATCACCTATTATTATTCTAAATGGTTTGGGTAGAAATGCATTTAATTTTATGAGTGCTAAAAATGCCTTTTTAGAATAACAATTCCTGCAAGGTGTGAGAACATTCCATGACTCCTTTGTTCCTTTTCACCAGAAACAGGAACACGATTTGCTCATGGTGCTTGAATTACCTTTGCCACTGAGATGTCTTCTCAAGAGTCCGGGTCTCCACCTGCTGTGGGAGAAACACCAGTCAGCACAGGCAAGATTTTGTATCAGTTATAAGCTTCCAAGTTTCTTAGAAATCTTAGGCAGATGATTAAAAACCAAAATGAAACAAAACAAAAAAGGGTTAAAATGAAAAAGAAAAGGGGGGGGGGGAGGTGTAATTGATCTTTGAGCCCATTTTACTCCAGTTCATGTTCCTAAATTACTTGTAGGACAGCTTCCTCATATATACACCTATTAGATATAGGTTATCAAATATAGGTTATTGTTGCATTTGGAATCTTCCAAAGCAGGCTGAGAAAGAGCAAGCAAATGCTAGTAACCCACCCTGTAAGACTAGACTCTCTAGGACAGTGATGGCGAACCTTTTTCTTGTGGCGTGCCGAAAGCGTGTGCACGCACCGGCACCCACAATGCAACGTGCCCTGCCCCCTGCGCATGCGTGCACAATCCCCCTGCCCCACTCCCTTACCTGCACTGCGCATGCGCGCGCAATCCCCCTGCCCCACCCCCTTACCTGCACTGCGCATGC
>JAOYMU010000283.1:23210061-23220087 GCA_025802295.1 Psammodynastes pulverulentus
ACTGTAGCATTTACTTACTACAATGCAGTGGTAAAGCTGGCCAGGAATTGCAAGAGCCACACTAAATCTAGAGGGCAGTTTATTGGGAAAGATTTACACAATTACCCCCATAAATTCAAAGACACAATTGTTCATTGTTTCCAAAGTTGGGGGGAGGTGTCAAGAATGGGGCAGGGAGATACTCACCTGGGGAGATGAAAAACGTTTTAAACAGTTTCTTATCTGTTGTAATGTCACGAATTTCCTCACTTATGTTCACCAAGCGTCCAGAAACTGGGGGAATTCTTCTAAAGTCCAGGATCCTGCATGGAAAAGACAAATGCAGGAGAAAAGTTGGAATAAAGAACAGATAGCTTAGCCTACACACTTAATGTCATAGAGCCTACAATCAAGTAATCTCAATTAACTTTTTCTAATAATTGTATTCGCCACCACATTATGATGTGGGCCACCTCAAGACTTGACTTGAGGTTTGCCTTCTAGTTTAGCAAACTGCTATGGACTGGGTGCATTGAAAGGTATCTTGTATCATCTTCTGCCAGATCCTTTATGGAACACTTGGTGAAGGATTCCTTGATGGATTGCTTCTTACCTTGGAGAGTTTGGATTATAACAGCAATGCTCTGAGTGAATTAGAAGCCTCGCCTAAATTTCTCAGGAACCTCCCTTTGCTCTGAAAATTAAATGGGGCTTCCCAGCTGCTTAGAGAGACCAGGGCAAAGGTGTAAATCCCGCTAGAAATTGGAGTGTACCCTTCATGGATAGTTTTTACTGAGACTAATCTGAACTCAGTGATGGATAAGCTTTGAAATGGCCAGACCTCATAAACATGAAACACTTAGTGTAACCTTGGATACACCAAGCAGAGCTAGAGTTTCAGAATGGCTACCATTAACTTTGTCATGGTCTCAACACACTAGATCATCAAATGGTGAAACCCTGTGGCTGTCCAGAAGTTTTAGCATTCCTGCTTCCTTTAAGTAAACATCATAATCCTGTAATAAAGGATATTCAGATTTATATTCCCACAAAATCTAAAAGGTTATAGAACCCTGTTCTATAGCTTATTGTATGCTTGGATCTCACATCAGCCAAAATCCCTATTTTCAAGTCATTTTCAATTCCTAGCAATGGCATAAATAGATTTTTCTCCATGGTGATTTATCCTAATCTGTTCTTTCAAGTTTTCCAGCATTGCAGTCATTGCCACTGTAACTGAATCCACCACCTGGCTGCTGTCACCTTCTTTCCTTTCACTTCCCAGAATTAGACCCTTCTCCAGGTTTTCACATAATATGTCCAAGGTAGGATAATCTGAGTCTGATCATTTGAGCCTTGAGTGAGAACTCTTGCTTGATTTGTGCAGTGACCCATTGGTGTTCTTGATTTTTTTCCAGGTGTCTTCCCAAACGCCGTTTTAAAGCATCAGGCTGGCTATATTGTTATTTTTATTATGGTGTGTATCTCACCATTCTTCCTACTCACATTCAGGGCAGAAAGTTGTCTTCTACTACTCAGCCTTGCCTACTATGATAACAGCAGCTCGAAAGAGCCTAGGTAGAGCTCTTTTCCTATACTACTGGGATTATTCTGCAACAGAAAATGCCAAAACCTGAATTTGTCTACAGACAAACAGTATATTCTAGCATTAAACTATGGTAGGTTTTTTTTTACTAACCACCTCCTGAAAATACAGCAGAGGTATATTTTGAAGAAGAGAATTAGACTGAACTTACCTGTCCAAGTGAAAAGCTGATATTTCTGCATTGTGCCGCTCAAAGTCTGAAAAGTAAAAGAAGTCTGCTGAGGTCTCCTGGTCTCGGGTTTGCCTAGGAAGGCAGAGAGAAGAGTAGAGTGGGATATCGGAAACAAAATATCAGATATCTTCGTTTCCCTACGAAACTTCATCCAGCTCACAGAATTCCCCAACAATATGGGGTTACTGAGAATTCTGGGAAGATGTCAACATTTGGCAGATGCTCATGTATAGAGAAATTGATAAGAAAGTTAGTATCTTGTGGCTGAAGTCAAGTTCGTATCTCCTTTGCACCTGAGAGATCAGTTTGCACATGAGATAAGAACATGCAAGGTTCTTACAGCAAGCTAGATTTGCATCCATCATCTTGGTATTTTACAGCAGGAGTAACTCTTGTGACTTCAAGTGGTGGATATTTTGTCAATCTATCTCAGAGGTGTCAAACTCAAGGCCTACAGGCTGGATCCAGCCTCCGGGTTGCTTAGATCTGGCCTGTGGGGCCACCCTGGAAACAGTGAAGGACCAGCCTAGAGTGCCTCTGCCAGCAGAAACGGAGCTTGGAGGGCCACACGCGGCCCCTGCGGAGCTCTGTTTTTGCTGGCAGAGACCTGCAGAAGCCTGTCACAGCTAAAAACGGGGCCAGGGGGCCGCACACAGCTCCCCCAAGCTCCATTTTCACTGGCAGAGGGCTGCAGGAGGCCGTTGGGGCTGAAAACGGAGCTTGTGAGCCCGTTTTCACTGGCAGAGCGTTCAGGCCACCACAGCGCCCCTGACACAAGTGATGTCAAGCTGGCCATGCCCATTCTGGCCCCCTGAGGTCAAACACCACCCTGATGCAGCCCTCAATGAAATTGAGTTTGACACCCCTGATCTATCTGGAGATGGAGACATTTTGTATGCAAAGTGCATGCTTTGTAGAGCTACAGTCTTTCAGCTGAATCTGTTCAAACAAACTAGCATCCAATTAATGTTATTCAATTTTAAAGATTTTTTCTCGATTCAGACCTTTCCAGGAATGTTTGGATTACAATGTCCATTATTTCCAAAAGGGAAGTGTTGGGATTGTGGATTCCAGCTGGAAAAACACTAAGAACTTCAATTTAAACCTTTCACCACCAGAGGTCACACATCTCCATCAAAACCGAACTCT
The DNA here is from genome assembly GCA_025802295.1 of Psammodynastes pulverulentus. Lineage (NCBI taxonomy): Eukaryota > Metazoa > Chordata > Lepidosauria > Squamata > Psammodynastidae > Psammodynastes > Psammodynastes pulverulentus. The sequence goes on from JAOYMU010000283.1 coordinate 23,212,968, forward strand.
GCGGTTTTGTGCTAGGGTGGTAATAAGGATAACTATTTTTTACTATAGCGCCATATGTAACCATCTTGTGGTAGAAAATTTCAGAGTAATTTTAAGGACATTTCTATTAAATATTCAGTGCAATCAATCTGAACACTCATGAATATGGCACTAAGTTAGGGAAAGCAGGCATATTGATAGAGAACAGAAGCGCAAGGTTGCTGTTGTTTTGCTAGGATATAGGGATTACAAAATGCTTTAAAGGGCTGTGAATGGTTTTTTTTTTCCTGAAGCTTTGAATATTTTTGATTCTAATTCTAATTAAAATATGACACTGCTGTTAGTATTTTGAGCTATTTTCCCAGATGTTCCCAATACACTGAGAAGTGCCTATTTTGGAAAGAACACTTAAATTCTGTCTTTAACTTGTAATCAGATTTGCAGATGTTGATGATTTATTATATTACCCCTGTGTAATTTTATTATCTCTGTGGCCATGACATTTTTTCTGCAGATGAAACCCCATGAGAAATATAGAGCAAGTCAATCCATTTCTGTTTCAATGCCAGCCTTATAAAATATGCTGTCTGGAATATAGAAACAGGCTTCTCAGCAAAGGGGCACATGTATTATTTTCCTACAGTAGCCTTCATTACCTTTTGCCAAGAAACCAATATGAAGGCATCCTTGCAATCAGCAGCCTTTGTGCTTGACTTTACATTTTGATGCTTACATTTAATTGCTTCTGATAGAGTCATTGCATCGGTGTGTTTGATATTGATATTGCCATGATATTAGTAAAGAGAACTCTCCCATGTCAGCCTGAAACCCCCAAATTTTCAGCTAGCATTGCCTTTGGCATTATACTCTTAGCATATCAAAACAGCCCATTTTGGAGGGGATCACAATTAATGTATCAAGTGCCTTACTTCATAGGTTTGAAGAGAGCTTGGCCCTGATTGGGAAAAGTCATGATAAGCTTCAGTTGAGTTCCTCCAGGCTTCTGAACTGAAATGACATTAACAAGCATTAGAGCTCATGAAGCAATTCAGATTGCTGTATTTTTTATTTTATTTTATAGACAAAATGATCCATTTATCTTGTTCATTCAAAGAGGATACCTCCTTAAAAGTGTTTGTTGAATAAAAACCCTGGTTTTAAAAATATGATTATGAAGTAGGCTTCTTTCTCACACTTTTAGTGTTCCACAGCAAATTTCATCCTAAACATGTTTTGTGACATGGGTTTTGTGACCATTGGCCGTGGTGATTTTATTACCACTTAGAGACTGCTTACCCTCTGTATGTGGTTCTGCAGTAATTTAATAATAATTGACCCCTAAATTTAATTTTTGATCTGACAACCTACTGTGCTAGAACCTCTTTTGGATATAACATCCAGTATACATCCAGTATCCATTAAATAGTACAACAGTGTTCTTCATCCGCTTCAGAGTTTTTATGCAGTTTAGATTCAAAATCAAATTATTATTTCTCCAATCTCCATTTTTCAGTATTTTTCTGTTAGAATTATTATAACAGAATACAGAATATGTACACTATATATTATTGCATGCTTGTCCACATATTAAAGAGGAGTTATAGCTATCAAGCTGTTTAATTTTGCTGTCACGTATTTGCCAGTGGCATGTGTGTATTTAAATAAAAAAATTATTAAAAATAACGAAGAGAAACATGGCTGTCTTTTGTTTGCACTGAGAATCTTGGCAAACTCTTAGCATGGGGAATGCAATTAATGAGCTTATGTGGCTCCCAAATGTCACTTTTGGCAATCAAATAGCCCAGAAACAAACTGCCAAACATGAAGAGTTCATTTTCCCAGCAGGTGGAGGAGGAAGGGAGAAGATAAGATGTCAGGTTGGTTTAGCATATCTAAATAAAACATGCAGTAACACAAATAAACAGGGAAATCTAATCTGTCCATTATGTCATCACCTTGTACCTTTGTATTTCAGGCAAAATTTGTTAACAAAAAGTGTGGCTGTGGGCAACAAAAAGATAAGTCCCTAACTTGGTTGATTAGTACTAAGTAACTCATCTGCAGAAGAGACCCCTCCTTCCTCTGTGGCTATTAACTGGGTTGATACTGAACCAAAGAAAGTAAACACTAGAAAAGTAAACACTAGAAAAGAGAAAACAGAATGAGAAAACAAACAAACAATGAGTTAGATGGAGCATCTGAAATGCTATGTAATACCTGAGCTGATAATTTTCTGTTTGGCCAAATCCTTCATCAAGTCATGGCGAGAGGGATCATGGCGGGCATACAGTTCATAGCGATTGATTCCAGCGTAAAAACTGAGCCAAGCAGGGTGAGCATTGTGGTTCTGAAAAGTTTCTGCATTGTTGCTTATGACTCTGCAGATCCAACACACAAAATCAAGCACTCTATTGAGTTATTATTACATCCTATGTATCAATACTGAATTTACACACTGAATTACAAGCAAAGGTAAAGATATCAACACATTAAGGATAACCTGAATTCTCTAGAACAGGGCTGTCAAACTCCCGGCCAATGGGCCGAATGTATCATGTGCTGGCCATGCCCACACGTGGTTTAGCGAAGTGGGGAAAAATCCACATCGTCACATGATGCCACCGTAACGCTGTGAATTTGACACCCCTGCTCTAGAAGTAAAATCAACTAACAAAACAAATAAACCCCATCCTATGTTCTTATAAAGAACTCAGTGCAGATGAAGGCCAACACCAGCTAAAGATCTGACAGCTATGACTTCACACCTTTTGGACAAATAAAATAATAATTAAACTTGCCACATAGCACTCCAAACTTAGCAATTGTGGATAAGAAAGGCAAAAAATAATCTGGATAAGAGATGTTGCCTGCAAATACGTATTTCGTCTGGAGGGCAACTTGCCTGCAAGCGAGAACTGATGGGACAAAAAAAAAAAGGCAAAGTAATAGAACATGTGAAGAAGCTAAAGTGCTTTGGGACTTTAGAATTTAGATAGACAAGCATTTGTTTGTTTCCCGTCTTGTTTATTTTTATAAATAATTCAAGGTGGTGAACATTTTTAATACTTCTTCCTCCCATTTTCCCAGAACAGAAGAGAAAGAACCACACAAAATTACAAAATATAAAAACCTGAAAATAGTAGAACAACTGTGGCAAATGAAAGCAAAAACCAATAGCAATAGGTGCCTTGGATAAAATTCAAAACATCTGGAGCACCACTTGAATATCATGGGCATTGATCAAATCATCATCAGTCAATTCGCAAAAGGCAGTTTTGCTTGAAACAGCTTACATCATGCAATGATAGCTTTAATATTATTAAACAATAACATTTGTCTGTTCCTGGTTCTTGGGAAGGCCTTGACAGCTGGACAAAAATGCCAAATCCAGTCTAAACGCTGTCTGACTGAAACCAACCAGGAGTTGGCTGCTGGGGGTTTGCAGGGGTTCGGGAGAGCCCCTAGCTAAGATTCTGTGCAGTTTTGAGAACCCCCAAATCCCACTCCTGGCTGGCCCTGCCCACTCCACCCCGCCCCTCCCAGGAGTTCCCACACAGCCCATTTTGGATGCAGATAAATGCAGGAGGCTCAGGGAGGGAGAGAAATGGGTCTCCAGGAGGCTCCAAAAAGCAGGAAACAAGCATGCTTCCGGCCTCCAGAAGGCCTCCAGAGCCCAGGGACACCGTTTTCGCCCTCCTGGAGGCTCGAGGAAAGTCTCTGGAACCCAGGGAGGGTGAAAATGCCCCCCCATGGTGCAGGAGGCCGACTAAGCTACGCCCACCATAGCCTTGCCTACCCAGCAACCGGGCAGAGAACCCCTTGCTAAGCATTTTGAAGCCCACCCCTGTAACCAACCATGGTAATAATGTAGAATGAAGAAGCTAAACATTAGAATTGGGATGATGGCACATTTCAAAAGCATAGTTGCATGAACTAACTTTCTGTTTTCATTTTTCTATTACAACTTAAACCAGTATCTGTTGAAATGGCCATGTAGTGCAGCCACATCCCATAGTTTCCTACTGTGGAACAGAAAATTCTGTGCATTTATATCTGCAACTATATATTTGTATATGTAACTATGGTTGATGGGATCTTAGTTCTGGCCAACATACTGTATATGGGCTCCTTTTTATAGCAACTGACATTTGATAACGATATTACATTTATTTATTTGTTTGGATCATATCTTTTATATTGAATAAATTAAACACTTTAGAAAAAATTTGTACGTCACTTTGGATGGCATGTACACCAGAGAATGTAGCTCCTACAGACCAAGGCTGGGATATCAATGGATGGTATTTAATAAATGAGGGCTACAAAGGATGGGATAATGATGGAAATGAGCAAAATCATATCAAAGAAGAGTGGTGTGTTTCGGTATTGATTTTATACATTGTTCTTAGACATTATTATACAGGTCTTAGAAAGTATTCATGGTAGAAGACTATTTCTGCTAGGATTACAATTCTTTCCATAATAGATGGGCATTACACTTCTTATATCAACAGTGGCCCAAAAAAAGGGAGAAAATGGATCATGATTGTAGGACAGAACTTTACCTGAATGAAATGGCAACAATCAGTGATCTTCCCACCATCTCTTCCTCTTTCTCTCTTTCTTACTCACATGTTCACTCAGCTACCATTTCACTTTATGAAAAGTTGCTTGAACTGATTGCCATCACTAATGAGGAGAGGGTGATACTATCTCACATGGGAGGTTATGCCTCAGAGAACAGACAGAAACAAATTACACAACATAATCTTAGACTGCCTTCTTATCCACCCAACCTATCGTACTAAGAATCAAACTCTTCCAAAATGGGGAAAGAACATATTATGCATTTAATAATAGAATCTGGGCAAGAATAGAACAAGCTCATCCGAAAAGAGAACACACCATACTGAGCAAGTCATCCAGAAGAAAAAGAGGATCTCTCACCGTTCATCACTACTTTTTATGAAGAAATTCATCTCTGGCTTGATCCCAAATAGTTTGTCTTTCCTTGCAACTTTTGGGATTGGGATCTTATACAGAGGATGATGAAAAAGAGCAGACAATTTTGATTTGATTTTCTGGCTGGGTTTTTCTTTGGTTTTCTGTTGCTTGATGTTGGCATCTTGGAGACCCACATTGCTGAGGCCACCCACATGTGACACACCTTCTGTTGAGTGAAATCCTTTTTCCAGGGAGCTGTTACTGCTACTAAAATCCTGAAGATTCCTCAGATTCAGCTTATTCTGAGCTGTTAATATGGAACTGGATGATAAATGGTCCAAGGTACCTGTTGCTTTAGATAGACACCTGCAGGACGTATAATCAGCAGAGGGCACAAAATCCATTACGATGTGTATCAGGACAACCATAAGGAGAAAAAGACAAAGGGTGACTTTGAGTTTCCTCTGGAGAAAAAAAGGCAAGTAGCGTACCATCTTCTTGGATTCTTAGATACAGCAAGATGCAATCAAAGATTCACATGTAAATAAAAAAAATCTCTCTTCTTTTTCGATCTTAATTGCAAGAATGCAGCAGTAAGAATAGTACTTCCAGAACTGTAATCCAGGGAGAAATGCAGAAGTTCAACTTTTTTTCCCAGGTAAAATAAACAATTAAACAACTATAATCTCTCCATTTATGTTATAATCACCTTTACTTATGAAAAAAAAAATAAAGCTACGTCTGCTACAAAAGTTTCCTTCATCAAGTAGTCCTCAGCAAAAAAAAGGGGAGAAAGAGAGGTTGTCTATGAATTTTAACTATGTTGATAAGGTGGAGTCAAGGTTAATGTGAAGAGACCAAACTCCAAATCAATAGTAGCAGATTAGCCAATCCGCTCTTCAAATCATAGTGTCATGCAACAGCAGTTGTTAAAACTGGCTATTGCAACATGATAACTTGCAACTGGAACTTTTTGGCTGAAATATCTAGGATTTATTTAAAAAAAAATAGATGAAGCATGGGCTATCAATCAGATGATTGATAGGTAAAGATGTAGGCACGTGGGTTCATTTCACAAATCTTTATTATGGAAACGTGTCACTTTGTCGCCAGAATGTAAAAATAAAACATTTTTTCACTGTCACGGGACAAGCAATTACCCTGCTAGTTTATTTCGGCCTGTGCATTTGTATAAACATAGGCAGGGCTGGTTTGCTAGTCATTGTTGACTGAAGTAGGCTCTATGGATCAATGGTCTAACTATGGGTGTCCAACATTTTGGCTTGCCTGGGCCATACTGAGTGAAGAGGAATTGTCTTGGGCCACACATTAAATATATAATATAGTAATGTGTATAAATCACATAATAATGTTAAAAATTTACAATCTTGTGGGGCTACTTTACTAGCTCTTCAGGATTGCATGTGGTCCATGGGCTGCGGGTTGGACGTGGTGGGTATATACAATATGTTACATTCTTTATGACCTTTATAGATGGCATTTATATGATATTTTTGATACGAAGATTGTAAATGTGAGTCCTTAATCCCTCCCAATTTTATACTCAAGGTATGTACAAAAATATTGATTTAATGAACCTTTCAGGGAGAGTTGTCTTTTTAATTCAGAATATCTATTAGATAATTTGCATGAATTGATATCACTTGTACAATTACCATTGTCATTACTGCAAATGGCATTATTTGCAGTGGTAACATCTTTTTTAAAAGCACATCCTCAAATGTAATGGACATTAGTTATTAAATGAAGGTGAAGTTTGAATTAAAATTGCTTTCATTATATCTGAAATATACTAAACTGAGGCCTATTAAACCAAGGTTTCATTGTTACTTCAATTTGTTACTTACTATAAGCTCTGTGAAAACATAATTGTGTACATTCGCTCTGAGGTATGTCAATGAAAATTCAATCATCCAGGCCAAAGGTGTTTAAAGGTTTGATCATGGCATCTGGACCAAACTTTGTTAATCTGAGACATTTCATTGCTCATCCAAGCAACTTCATCAGTCAGAGCAAAATTAGTTAGGCAGAGAGTCAGAGAGTTGTTAGACTATATCAACGCTTGCCATACCAACTTCAGGGGTTTTCTCCAAAATAGCAATAGCAATAGCACTTAGACTTATATACCACTTTATAGTGCTTTTTACAGCCCTCTCTAAGTGATTTACAGAATCAG
>JAOYMU010000283.1:23285580-23300641 GCA_025802295.1 Psammodynastes pulverulentus
ATCAGAGTGTGTTAATAATAATATAGGAAATACTAATGTTCTGATGGTCATTTTGAAAAATCCTTTCTTAGCGAGCATCTAGAAGCCAAGAGGAACATACGTGCCAAATTTCAAGTTTGTAGGCTTTACAGTTCTGGAGATTTTGTGATGATGCGTGAGTGGTATTTTGCTTTTATATAGATTTGTTCTGTCATCTCTTTTAATGCCTGCATGTAATATTGCAACATATAGTGTATGGGAAATACTGGGTTGCAGGTTATTTTACCACTGGAAAAGCTTACAATACAAACTTACTCTAAAATAACAGGTTAATGTGAGATTTTTAAGATAAATTTGATCTTCAGAACATTTGAATTCATAAAAATTAATTGTAACTTGTGTTTTCATAAATCAATTTAATCGTATCTTATCAGGCCCATTTTAATCCTGATGCTTTTAAATTCCATAGCTGCTATTGGCTTTGGAAAAACAGTTTCATTCTAAAATGGTAATCCACGTTTACAAGAATAATGAAAACTAAAATTTGTATTTATTTTTGTGTACAGTGGATTGCTGTATGTCATCTATGTGTGACTGAATTCATCTTTTTCTGACAAAGGGAGAAGGGAAAGGGTTTTTAGCAGCAATTCAGTTGTTTTCCTTTGTAGTTATTCTATACGAGATGTTTCTATGCCTTTTTAAAAATATATTTCAACCACACATTATTTTCTAATATAACAAAGCTATATAGTATTATTTTGTAAATAAAAATCTAATTAGTTTGATGCAACATAAGTAAAATGGAAATTCCCACTAAAACCATATTCAGAGAAATTAATACTAATTTTTGAAAATTAAATCGATGTGTCATTTGGGGAAGATGTGATAAAAGTCTCCTAATAAGTAATAATTAGCTTGATATAGTCTGTAATTCAGATCCATTTAATAAAAACAGAACATAGATTTTCATTTGCAGTCAAATAGGGTGTTCAGAAGAATAAACTTTTGAAGAGAAACAAGTAAAACTTGAGATGAATTTTCTTTTCTCTATACACAGCTGTATGCTTATGACACATAATAATCAATACAGGAAGGAAATCTTTGGTTGAAATATCTTACTTCTTCAGGAATATTAGATTTAGAATTTTATAATCCATCCAAATCAAAAGGTAGTGGATACTTCTGAAAGTGTTCTGAAAACAATAAAATACATTTGTTGTTTCAAAAGATAGAGGAAGAGGAGGGAAAAATAATTGCCACCAATTTTAATGAAGCATATATATATGTATTAATAATTATATTTATATTGAAGTATAATGCCTATAGGGTATTGGCTGTAGCCCAAACCGATTTTGCTACAAGATAATCAGTGAAATCAAGAGATCAGATCTGTCTTTGGTGCAGCAATACAAGATGGTTGAACATAAAATTGAGACAGATAACTTGGAATGTAACAATTTATTGGGGTTTCTTTTCTTAATTCCCCAGTTCTGGCATTGATACAATATTCAAGAGCAACAGAAAGAACAAATGTACAAGGATACAAGAATAATTAGCATAACTTCCCCCACCGCAAACTCGAAGCAACCCCCTTCTCTAATAAAAATGTCAATGGGTGATTACATCACCCACTGTGTAATGCTTCCCAGCCATCCACTCTAGACAGTTTAGCCAGTTGAACACTGGATTTTAAAAAGCAACCAAGCAAATGCAAATACTATATTTAAAAAGTAATTAAGACAACATAGTATTAGATAACATTTAATTCGTGTACAACTGTTTCATTAAATGCATTTTTATCATAATACAAAATAGTCACCAGATATATAGCTCTTGTTTTTAAAGCCTATTTGTATGCCAAGAGGTAATAACTTAATAAATTTAAACTTTAGCTTACTCTTCACCATAAGGTCTTAACTTTGTAAAAACTAAATGCTCAAGCTTATGCAGAATCACTCAAATATCTGAACATTTGTAAGGCCCACATTAATACTCCAGACAAGTTACAAAAACTCTCATGTGTTATTAAGAACCACAAATCCATTAATTCTCTCAGAGATTTCAACATACACGAGCATCAGTTTTGGCAAAATTGAGACCTGGTCTTGGAAAGCCTAACAATATATGCAATAAAGGAATAAGCACCAATTCTATGCCTCCCTGTAATTGTTCATGTGAAAGTATTTTCCTTGAATAAAAACAGTATGACATATTGTGAAATTTGAATATAACATTCAAGATTTTAGAAGGAATAAAACATCAGGAACTTCACTAGAGCTACTGTTAGCTCTATTAATCTCTATGTGGTAGCACTAAGATTATGAAGCAAATCTGATGTACTTAGTTGTCTCCTTGAAAATACTTACATATTTTCCCATCATTTTATTCCTGCTTTTTTTTTCTTTTTGCATTTCAGGTCCTGTAAACTCTTGGATTTAAAATTATTAGGGCTTGCAGTATTCAGATTCATTTTCAAAAAAGTATTTTGGAGAACATGAGAGTGAAAACATAATCTCTCTCTACAGATCTTTAAAGAACCAGTACATCACTGAGATGATATGGCTGCTTTAAAGAAATACAGACAGGTGGTACATTCCTGCTCTTATATGCTCCAAAGTGCCTTTTTGGAATTGAACTGGAGGGATGCAGCTATAAAAACTTCTTTGCTATCTACCTTATTGCCGATAAGGTCCTATAAACACCACAGGACTGTCTCCCGTTACTAACTGCAGCCTGCAAGGACAGATACAGATAATTGTAATATTTACCTGGCTTGATAGAACAGTGATAATGCAGCAGAAAACCAGGGAGTGCTTTCCTGACAATCAAATATGAAACATGGAAAATTTCCTATTTGTTGAAGTGCCTCAAACTATAACAAAACAAGTAAATACATATAACTATTTCCAAATGCTGGAAAATTAAAGAATCTTAACAGGCCCTCTGTTGCCTTCTGAATAATAAATATTTGCTGCTACAAGTCATTCCTATAAGTAGGAACAGTTAATTATTTGACAGACACAATCAATCATTGGGGAATGGGGAAGCATTCTTAGATAAAGGGGGATCCTTTAACATGGCCCAAAAAGTTTGCCAATATGATAATGCAGAGTTTAAATTATGTGCTTACAATATTTTTAAGTGCTATATAAACCAGGAACCAGGTTTTCCCTGATTCTAAATGATCTGAATGAATTCAATCAAAGGAAACATTTACAATAATCTCCCAAGCAGCTTCACCTCCAAACAATAATTTACTGTCCATTGCAAAGATTAAATTCATTTTTTAAAAACGTATACTCCTTTGTTTTCTTCTACTTCTCTGTTTTGCCTATTCATATAATACTAGATGGGGTCTCTTTCTCCTAAAGTACTCTTTATGGTAAGTACTGTAAGTAAAACTGCACTGCAGCTGTCTTCCAACTTCACAAGCCAAGAATGTGAATGCCTATTCAGATGTTCTCTGCAGTCCTTATGAGGCAAGTGCCAGATAAGGGCCACTCATTAGGAAACCGCGAGATTCAGGAACCAGACATCTCCAGGTCATGCGTCTTCCCTGTCAACATTTTAACTGTGATATTTAGAAAAAAATGCGTACAGGGAAAAAATTATCTACCCTACTGAAGAATAAAGAATGCAACCAGGTGAATCCCAAAGGATTTATCTGAGCATTGTAGACGTTTTGTACTTAAATGAACAATTGCTATCACCAACTGTAGGAAAAAATGGCTTTTCAGATGTTGTTGGACTACAACTCTCTGCAGGACTGATAATGAAGATGCAGAGATCTATCAATCTCTAGAGGAATTTAGTTTTTCTAATACCATAACTATTACATTTTCATATTATTCAGTAACTGAGATAGCATTGGTTTTATTCAGCAATTATTTTTCCTTAACTAGGCCTTATGCATTTCAATGATCTTATGTGCATGCATGTGTACATATGATTCATAGAACATTTATACGTATGTATGCACATGAAATTTCACACAAAAAAAGTAATCTAGAGCTTATAGGATTCTAAGTTATACAAATTAAGAACAATTGCACATATTTATAATGAACAGGGGCTTGAAACACTGAGTTTCAAGTTCACAAGAGTTGTTTCAACTTTAAAATGGATTTGCCTGAACTATTCCAGAATTATTTTGAGCTTGAAACTATTTCAAATTCAAGGAACAAATCTTGAGTATCAAAGAATTCACATTGATTTCAAAATACCTCTGGAATGGTCAGAACTGTTTCATACTTAAAATATTTTAAATTTGAAACCTTGTGCAATCCCTAAAAATAATACATGATACTGAAAATATGTTATCATTACTCAGAATTCTGCTAAGAACTAATATTGACATTTTTTCCATCAAGCTTTGCTTACAGTTAGCAATCATTTAAAAAGGAATATAAATAATCCAATATTTTTAGATGTTGAATTTCAATTGTACAATTTACCAATTGTGAAATACCAAACTTGGGGAAGGTTCTGATTCTATGTCAATATCAAGTCTAGATGCATAGATGCAGAATAACTTCATCTACCTTTGAGTTTTAGAAGTTCCCTCAAAGTATATAGTACAAAAAAATATTCAGGGCTTGGTATAAGCAAAGCGACATGCAAATTATATTGGGAAGCATGTAGCTTAACAGCAACATATTTTGCATGGAATGGAAGCTTGAGCTCAATTTCAAGCATCACCTATTGAAATCCCTCTGTCTCAAAGAGATCATGCCCATAAGTATAACCAATATTCAGCCAGACTGAATAAACAGCTAACAACACCAGTGTAAGACAGTTTCATGTCTTTCACGTCATTTAATCATTCAGAAGTAACACTGATAAATAATCTTTAAGCCAATAAAAAACAGATCATGCATAGGTCAGATTAGAGGTCGTATCAAGCTGAAAAAAAGCCATGTGGGGAAGGAGAATTTTCCAATCCCAAACTTCATCACTTAGGATTCTCAATGCGTAAGTTAAGTGAAAGCTAATATTTAATTAGGGAAATATTAAAGGGAAGTATAAATATTCAGAAGTGTTTATAAGCACTGAGAACAGCAAGTTTCTCCTCTTCCTCTTAAAACCAATTTCAGCTAGAGAAAAAGGAGACCTCAAAATAAAACTAAACAGCTTATAAATCACAGCATTCTTTCAGACCACAACTAGCCGTTCCTAGTTCTCAAAATTATGGACATACTACTGGCCCAAGCTGTCTTTGCTATCAGAAAGCATGATGAAGGGTTAAGTGGAGGATTATTTTTATATATACACAGTACATATACTTATATTGAAAATATCCCAGCTTTGCACTATTAGCAGACAGTCAAAAGAGCAGCAAAGCAAGCAACCCTGGAACATGAATGTACCAGGCAAAACAGTGCAAAGCCTTGGGGCAAGAAGCAAGGAGTACGAACAGAGACACCATGGCTCCAGTAGTGGAACCTGACCAACTAGAAATACATTCCAAATCTATTACATGACTTTACCCATGACCCAGCAGGAATTCTATAACTGTTGGATCCCAATGTTTTCCAATTTACTTCATAAACTTAATTACCCAACAGGGGTAATTTGTGAATTCTCTTCACTATCTTGTTTTCTCCTCCATATCAATTATCCAAATCTAGGCTCTATACAAGATGAACAGCAGGAAATGCAGCAAAGAAATCACATTTCTTCTAATCAGAAAAAGAGAAACACAAATCTTACACTGACACTCAACTCATCCCTTTTAAATAGAGATTAAAATAGAGGGATTAATTATTTCAGATAATTTATATAGTCACCCACCTCACAAGCAGCAGTTCTGGGCAGCTAAGATTATTTTAAAAATCAATTAAAAATAACCAATCACAATAGTATACACAGAGAGATAATCTTCAAATGGACAGGACTGAGTTATTGAGCAGCAAAAGAAATTATCCCCTTGAGAAGGATCCACAGAACCTGAAGAATAGCTTATTGTTGTCATACTTTAATCTTTCACAGCCCATTTCGTGTATCAAGCCAGCCAACAACCCAAGGCTGTGCTGCGGTTAGATTTATCTCTGGAAGGCATCTGGGAACACTCAGGAGTATGAATACAATATCTGTCTACAACATCATATGGTGGCTGTGTCTTTTCCCAAGATCATGAGAGCTGTTACACAATACTGAGAAAGAATATAGCTACTTTAAGGAGACACAGAAAGTTCTATGTGCTGCATAGCTGTAGAAGCATTCCCTTCTCTAGTCTTAAACTCTCCGAATAGGTTGAATTACAAGTCTTCTCAATGTTAAGAGTGTGGTCTTATCTATCCAGAGGATATAAGAAAGTTTGATTAGTATGGAGTGAAATAGTAATCTCAGTGAGCAAAAATATCATAGTTCAACTAGTAAAAATAGCTGAGAAAGCTTTTCTAAAGAGTGAATAGATGAAAAATAGTTATCCATAAAATATAGTTCAAATCTGGATACATTAGGGAGCAGTAGTTTGTTTTGTTGGGAATACATCTAATATTTCTTCTTAAGTAGATTTCAATTTTCCATTAGCTCTTGTTGCAGGTTATGAGACATTAAAAATTAAGAGCCAAAACAAAAATGCAAATTTCCATGCAAGCAAAAAGATCAAAATTATAAAACTATAACACTAGAACAACTATCCTTCCCCATTCTTGTCCAATGCCTGCCCTATGATTTCCACATCAATGATCTGATCTGTATTTGCCCATATGACTAACATGGTATTCACACATTTAGATTACAAGGACTGTAATAGGAAATCTAATATAGGCATTACTGTTATACTGCCATTAGGTTGTGTGAATTCTTTCCTAGCCCTTGTTCACACTCAGCTCCTACAATCAGCACTTCATAGGTGATTTTTATGGATAACATAAACACACAATTACCACCTTGGGCAATTGTGAATTACATCATGTTACCCTTTCATTATATATCTTCCTTCAATTTTTTAACAGCGTATTTGATTCGCAAGGCTACACTTGCTTTTTTCATCTCATTTTCCTTATGTCTCAGGATGAAAATAATCACCATGGCCCAAGCCATCAGAATTAGTTTAGTGCAGTTTTTCCCATGTTGTGGTTCTCCAACTTTCTTACAGACTTTAACTACTGACTGACAGGGAATTTTGGGAGTTGCAATTTCAACGCATTTGGACTGTGCCAATGTTGGGAAAATTGCTTTAGTTTTTGCTTTCTTCAAGAAGGCCCTGATCATATCTCTTAATGTAGGAACGCTACATATTACGCACTTGTAAAAATCTTGGTTATACAAGTATGAAAGATGTAACGTGTATTTGGTGAGAAAAAGTATTTCTGGTATACCAACTTCAGTATGAATGAACTGACTTTATCACTGAACGTTTTATAAGGGTAGGTTTCCTTCACAGCTACCAAACACACATACATCTTGCTTGTCAGAGATCCCAGATCTTACTGAAAACCACAAAGCAGCAACATGTCCCATTCAATTCAGCAGATCATCATGAAGTACAACTGATAACTTGCATGAACAAGTTAATAATAAAATGCCACATAGTCCCGCCTGACTAACAGAACAAGGCTAAATTCTGGCTTCATAACTATGGAAGGAGGCATTCTCCCTACTCCTTCAAGTTAAGGGTAAGAGAAGGAAGAACTTTCTCTAAGATAAAGATTTGCTTCCTCAGTTTAGAAGCTGCATCTCTTCTTACATTCTTTGCTCTTCCTTCCCAATTTAAATTATCTGAATGCCTTCCTCTACCACTCATAATTGTAAAAATACTCTTTTCTTTAAGGACCAGCTAATATCACTACATTTGTGCAATTACTGCATTTAATATTTTTAAATCTCTATCCTCCTCTGTCTGTAAAAATCTTCTCTTTTTTAAAAAAAGAACTTTTCCTTTTTTCTGTTTTTTCCTTTTATTTGCAAAACTAGTCTTCTTTCTCAACCCCCACCCCATCAAACTCTCCTAATAACAAAAGTGGCCACAAGCATGGCAAAGATACAAAGAAAACCCATACATACAACTCATACGGCATCTTTGCACAGACTATACGTATAGAAGGGCTTTTATGCTTTATGATATAAGGAGAAATTAAGATTTAAGGTAATAAACAAAGCTCAAATCATTAAAACACAACAATAGCTCTATATTACCCTCTAGTGGTTTGACTGCATCATGGAACAAGGTTTCATTTTAACAGAAAAGATCAACACAATTTGCTTTTATAGAGCATGTGCCAAATTAGGAAGGGAAAAATAATCTAAGGCAAGTACAATCTTGCATTCCAGTATTACACATATAACTGGTCTACCCCTGCCCTTAAATGAGATGATTCTTTCTGATGTGAAGAAATTTTCTAGCTCCTAGAGACAGGCAAGAACAACTAGGTTGATATGTTATAGAACCCCTCAAATTAATTAGAAGCTGCTCGGAGGCTATTTTATCCTCCTTTTATTTTGTCCAAACAGCAGGAATTTCTTTTCATCAAATTGGCTCAAATCCCTTATATCTCTGTGAATTAATTACTCTAATTCACAACCTTAGCCCATTCTTAAAATACTCTGCTGGTTGTAATCAGATAGAAGAGATAACAGCAATACAATTAGCACCATATTCTGTTTTACCAGACTGGCTCAATAGCAACCTGCCAGAAATTTCTTACTCAAACGCCACTTGTTTAAATATTTTTGGCTAAATCTCCAGTGATCAGCACAAGCAAGGCAAAACTAGACAAATCTACTAACTGCAAACACTACTACTCCAAATGGATTGAAGGAATAATAATTGAAGGAATAATAATTACAGTGAAGGAGCACACAATTTCCATTAACTCAAGAGCTACATCAGATGTAACATGTGACATACAGAAATGGGAAAGGCTAGGCTCCATTTGAGAGGAGGGGCTCAGGAGTACAGTAGGTGCTATATTAGTATGTTGAGTTTTAAAACAATCATTGCATTCCTTAAAAACATCTAAAAAACACCTAAGAAAAAGGCCCAAATTTTTAGCCCAAGAGATGCTGGAGGGCCACATGCAG
Source organism: Psammodynastes pulverulentus (assembly GCA_025802295.1). Lineage (NCBI taxonomy): Eukaryota > Metazoa > Chordata > Lepidosauria > Squamata > Psammodynastidae > Psammodynastes > Psammodynastes pulverulentus. The sequence goes on from JAOYMU010000283.1 coordinate 23,294,587, forward strand.
CTTTTGGACCATAATTTTTCCACCTCTAATTTACTGCTTTTCATTTTTAAACACTTGCTACAGTGGCAATTATAGCAGTCGAGGAATTGCTATTCAAGCAACTTGTGATAAGTCCTAGAAATTTCAGCTTTTGATTTTTCCTCAAGCACTTTTCATGTTGTGAAAAAAAAATCCTTACTTGTTTTCCATGTATCATAGTAAAGAACAAAAGTGTGCTGAGTAAATGTTATGCCTTAAGAGGCGGTAAACATGTACATGTTAGTTTTAAGCAGATATACCTCCTGAGCAAGTATTTAGTGCATAAAATGTATACCCAATATCTTCATGTTAAAATGGTCATAAAAGAGGAAGGAGAAATTATTTCATCTCCTCCTTTCATTTTCTCCAGGCACACACTCCACTATTTCTAGTAGTTGGTCTCTTTTGGGATGGAATCAAATCAAACAAAACCTGTTGGATGCATTTGGAGGAGCTTTAAGTTGCAATGAGCCAGTTTGTTAATGACTATGTTTTCATAATACCTCTAAGAAAGGTAAAAACCAAACTAAAGTGACAAGAGACTCCAGGGAACAAGGGGAAATCGACCGAGAGATTGTGTGCTAAAGTATCTGAAGAGTTTCCTATTGAAATTCCTGTTTACAATGGCTATCTAATTTGTTTCTAACAAAATGCCACAAAAATAAACAATTGTAGAACATGATTGACTATTCAACCAACCTTATATTTCCTCTTGAAGTTTCATAAAATAATTCTATTTTTTCTCTTAAAGTCTTTTTTAATACAAGTCTCCCTGTTCTCTCCCTATTATATATCTCTATCCTCAGCCCAGCCCACCCACCTTTGAAGCCATTAAAATAAAACTCTCATGATAATGCCTCCCATTCTTCTGAGGCAATGCAATGATACAGCTTGTCTTACTGATTTCACAAAAAATTACAAACAGTGAATTCCAAAGCATACATCTGAGGAACAACAGAAAGCCTTGGAGTTATATATCAGTGGGAGGAGCATGGAGGTAATAACCCTGCACACGTTGTAGAGTTCATTCATTTAAAAAAAAAGATACTAAAGAGAATGCATGACTGGATAATAGTAAAATTTGAATATCTCTCCAATATTCACTGTACTCAAACTGTCACAAACAATGTAATGTTTAACATCATAAACTTTGCTTTTGGTAGGCATCTATGTGTAGACACTGATATTTGGACTCTAACATACATCAGCTCAAATCTTTTTCCTAACAAAGTTCTGATTTCTTCTTAAGCATGGATATAAACAAATGGAATTCTGCAAAGTCCTTGACGAGAGGAATGTTAAAAAGAAAACACAGGGGAAGGAAAAATGTGAAGAAATCTTTTCTAATAGAGAGAATGAAATTAAATCACTATTTTTTAAAACCTTATCAATCAAGCAGTAAATGCTACAGTATTTGCAGCACCAGGCTTCACATATATTGTTAATAAACTTTAAAAGAACAAAACAAAATGAAACAAAAAAAAATCTCTAAGCAGAATCTTAAAAGACTATTGTTCAGACTGGAACATAGAGAAGAGATATGCCATTAAGAACAAGAGTTAGTTATTTCAGTGACAGCATAGCATGCAGTTGAGCCCTTAAGAATTACCTCAAACATATCCTTCCCATCATAAGGTAACAATGTATAAATAGTTTGCTGGACAACACTACATACATACCCACATGTGCCACTACTAACAAATTGGAGGCATAGTATAGGGGAGGAGAAGTTTGCATCAAAGCTGGAACATGTGACAAAAGAATTATGAAGTGGAAATTTGAAGAAAGATACTTCAGTGAATGTTAGTCATCAATATATGGAGTCATTGTTCCTAACATTTGTAGGTGGTGGAGGTGGAGGCAATATAGCAAAAGCAACTACATTATTTGCTTACAAGGCAGAATACTCAGGTTTCAATAAGAATGAATTAAATGAAAGGAAGGCATGGCAGGCGGGTGGATGGGAGGAAGAGGCAAGCACACACTAAACATACACACTGTCTCCCAACAAACATACCAAGATCCAAGAGACATATAATAAATGTTTACAATATGTTCTTAGCACCTTTGGTTGGCAACTGTACAGGCAACTTGAAATCTTGGGAACTGCAGAAATGAATGTTCTTCCATCTCTTTTACCGAGAGAAAAATAGAAAGAAGGAAAAGCACAAGCAAGCACCTTTTTCCTACTTTGCTGACATATAACTAAAAATACTAATGTAAATAAGAATAGTGGGATGCATCTCAATGCACTTTTCTAAAGGAGTATTAGGCCCCACTTTTTTTGAAATGTTTCAGAAAAAATAAAACTCATGCATCTGATATGTAAAGAAGAACAACAAATGATGCAAGATAAGATTAGCAGCTTCATAAGACTGAAGCAGCTTTAGCTTTACAGTAAAAAATACAAAATGTATTACAATCAGGAACTATTACAGATATAGTTCAAGGCTAATGAAAAAGGGAAAATAGGCCTAAGCCATCTGCAAGTGCTACAGAACAACCTTATTTGCACTTCTAATACATGCACAGTGGAACAACAATCAGAAATGCACTGCAAGATTAGGCATACCCAATCCCTATGAAGTTCTGTAATGGTTTCTAAATTCTGTAGCAGTTTCCCATAACTATGGTGACATTTTCCTTGTCAATCCAAATTATCTTTATCAAATCACAAATGTGAAAGGTGGCAGGAATAAAGTGGCAATTCATTGGAAAATAACTCCCAAATGACTTTTGAGTTTGGTCAAAGGGTTACTTTTTTGTTGTTGTTGTTGTTTTTTGAACACGAGGGAAAAATCGATCATTTACTTAATATGCCCACCATTCTCTCAAGCTCTTATTTACCAGGTTCCTGTCAAAAAGATGCAATTTTTGAAGACCTCCAAATATGCACAAAAGGAAAATTTATTTCCCAGCATGAGTCCTAACAGCGGTGACATTGGAGGATTTCAAACACATCTATTTCCACTCCTCTATCAACTTAATTTCCAAGCAAAACGAGAAAGAACAGATGAGAAGAGAGAGAAGAAAGCAAGCATTCATATCATGCATGGTCTTGCAGTATAGCCTCCTTATCCCCTGCCCCTCCCCCAACATTTGTGAAAGAGGAATACACCTCTTTATTTGCTGCCTCCTCCTCCACCACCACCTCCGGCTGCTGCCACTTTCTCAAAATCTTCAGCGTTGCAGAATTCCTTGATTGTGACCGTTAATAGATTGCTGGTGACATCAGTAACTACCACATTAGAGCATGGAGACATTTCAGGTCGCCAATCACCAGCCTCCTGTTCTGGGTCAGAAGACAATGGAGATGATGGGATCTGACCTACTCCATTCCCTCTGGAAGGTGACTGCTTACTGGTCACTGCTGACTCAGGTGGAATTGACAGATCGAGGACCTCAGATTCACGCCAGTCAGGAATGGCAGGATTTAGAATCTCAGGAAGCAGCTTTGGTGGGGAATCATCTGGATCAGATGAGGAGTGTGGAGCTGGTGAGGGGCAGTCAGAGGAGCTGGAACTGCGGGCATCATAGGCAGAAGAGCCCATGAGTCCACAAGAAGCACCTTGGGAACCTCCTGCCTCTGTCTTCCCCTCTAATGAGGGGGTTGGAACAGATGGCTTGTTATACAGAGGGAAGCTTCCGAATTTCATGTGGCGGATCTGATTACGAAGCATGCTCTCACTAAACTTCTTGCTCTTACCAATTACACGATTTCGGGAAGGGATCTTAGAACGTGCCAAGTTTCCTCCCCCACTTGCTCCTTTGCCACTTTTATCAATGACTTTCAGATTGAGAATAATACGACTACGCTTGGGCTCACGAGGTTTCACTTTGCGGTTGATGATGCGTACAGTCTCTGAGAAAGGAGAGACAGGGGGGCGTAGGCCAGTGCTCCCACCCACTCCACTGTTCTGTGGATCCGGGCGGGGCAATGGGCGCCGGGACATACGGTGGCATCTTCGGATGTCCTTCTTGAGCCGGTGCACTGCAGCACTGGAGTGCAGTTTCGGTGAGGATGTGCTAGAACTGGGCTTGACAGAAAAATGTACATCCCCAATGTGTAGGGAGTCTGCTTGAGCCCGAGCCTGCAGTAGATGGGGTAAAATGAAAAACATGGAATTAGATTGAAATATAATATATTGTATCTGCTGAAGTCCAGGATCCTTAGAGTTGGGATCATAATTCTAAACACAAAGCCAAAAAAGATGAAGTGAAGAATGAGTTCTGGATTTCAAATACAGCTTTCTTGTAGTTCAAATTAACAAAGTAGTTTTGCCTAAGCTTAGTCTAACCTAAACATGATATGGTTACACAGAGGGAAATCCCAACAGGACTATATAAAATGTATTTCTATTTTTTAGCGTACTAGGATGTTAAGGAACACAAAGAGTCAAAGGTTTATGTTTACTAATTAAGAGTGATACTAGTTAGCTAACTTTGATGCATATATTTGAGCACAGCAATACACTACAAATCAGGTTGCCCAAATTTGAAAAAACACAAAGTTAAGGCTTACAAAATTAACAGTTCTTAGGACAAGCAGTTTCTGCCAATACACTGTTAGCTAAAATATCCTGACATCACTAGAGTTTTCATGCAGACCCTTTTTCAGACCATCCAAAGAAATCCGTGATTGCACCTATTCACTACTATTTATTTATTTAGTTGCCATCTCTCTGGCTGTGGGGTTACTCTAGGCAGCCATACTAATACCTGTTGGAAACAATATCAAATTTGGATAAAGGGACTATTAAACAAGAAACAGTATTTCAAATAAAAATATTTAATCATTTAAATGTAATTTATTTATGTCATACAAAATTGTTAGGAATATAGGCAATTTGCTACAAATATAAGATCTGGAAACAGCTTTGATTTTAATCAAGAAAAATCTATTGGGACGCTTTGATTCATGGGTAACTAGCAACAGCCCATAGACGGATTAAATATGATCTTCTAGATAGTGTCAATCATTATGATGCCTAGTCACTTGAAAATGAATCAACTCCTGCAAAAACAAGCAATGTAATAAAATGCACTTTTCCAGGATTTGCAAAAATATTATTTCTGGTCCTTAAACATTGTAATGTACTTAGCAGCAATCATTACTTTTTTAGACAGATCTTCTCTACTTAATACTATGCTAGAAAAGTCACAGATTAGCATATAGAATTAAGGCTATAATGGTATCCAGTTAATGTTCAGGTTAAATCAATTACAGGTAGTCCTCACTTAGCCACTGTTCAAAGTTATGATGGATCCCACAAAAGCTAGAAACCCCCCCCCCCAAAATCTGGCTGTGGAGTTCTTATGGTGGCATAAATCCCTCCTCACCACATGATCATATAGGGTGGCACTTGGCAACAGATTTCAGGCACTTGGCAACAGGTTCACCTTTATGGCCAGTTGCAGTGTACCCTGGTCACATGACTGCAATTTATGTTTTTTGTCAGTTTCTGTCTTTTTCAGCCAGTTTCTGCCTATAGGAATGAAAGGATTTGCTTAACAATTGTGGCATTTGCTTAAGGATGCTCTGTTCACTTAATGACCGCTACAAAAAGAATGTGTAAAATCAGGTTGGGTGCCTTGACTTTACAACTCTTTATCTATTCCTTTCCAATTCCACCTTTTTAATATTTACATAATAGAACTCCAAAACTTTAATCAACCACCAAGTAATTAAACAGAAGTTACCTTTAGCAGAAAAGTTTTAGGCTTAGGTCCTCTCTTCTTAGGTCCATAAAGCTCACGTTCACGTTCCCTTGTTGAGGTGGGGAAAAGAAATTAAACTTTTTTTTAAAAAGCCCAAACACAAACAATTAAAAAGAGAATGTTTATTTCTAAAATAAACATTTAAACTTCCTGACTACAGGAAATAAATTCCCTTGCAATTCCTCCTCTGATTTTCAAGACTTCAACTCACTTTTGCTCAAAGGCTGCAATCAAGCGAGAATCTAGGATATTTTCCTCCGGTTCCCAAGTGCTGTACCTGCACAGATTCAGACGAACAGAACGGGTGACAAGGTGTTCA
>JAOYMU010000283.1:23301532-23315839 GCA_025802295.1 Psammodynastes pulverulentus
TGCTGCTTGGAGAGTCCGTGCCTCCTTCGCCCCCACCCACCCCAGGAAAAAGCCGGCAGGGCGCAAGCGCGGGCTCTTAAAGGGTCCGCGCTGTTGACTTCAGAGCACAAAAAAAGGACGTGGACGTGCGAAGAGCGAGAATAGGAAAGTACAGCGTGGACCCGCTCGCAGGGGTAGTGCCCCCTCCTCCCTCCCCCAGTAGGTTTCCAGCTAGTCTTTCCATTTTCTCAGCGAGCGCCTGTCATTATTCATAGCTGTCATTTCCTGCTCCCTCCTCCTCCTCCTCCGTGCAGTGGTGATCTTTCTCCTGTAGCAATTAAAAAACAACTTCTGATGTTATTGATACAAAATGCAAATAGGTGTTATAAAGCATTAACTACCAGATAGGTCTCTGCTTTAGGGGCATGTAACTTGTTCAGTCCAGTTAGCTGAGATTCAAACCATGTTGTTTTCGATTCTTGGCTTGTCTTGTCTTGCCGTTCAGACGCCCTGCCGGGAGACGAGGAGGTTGTAGTCCAAAACATTTACAAAATCGAGGGAAAAAAAGCGGCTTCAGCAAAATTTGTAGTGAGCCTCAAGGATTGGATTTGTCGTGCTGTCTGCTGGTTTTATTTGATCTTGAAATCCACGTTCATTAAAATTGAACAAGCTAAACAAAGACGTTAGAAACCTGTATCAGAAATAGATATCCGTAAAAGCAGAATAGCCTTGCTCATATCATGTTGCTATAATAAATTTTGTCCCTTTTAAATATTAATCCCCCCCATCCTACTTCTGGGCATTTATTTGCTGTATCTTTATTTCTTGGGCATTTATTTGCCTTATAGGCTGCGTTGTGGGAAAACAGAGAACAAAAACAACAAAACAAATGAAGATTTAAGCTATTAATATTACTTTTCTTTTAGCCATCAGTCCATAATGAGTAAACCAGCCAATTAACTATTTGTTGTTAAATAGCAAATTCTGTGCTTGGACACATTAGGGGAAAATGGAAAATAAAGCAGTGTAAATAATATCATTATATAAAAATGCAACGAGCCATTATCTTGAATACTGTGTTTAGTTTTGAGTACCGCATTTGAAAAAGGATCTTGAAAAGCTAAAAAAAAAAGGAGTGATCAACATTTTAGGATGCTCCCTTATTCCTTATATGCTTTTTTTTTTAAATCTTACTGTTTGTACTATATGTGGCTATGTCATTTAGGATTTCTGAATTGGAATAAAATATACCCTGTAAATAATAGCTACAACCTTTAACAAGAAGTAAAGTAAATAAGAGGAAATCTTGTATTTCCTTTTTCCTTCTTTCCTTCCTGTTAAAAGCTGGATCTCTACACATTTGCCTTCAACCTCTACTATTGTTAAGGAAAAGAACCTATGTTTGTATAGAAGTATCCAAAATTAAATGTAAGAGATTCATCATTGATAAAAGGTTCAATTTATTTACATAATATATAATTTGGAATGTGGCACCATCAAATACAGTGATAAATGCCAATTTAGACTATTTTAAGGGGGAACTGAACAAATTTCAAAAATAAGTATATGATTAATGACTTTAGTACTGATGGCTATTTGTGGCTCCCAAAATTGTTGCCAGCCTACTTGTACATCAAATGCTGGAAAGCAAAAGATTATGACTTTCCTCTTCATGTTTGTGAGCTTTCTGACCTGATTGTCTATAGATATTTTGATCTACGGGGGAGCCTCATAAGTCTTTAATTCACAACTGCCTTTTTAAGGTGTGTTTGGGAGTAATATGAAGTAATTAAAATTCAAGCAGAGTTTCTGATCTATCATACTTGATTAATGCATGCACTTGATCAGATCCAGCATGTATTTGCAACCATATGCATCAAACTGGACATAACACATGGTGGATAAAGCTCTTTAAAGTCCAATAGTGATCCTGTTACATAAACTACCATTTGTAATTCAGAAAGTGGCGCCTAATGCTTAAAAACAGTACAGGCTTCTTTATGTATAATGAAGTGATTTACTGTCATGACTTGCCCACTGTCTTGACACCATGTATAGCAATTAAGTGCTCTGATATGCTTCAAAGATATTTGACTACATTGCCAAAGCAATCAGCACTCTGGAGAGCGCTTGGCAACTTGTTTTGTTTAGTCTGTAAATACTCTAAAACAGGGGTGTCAAACTCACGTCCTCACGTGACATATCGTGACTTCCCCCCCTTTGCTAAACTGGCCAGCACGTGACGCATCTGGCCTGCGGGCCGTGATTTTGACATCCCTGCTCTAAAAAGAAAGCACAAAAGAAAATTAAACTTGCAATCACTGTAGTATGAAATTGATGAAAGAATTAATGGATAAAGGATAAAGATTTAGGGCTCCATTTAAGCCTAGAATAATCTGGAGGTCCTCAGATTCTTTACCTGAGGAAGAATCCATGTGCTTTTTTAAAAAAATCCTGAAACAAATGATTGCTTGGACTAAAACAGAAGTCCCAACATTCAGAAAAAAAGACTCAACAGGTCTTAGCAGGCACCCTAAGCCTAACAGAGCCAGGTCTTAAGGGTCTTCCAGAAGTTGTAAATGCTCTAGCACTGGAAGTTTTAAAGAAGAGATTAGGTAACCATTTGTCTGACGTAATGTAGGATATCCTGCCTAAGCAGGGGGCTGGACTAGAAGACCTCCAAGGTCCCTTCCAACTCTGTTATTCGAAGTTGCGGCTTAATAGTTTCATGGTGCAGTGGTTAGAATGCAGTACTCACTGTTTACTCCAGGAGTTTCTCACTGGCTCAAGGTTGCCTCAGCCTTCCATCCTTCCGAGGTTGGTAAAATGAGGACCCAGATGGTTGCGGGCAATATGCTAACTCTGTAAACCACTTAGAGAGGGCTGTAAAGCACCATGAAGTGGTATAGAAGTCCCCAGTGCTAAATGATCAATAACATCCTGAATTTTGATGTAGAAAATCAGTGACAGTTTTGTCTACCCACACCAAAATACATTTTCATTTGTCAATTTGTTCTAGATCAGCAGGATTAACAATAAACTGCAAGGGAAAAAACGAAAGTTATTATTGAAAAAAGGAAATTGGACATGTTGCCCTTTTCAGAGAAATATCAGAGAAAGATGGCTTAGGCAGTTACAATACAATTAATTGGAGATTCCTGGCTTTTCTGACTGGGAGTAACATGTTTTCCTAATCAGATCAGTCTTCTCCCCCCTCCAAAAAAAAGGAATGAAAAAGAATGCCATGTATGAAACTATCCAAATGTTTTATTTAATTGGTAGCTAGTTTGAAATATATGTGCAAATACTGTGTTGCCTTAATACCCATTTAAAAAAATATTTAGTCTACTGAGTTAATGTAATATCTCATGAGATTTATAATTATTTTGAAAGAAACATCTACAAAGCATTTTTTCCCTTCTGTTCAGTCATGTTCAATTATCAGAGACAGCCTGGACAAGTCTGCAGAAAATGTGATAGCTCCAAGCTAAAGCATATCCCATGTCTCAGGTTTAATTTTTGCTATTGCGATATTTGTTTGGAGAAATTCCTGCCTGCATGTCCTGCACATTTTACAAACATCACTGACAAAATGTAAAGAGGATAAAGAAAATGATGGGAGGATCTTTCAACTGGGTAAATTTAGCTTGAACAGATTAAAGGAAGATAGATTGTTGATTTCAAATACATGAAAAATTGTTAACATATACAAAAAATGAGCCAGGAAGCAGATTCCAGCTAAAATTTAGTGAAAACTTCCAGAGAGTTAAGAATTGCTTGACAAGAATTGATTATTTTGGCATTTAAATAGAGGCTGGGAAGCTCTAGTGAAGTTGTAATTGCTAGAATTACAACCATTGTAGCTGCTAAGTTTGAGAGACTTGAAAGATTTCTCCAGTTTCTTCCAGTTCTGCAGTTCTATTATAAAGATACTCAGCTGCTTACCAAACTGTAATCTCTAGTTTGCTGGCAACTGCTATTCAAAGTTGTCATAAGGGCAATGAGACTTAACTGCTTCCACTTCTGCTTGGCATAATATTATCTATTATATTACATTATCCTATTGTCTCTTCTTGTCAACATTTAAAGGCAGCATACTTCTTTTTATGTGATCAGTAGTCAAATCGTCATACCCATGTTTAAGGTGTCCCATCAATGCTTAATCATGAAGTAGATCTAAAGACCATCTGTTTAGTCATGTAAGATAGTCAAGTACCAGTAATTTCAGGCCAAGTTGTATGAGTAAGTGATCCCAATATATTCAGAAAGTGTTATATTCCTTTCCAGAAGAGGATCAAAAGCCAACTTAGGTACAAAACTCTGGTTACAGTTTTTAATATTACCAACCAGTCAGGTAAGTTTTCTTGACTAGAATAGCCAAGTTTGAATAGCCATCTGACAGAAATGCCCACAAGAGTTGAACTAAATATTCCATGTCATTCAGTCACTGATAATTGGATGACCTGAACTGAACTACAATACTTGCTAAATTAGGCTATAGTTAAGCAGAGTATAACAACTTAAACCAGAGCAGGCATTAAATTTTGTATTAATGATTGGTAGAAAATTTACTTACCTCCATAGTTTATCATTTCACATAGATTGGAGAAAAAAGAATCTAGGATTAATTTCCCTTTCTAACGTTTAAACATAGAGATGGAAAATAAGGGAGACCACAAAATGGGGATAGTTCATCTTCCTTCCCCTTGGCTGTTTTCCACCAGCATGCTGAGGTTAGATATGATCACCAACAGAGTGGCTTTATTTGAAATCGAAGACAAAACAGCAGAAAATGTACCAATCAAGGCAGAGAATGATTATCAAGCTGCAGCTAAGTATGGTTTTGCTTTGTTCATTAATATACTGTAAAAGCAGATTTGTTGAGCGTACTAGGTTGAAAAACTAGTTTAGTGTAGTGTTAAGAAGCTGGAGTAGAAACACAGCCCAGGAGTTCTTATCTTCCATTAGGATTGAAGTCTGATGGGTGCCTTTGGGCCATCAGCCCGCTCATCTATTGTAGTAGTAAAATAGGTGAAGGAAGGGTTATGTATGCCACTTTGAGTTGTAAAGAATAAAGATAAAATATAAATCTTAGGACTTTTAATTTTGTGGACCTAGTATCCTCCTTTAATTTTGCCTCTTTTCCCAGCATGGACATCAGCTTTGTTCTTTGTTTTGTCTTGGTTGACCTCCATCACTGCACATCATTTCACTTATTTTAAAACTTGGGCAAATCTGGCAATTGCAGAAAGTATACGTCTGAAATCAGTGCTCTTTTGATACAGCAATTGTTCACAAAGATAATCATAGCTTTCTCTTGAGGTGGGATGTAGCTTCCATTTGACACCCGTCTAAATTCAGCAACAGAGTTGTAAATGCCTGGAATGCACTACCTGACTCTGTAGTCTCTTCCCCTAACCCAAAAAACTTTAAACTTAGGTTGTCTGTTGACCTCACCCCATTCCTAAGAGGTCTGTAAGGGGCATGCATAAGCACACCAACGTGCCTACCGTCCCTGTCCTAATGTTTCTTTTATTCATACTCACTTATACTTACATGTTTATATGTTATGTTATGTTCAAACATACTTGTTTTTCTCATATATGCTTGACAAATAAATAAATAAATAAATAAATAATCATCAAGGTATGGCTTCCCCATGTGATGGGAATGTTGGAAGAAGTGTTCTGTGCATGTATTCTCAAGAACAAGAACCTCAACTGAACAATGATGAGTGAAACAGATAACTATAACATAAAAGGAAATGATTTGCAGGACATATTGGAGTAGGCAAAATCTAGCATCTATCTAGTTATATGCTACCAAGAGGAAAACTGAAGAGCATGTTCTCTGCATTTCTGTGCATGGGAGGAAAGGCAAAAGAAAATGATCTCCAATAAACTATCTCTTGAGTAAGCAGAAGAGAAAAACCCTTAACTCTTTTATCTGTGCCCTACTGCCCCCTTGTGGTCATGAGATGCTGAAGAGTCAGTTCCCACCCATTTTTACCTCTGAATTTGGACTTCTAACAAGCAGTAGAAGTCCCAGAATTCTAAGATATCTGCTCATCCTGGAAATTAATGCCAACCTAAATAGGTATTGCTTGATTGGGAGATTGATATACAGAGGCTCAGTATACAAATATTCAGAGTGTCCAGGGAATTGTTTGGAAATCCATGCTAAAGTAATCCACTGTACCTTGGTTTTACTCAAAGACTGACATGATGTATTTATCCCAGCATTTTCAACCCCTTCTCCCAAAAGCTCAAGTGATTTGCAAGTCCATGGCAATTAACTTTTGCAATTATCATGCCAACCTACCACTTTGGGTTTTTTCCAATTTCTACAGGACTTGGAACAGTATTTATACAACCATTTCATACAAATACACTATAGAGCAGATTGGACTGCAAAAGACTGTAAATGCCATAGCTGTGCACAGGGATTAAATGTATGGTGCCTCACATCAAAATCTAATACCCTCTAAATACTAAGTTATATTGTACTTGCACTATTCCACAGTATGAAGAGAGGACTGTGAGAATAGCAGTGAGAGGAAATAAGTATTATATACATCCACAATCCAAGTCACAGATGCTTCCAGAAAATTGGCCTTACATAGAACTGTAGACAATGGAGATCAAAGGAATACACAGAAACAGGGTGTTAGCTAAATGTCAGTTCTCATTTAATACTCTTAGCCTTATTTGCAACATTTACCACATAAATCATCTAAATAAATAGATGTACAGTCTTTTATAAGCATCATCAGTACAAAAATAAAGCCACACATTGCATCAATTAAAATTCGCTCTGTCCTCCTTGTTTGTATTACAATCTCTGTTTCGCAGCAAACACTCACAAAAAGGCATCGAAACTGCAATTTCTACATTTTTAAATTTTTGTTTGGAATTTGTTCCCTGAACCCTTCCCTTTCCAATACATTCAATTAGTCTGTACAAAAATCCCAAGAAGCTCATTCTGTGCAAAGGAAGCTTTTGTGTGCAAAGGTAACTTGGGCACTGGGGCCAGGAAAATATCAACTCAAGTACCATGCCATTAATGAGGGGTTAACCTCCCCCCCCCCCCAATAATACACAGAAAAATAAAACAACACACCTGGTCTGTTTTTCTCCCATCCATCAAATACATTGCCATATCTATCCCAAAGAAAACAAGACTATAGGAATAAGCAATTAATCCAGGCAGTCACTCTGACACATCAAGCAGTGCAAACAACAAGAACACAGCTCAAACCCTTTTAAATGGGATGTTCTTGGCACTAAAATGTTTTCTAAGTTCAGTAGATAATAATAATGCCCTGTTTTTGATTTTTTTAATTTTTTTGATTTTGTGGTATTTCTGACCACACTTAAAAATAAGGTTACCAATGAAAGACTGTAACAGCCATTAAGAAAAAGCTACTGTTTATATCCCATAAAATAGCTTGGTGCAGCCCCAGATCTCTAATAAGTTATTAAAGTGCAATTTGTTAGGGAAAGGTGAACTCTGAAAAATAGGCATTAAAATATACATCATATATACAGACATAAATGGAAGAGTGTCACAAGGCTGCATTTGACTAGTGCGCACAAAGCTGGAGTAATCTATCAGAAACAACTTATTGCTGGTATCTGGAAAGTTTTTCGAGTTCAAAGGAAATTTGGAATTGTTCTAAAGAACAATCATCTTTTTTTCTGAAATGGGGAACCTACTATGCAGTTAGGTCTGAAAGGCTAACCACGATTTATAAAAGAACAGCAGTCTGGAGTCTATAATGGCTAATTTTTTATCTTAATAATGCCATTCCTAAATATATTGAAATAAGCATTTACAATGCAATCTTACATTCAGAAGGAAGGATCAATGTGCTCACTAGTATTTACTCCCAGTAAGATGCATAGGACTGCACCCTTAGTATCAACTTTTGTGTATTTTAGATTGGTTTTGCCATAATACAAACCTGCAAATTGGTTGTCAGATGTACAGACATACTACATTAAAGCCAAATAAAATCATTAGTGCAAATATACTTTGTATCTCTTCCCACTGAGGGTGTGTGTGAAGTTTAGTTGGACCAATTAAAATCTGTATTTTTGATATATTAAAATTTCCCTTCCTCCAATAAATTCTATTCACGGTTAAACTTTAGATTAGGGCTGAAGCCCAATATCTATATGGGTCTGAAATTATAAATTTTTCAGGATTCTTCAAATCTGCTTTAAATTTGTACATCTTTAATGTTTAACTCCAGGAGGTGATGAGAATTTGCCTTTTTATATTAGATTTTTCATTTTAGGGGGTTGTCTCAAGAAAGTTTCCTATTAAAGGAAAGGAAAACCTAGTGCATGTCAACGTTTTTAACAAGTTCATATTTCCTAACATTTCTTAAAAGAATGCCATACGGTCTTGTGCAAATGACAGCCCAATCTCATCAAACAAAAATGATTGTACAGTCATATTATAGCTGCTTCTATTTCATCATCAATCTGCACATCAAGAAACATCAACATAATTATACAACAACTTGTATTAGTTTTCATAACTATTGCAGTTTTTTTTCTTTAATCCTTTAGTGGCTTAAGGAAAAGAATATTTCGCAAGGAACAGTATCTATTAAAGTACTATATTACTGGAGGATATCAAATTGTACACTTATGTTAGATTTCCTTAATACAGAACTTCATATCTCTCTCTCTCTCTCTCTCTCTTTAACATTTACTCATATCTCTGTTGTTATCTAGCTTAAGAGGTTACTTTTCCAAATCATGCTGAAAATACAAACATGAAACATTAAATGATCTTACTTTTTCTTTGGCACAAGGCATTACAGCATATGCACAAATAGCATATATACATCTTAGCTGCAGCAAATTAAAAAATGGCCCTTTCTCTACATACTCTTTCTCACATAAAGTACATGCACACCAAAAATATGAACAGCTCAACTATCTATGCATATAGGAATTATTAAACAGGAAAAAATGTACAGTAATAGGATTAGATCTCAAACTGGACTTGAACTAACTTTGTGACCACTGAACAACTTTGAAAATGTTGGTACTATACTAATCACTTTGGCATATTTTTTTAAATGAGAGAAACTAAAGGATCAAAAAATCTACAGCCATAATAATGCTACATTTTGCTGAAGCAATACATCTAATCCTGAATAGTATAGCAAAATGTTACTAGAAAATGAGAAGCTACAACTTTTCTACGTGTCTTGGAAACCAAAGAAAACATTACCAATGTAATGTACAATATAATGATATAATATGAAATGTATATTCATTAATCATACACCTACACATGACAATGCTCTTCTTGAAGATCATCTTAAACTCAACTTATTCTCAACTTTTCTTTTTGGAGGAAATGGTGCATTTTAAGCAATGTAACATGCATCTTCTGCTCTCTTGAACAAACACAATTCCTTTAGCAACTGCGTATTTACCAAAATTACTGTATTTATTCCCTTAAGTCATTAAATCTATAATAAATTTATACCATCATATGATAAGTTTGAGTTGAAGGTGATCATATTTTATTAATTTCAGTTTCCAGCTTCACTCACATAACATTCAAATGGAGCTTGTTTAATCATGCTAAGCCATGATTCATTGCCTAAACTCTTTGGGGAAAGCATAGCTTTCATATTTTCTCTGGGACTCACATTAAGAGCTCAGAAGAATTGGGCTCTTATTATGTTAATGCTGCCTGTAATCTAATGTAGAATAAAGGAGGCTAAAATAGTTCAGAAAGGTGGGAATTGAATATATTCCTTCCCCACTTTCAAGAAATCAATCTTCCTTTGTCAGTGTGAAATAATGTGAACTATCCCAATTTACACCTTCTGACCCATAATGACACCTCTTCCTTTAAAACTTCTGAGAAAGAAAAAACCTGCAGCTGTTGCACAACAAATAGCTTCTTTGAATTGGCAAGCAACAACTTTGTCCAAATTACCCTTCCAGAATTTGACATCAGGTTGGTAGTAAAAGCCTTGACGGAAGACTAGTCGTAGAAGCCTCAAATGATTTCAACATTTCTATTTTTGTAAATCTCTGAATCAATAAAGAATTTAATCAAAGGGAAAAAGCATTTTTGTGGGATAAAAGTTAAGAGCAGTAAACAAATCAGAAGTGATCAAAAGATGCATTAGAACATGCTATACACATTGGTTTTTCCTTTCAATCCTTACTCTTTTTTTTTTTTAAGTAAAGCAAGACATCTTCATTTCAGCTGACTTCAATTCAGAAACTAGGGTTTGGACCGCAGTTCTACCTTTTACCACTCCATTGTCACTTTCCATAGGAAAATTATTTTCTAGAGTTCATCTGTTCAAGCCAACTTAAAAGAAGCACGTATTCACAAGAACATATGCTAAAGCTATACAATTCATAGGTACAACAGTTCCTGTAAAACAAAACAAAACAAAGCATTCACAAAGAAGTCCAGCACAAATTTCAAGATACTAAAGTGCAAGACAGAGTCCTATATAACTGCAAGCAGCTTCTCCTGGCAGAGATCTTCATAAAATATTTGTACAGAAAAATATACAGAAGTACCAACATGAGGAATAAATCAAATAGTGTCCTTTGGAGAATGAATTAATAAAATTAGATTTTTGTCTCATACTTCTCTTTCAATCCATTTCTCTGCTCTTGTATTTCTGATCCTGTATTGGATCAGTTGGCACAATGAAATCAGTGCCAATATGCCACTTCTGATTAAATTTTTAAACAAAACTGGTAATTGTTTTGACTCTATCAACTACTTCCACTTTTAATTCATGCAACATTCCCATACTGTAGATGCATGAAGTTCCCCATCCACTTGAGTAAGAACAGAATGCCAATACAGTGTTCTTCAAAACATTTTAAAGCCTAGCAAAACATGGTTTCATACACACTGGTTTCAAAAAATTATAATCTCCCTATTATTTACCTACAGTATTTAAAAAATTAAATACACTAGGCAATTCCTTGTGTGTGTCAGATAAATAATAGCATAAGGAACAAGAAACATCTATAAAGCTAATTGAAGGAGCTAAGTTCTTGGGCTCAATTTTTTATTTTAGAAATTGGTTGTATCTTTTCCTCTTGGAGTAAGTTTGGTGTACCAGAATTTTTTTAGGGATTAACAATACATGTACACTAAAGCATGTCCACTCCCTACATCCATCTACAAACCTGTAAATGGATATAAGCTTGAGTTTCCAATAAGCAATTCAAATTTCATATATATCAAGAATTCACTATATATCTAATTAGATATTAAGCCCTCCTATTGCATATTACAAAGACAGAATTTTTGGGATCTGTAACAATTCCATCCTAGCCATCTTCATACTTAAGGACACATGGAAACATGTTTATGACTACATACTGTAGGGTCGCCAGTGATAATTATTGAGGAATTCCTATTTTGCTGAAAAGCTTCAGGCTTCCTAGGAAAAAACCATAAAAACTACTGGGCTTACCTCATCAAATAAGGAACAAGCCAGGTTTCTCTTATATCGGTATGCCTGATTATAGCAATATCTTTTTCTTGTGCTCCTGTTACCAATGAACCACAAGCAAGGAAAAAACCAGCACAATTCTTTGGAAGTCCAAACCTGAAAGCCAGCTGTAGTTGCTTCTCTAAATTATAGCATCTCTGGAAGCGCTGTGGACGGCAGCAAGCCCCCTCATCAACAGTACTAGTAAATGAAAAATCATTAAGAACTGAATGGCGGACACCCAAAAGAAAAAGGGGAGTAATGTTTTTATATATGCACCTGGAGGGAAGCCGATCAGGGAAGCAGTTTGAACTAGAGAAGTTCACCGAACTTGGAAGAGGTCATGGATATTTATATTTGGCCTCTTTCCTATTTCAGACACTGAGCCCTTAACTTTTGAGTGCAGAAGGTATATGCCATAACTAAGTGACATTTTTCCACAATGCACCATGAATAAGTATCTTTGCCAGTGAAAAAAGCTTCAGTTTCCCAGACAGACAAAGCAACAACAAAGACAAGTAATATATATCTATACACTCTTTTTCTATCTACAGTAACAAATGAAGGGGGGAAAGCGCAGGTAATCCTCACACTGCTTTACCTTTGCTTTGTGCATTTGAAAGGTGAATACAACCGAAAAGAATGTCAGCATGATCATTTGTCAAAAAAAATCAAAATACTCTGTAAACATTTGTAAAGGGATTCCTCCCCCCCCCCCCACACACACATTCTCTTTTTCTAAATAGTATCATTGAAATTGTGATGAAACCTGACTGGGAATGCAGGAATAACTCAAAACTCAAAAATTCCCTTCATGAGGAAAGACCAAGAGAGAGAAAGAAAAGTTAACAAACAGCAGATTTAGAACTGGATGCTCCGGTCTCGGAAGAAGCCTTCTGCCATCTGAGCTTCTCTGAAAGTCACGGTAATGGAGTTTGCGGTGATATCTGTAACTGTCACTTCATTGGGGGGCAACGCAGGGCTCCAAGAAAATGGGCCTTCTGCTGCCTCTGGGCCCACTGTGGAAAAGGGAGAGGGCAGAAAAACAAATACTGTGATGAGAAGGAATGAACTGAAGGAAAACAAAACCCCACAGGTACCAAAAGTCATGCCTGCTCATGAAACAGGTCAACTTTTGTAGCATAGATACACATAACTCTAGAAAGGGAAAAATAGCAGGAACACAATCACATGCCTGCACAGATACAGCAAATACGTAATTGTGCAAATATAACTGTAATTCCAGCAATTCCAATCAGTGCAAAGACGTACTTACATTAGCATTTATCTATCCCCAGAGAATCTCCCAAGACTTTAAAAGGGAATATTGTACAACTGAATTCAGATCCCACATACCTTCTCCCCAATCCACTGATGCACTAGCAAAGTACTTTCGCTCCAATTGTATTTATACCATGAAACTAAATACCACAGGGATGTTTTCCACAGCCTTCCATTAATACTTAATACAAGAAAATAGCAATTGTATGTAAAGATTTAAAAGAAGGACTGTTTATTACTCTTTACAAAACTCTCAAAAGGCTTTCGTTTTGAGGGTTAATTGCAAAGACACAGGAATTAAATTCCTCTTCACAGCCACAGCAAACTGAATTTACAATGTGTTTTCTAGCCTTCTCTTGTTGGTCTTTATACAAATGAAAACAAGAGAAGAGGGAAGTTCTCATTTTCTGTTCTTTATCCATGTTTAATTTTACTTGGGGATAATAAGAATAAGCACTTTTTAAAGGGGTATTTTTGGCTTCTATTTCTATAACTACTGCAAATTTCTTAGGCACATCCTGTCCAAGTGGCATCCAATGGCATTCCTTATGTCATCCTGTCCAAACAGAAATGTCAATTAAAAAAGATATTTACATATCTCTGATCATCAAGTATAGTTTACGGAAGATGCATTTCCTACTGATTTTTTATGATTTTTTAAAAAAAAGCAAAAGCAGCACAGATAGGCTTTATGAACTTGTAAGTCCACCACCCTCAAACCAAATCCCAGCTCTGCCCACATACATGGTATCATACACCGCTGCTCTACCTACATTATATACATAGTATAAAACATTAAGCTCTTGAGTTAAAATAGTTGACAATACATAGCAGAACTTGATTGATCTTAGGATCAGATCTTATAGGCACTTGAATGGGAGACCTTAAGAAACAGGACTGTAGATCAGGTTGGAAATTGAATGAATGCCCGAGAAGAAAATAATGCCAAATCTTTCCTATAAAGTTGCCAAGAAAAAGCATGCTCAAAGGAGACTTTGCCTTTTAGTAAATTCTAAAGTTGGTACAATTTCAGAAATATAGTTCCTATGGATATGAATGCAGACTTTGCAATTTGTGGGTGATACCTGGTGAAATAATTTAAGCTGGTACATGTACTTTTAAGCATAACCAATCAAATGACAATATCCAGAAGGCAACTCTGCTGTACTCATAATATGTATAGCATGTTATTCTGGCAAACAGTCCAGGTCCTGATGTGAATATTTCATTTTAAATCAAAATTATATGCATACAATAGCTTCACTGATGTTAATATACATCAGTTACTCAGGTGTTTCATACTATGCATAAAAGGTAATGTAAACATAAGCATAAAACTGCCCTAAATTTAAAATGCTTAACAAACAGTAAAATTCATATATACCTACACTAGAAATTTTGTACAAACCATTTATAACATTCTTGATTCCTCACAAGCATACGTCTGTAGTTTTTTTTTTTTTAAAGAGTTTATTAGTGTTTCCTCGGTATAAAAAGACAAATACATACATATAAGAAAAATAAACATGTAAAAGAAATAAACA
>JAOYMU010000283.1:23315939-23326054 GCA_025802295.1 Psammodynastes pulverulentus
TCTGTCGTTCTCTGTGACTGTGCTCAGTAGCCTTCTGTCGCACAGCCCCCCGAGAAACTAGCGCTCCTCACTGACCCTTCCAGGGTCAGTGGACCCATAAGGGCTACACCAGAGGGCAAAATCAAGGCTTGGAAAGCGGAGCTCGATCCTTCGCCTTGCCTTGTCCCAGCCTCGCCACCCGGAAGTCCATACATCTGTAGTTTTGCAGAAGTGCTGATCCAATTATTTCAGCCTGGAGCTGTTCAGATGTGCTGGACATGCTGGCTGGGATATGGGAATTACTGTCCAACATTTTTGAGGGCATTCGGTCGGCAGCATAAATACCACAATGTTTACTTCTAATTTTCTTCAACCATGACTTAACAAATCTTTTAAGTTTTATAAGAAAAGGGAATAATTTTTGCAGCGTATATTAAAGAGCCAGCAAAGAAGATCAGTATATTTTGTCTATCATATTAGAAATATTTTAGATAGAATATGCAAGATGGTGTTAAGAGCTCCTACCAAAAGTGCAGCTTGAACCATCCATAGGAAAAAGCTTTCGCTCCTGTGATATCTATTGGGAACAACTGCAAGGCTACTCTACAAATGCCATCTGACCAAGCAAGCAACTGGTTTTCCACCAGTTCAATCAACCTTGTTGACTTGATGCTTGGATTTAAAGGGCCTACTGCTCAACACTATAGACATTCCTTGACTTACAATGCCAAATGTAACCAGAATTTCTGTCACAAAACGAAGCAGTTGTAAAGCACAACTGCATCACTTAGTGACAACAATCCCTGCAATCCCGGTTACCATTGTTAACGGAATCCTGCTGGCTTCTCACAACCAAAGTCAGTGGGGAAGCCAGCAGGTAAGTGGTTACTGCCAGGTAGGAGAGGGACCAAGGGATCCATAGGAATGGAATGGCAAGGGTATCCGAGAGGTGCGGTGAGGATTGCAGAGGGTGCATGGGGCTACAAGGGTACGTGAGTGGCCAGCACAAGGACAGAGAGGCTGAGGAAGAATGCACAGCAACTTGCAACCTTCTCTGCCAGCTTTCCTATTGACTTTCTAGGGGTGATGTTACTGCAACAGTCAGAACTCTCGAGGACCAGTCGTAACTACCATTTCTTCAGTTCTGTCATAACTTTGAATGGTTGCTGACTGACTGTAGTTTGGAATGACTCTTTGATCTCAAGCTGCCAAAGAACTGTGTGTGCCTGAGAGGTATGAATGGCAAATGAAAGATTCCATCCCCATTTATATACCAAGAATGCCTCAGTCTAGGAGAAAATCCAGCCAGCAAGATGAAGTTGGTATGGCAAAGCTGGAGATAGTTTCAGGCTTACCTTCCTTGCTAGCAGGTTGTGTTGCATCATCCCAGTCATTGGGTGGCTGCCTGTCCTCAAGGACCACGGGCTCCTTCAAGAAGAACTCTCGACGACGATTCCGATTCTCCAGGCTTGACATGCGGGTGAACTTCTTTCGTGAAAGGCGTAGGTACTTCTGGTTCTTGCTCTGTTTCCGAAGCGGAAAGGGCAGGACCGCTCCTCCACTCTTCTCAGACAGTTCTGTCTGCCCTCCCTTGGCCCCTGCCAAGTTGTTTCCTCCTCCCCCAAACCTCCGGGACAGAGAAAAGCAGAGTTTCTCTTTCCCTTTGTGGGCACTTCTCAGGTCCATGCTGTATAGTCTCTGAAAATGAAGAAAAGCACTCTCAGCTCAAGATGTCTGTGATGTAGCTCGGTTCACACAAGCCACAATTTTCAAAAACTCTAGGTTCTTCCAGTGCCCTGGGCTTCCAGCTCCCCAAATTCTACTCAGCCAAATGGCCTATAGTCATTGTGTACATTTCATGAGCTCTACATAAGCTTATTTCATGAGTAAAAGTATTGTGGTGTATCTGCACAAAACCAAAAGCTTCCATTGGACAATGACTGTCACCAGTGAAACATATAAAATTGCTCTGAGCTATGGGCAAAGCATTTTTTCTAGTTAAGATATAATTCTGAAAATTAATTTTCCTTTCACAATATATAAGATGAGAGAGAAAAGGTTAGATACCTCTAGAAATTGCTCGACTAGAGCTCCTATCTTCCCTGAACATGTTAGTTGAAATTGAAAGAACTTAAGAATTTAGTAATATCTGCCAAGAAGATCTTGTGATGCCCTAATGCATATGCTTTCAGATTCTGTTTCTTTTTTTGCAATAAGACTAGCACAGCTTTCTCTCCAGCCCATGGTGTCTGGGAATTCAAAACTGGGAGAGGCTGAACTATAGCATCAATACTGGAATTTAGGAATAGACATCAACCTTTAGTAAATCTGAAATATTACCTGCAGCAACAGGCGCTTAGGTTTGGGACCTCTCTTTCTGTAACCTGAGGCACGCTCTCTTTCTTCCCTAAAAAGACAGACAATGCCTAAAAGTTTTGTTTGTTGAAAAGCACAAATACACAAAATCTTTTGTAGAAATATTCCTTCACATTACTTACATATACTTCCAAAGAAATGCTGATTCAAGTATAGATCAAATTAGAGGGATTTCATGTGAATTGGGTTAATAATTACAGCTTCTAATTTTCTCCAGAGTTAATACAATTGATCATTATAACTAAAAAGTGTTACTTAAACATGCACACAAAATGATCTTCCCTTGTCAACAACTTAAATAAATCTGAAAGTGCTTTCAACAAAAAGGTTGACTAGTACATTAGCCTTCTTCAATTCAGTGCCTGTCAGATGTGTTGTACTACAGATTCCAGAATTCCCAGCCAACACAGCCAAAACATAGCAAATTGACATTCTCATCACAGGAAGAAAGAAAGAAATAATCTAGGCAAAATGTTGTATGGATCCCAATGACTGTTTTTATCTTGCTATCTATTCTGCATCTCGTATATAAAAACTTGTTAAGCTGAAGAACTCATCAGTAATAAGATTTGCTTTTATTATATTCCTTAATGACAGCTGATCTTTTGGAAGCTTTTCACTTTCGAAACACGTTGGGAAACCCTTTGTTAACTAAGCCACACCAGGAAGTTCATATTTTAGCTAAGGGTGTGACCTTACCTTGCCTAGATGAACTGAGAGAAATGGTTTTAATCTATATGGTAGCTGGGAAATTCTGAGAGTTGAAATCCAGACATCTTAAAGTTGCTCAAAATTGGGAAACACTGGTATAGCCATGCTGCAACCCCTTTACCAGAAAAGTCAGAGGTTTTGGTTTAATTTTTCCAAAATGAAAAAAGAAATATTCTTACTTTTCTTCATAAGCCATCACCAGACGAGGGTCAAGAATGTGTTCCTCAGGTTCCCATGTGCTGTACCTAAGAGAAAGGTTAGAGAAAGCGATCAAAACATTTTGAGTAAATTTGGGGCTTTTGTTCAAATGACTTACATTCTAGTATCTCCTTATTCACTGCATGGAGTTCTGAAATAAATAAGTACTTAAAGCTTTACTGTATACTTCTAAAATGTTTTTCTTTTACAACATGGAATGGATCAAATAAAACTGACCTCTTGAAACAATAAATAAATAAAATAAATTTCCCACTCATGAACTACATTAAATAACTTAATTCACTTGCAGGTAAGATTTCCCTTTGATTGAAATTAATCTCTGGTACCTACATGGGTTTTTCTTTTTCCAACCCACTCAATCTAGGCCAAAACCTTGGGATTTTTAAGCCGGTCGAACTTCACTTTTTCAAAAGAAGCCAAGGTCAATTAGGTTCTCCTACATAAAGTAGCCAGGAAAAAACAAGTGTTTCTACCCAGACAACTTTTCTTTACAGTGATAGTAAGCAGGAGGTTTATCTTTCATAAACAGTTTTTCTTGCCTGCATTAACCAATATGAAATATAACTCATACCTATTTTTAATTATACAAAGTGTATGAACATAATGTTCTGAGGAGTATAGAATTCTTTCTGATTCCCTATAAATTCATAGAGACAGTTAAAACATTGAACATAATAAAACCACTTTAAAAAAATACATATTACAGGCAGACAACAATTTATAACCATAATTGAGCCCAAAATTTATGTTGCTAAGCAAAACAGTTGTTAAAGTGAGTTTTGCCTCTTTTTACGACCTTTCTTGCTGCAGTTGTTAAGTGAATCACTGCAGTTGTTAAGTTAGAATCACAGCTGTTAAGTGAATCTGCCTTCCCCATTGACTTTGCTTGTCAGAAGTTCGCAAAAAGAATGACATAACCCGGGGACACTGCAACCATCAGAAATATGAGTCAGTTGCCAAGCATCTGAATTTTGATCTTGAGACCATGGAGGTGCTACAACAATTGGAAATGTGAAAAATGGTCCTAAGTCTTTTTTTTCAGTGCTGTTGTAACGTCAAACAGTTACTAAATGAACTGTTGTAAATCAAGGATTAATTATAGTAAGCTAGTCCTCAGGTTATGATAATTTATTAAGTGATCAAAGTTCCAGTGGCACTGACTTATGACAGGTCTTTGAAGTTCCAGCTGTTGCAATATCTCTGCAGGAATGTGATTCCAATCTGAGCAATTGCACCCAGCTCACGGTTACAAAATTGCAGTAAGATATAGTTACATGATTGTAATTTCCAACTTTCCCTGTCAGCATCTCACAAGTGAAGACAATGGGGAAGCTGGCAGGAAGTCGGAAGTTTCAATCACGTGAAGTTTCCATTTAACAATGGCAACTTGGGTCTGCTGGAATGGCCATCAACAAGCAACCAGGTCATGTGAAGTTATGCTTTGCAACAGAATTTCTGTTCCTAATTGCCTTCATAACCTGAGGATTACTTGTAGTACATCAACCTTATCCAATTAAGTGCATATTTCCACCAAATTATCCTACCACCAAAAGAATTTTTCTCTACTAAATTAGATCAAAACAAAACAGCACCATGAATATTTGAAAGCCCCTCCCCCCATCTTTCTCTTAAATATAAAGCAATGGAGATAGGGGGAATTTAATAAAATTAAGGTTCTTTGCAGAAAGGTCCACAAACATGATGCCCCTACAGAACAAAGCATCTGGCCACCGAGGAAAATAATTCAGATTGTCAAATAATATAAAAGAAGGATATCTTCCTGATTCACATGACTTAGAACCTTTAAAACAACCAAATTCACTCTGAATAAATAGATGAAAACCATCTATAAATGTACATATGCTGATGATACAGAAACTGAAGTTACTTTCTAAATTAAGGGCAGGCTGATTGTGGACCCGTAAGTCATTTAGCCCCAGGGTACATTTGTATAGTATCCGACTGCTTTCCAAAATTCAATGATATGAGTGCTGAAAATATATGGTGTAAGAAAAGTTAAAACTGACAGTATGAATCCTTAAAACGGGCTTTATACAATTTGAAAAGCAAAGGAATAAATCATTACCACCCTCAAATGGGGGGAAATAAATAATTAAGGAAAACCAGTCCCACCCATGCATGTGACATAGCACATCCATTTTGGATGACTTGCTCTCAAAATATTAAGTGCACGACTCAAAAAGTCTCATCGATTATCTTTCAACTACTTTTTTGGCCACTTGATATTACAAATATTCTTCAAACACCATCTCAAGTATATTATACACGTACACTGTTATTTCATTTAGTTGCTACTAGAATACAAGTAGCTACAAGCAAAATCCAGAAAAATTAATCAATACTGGTAAAAGTCTTCCCAAGCCATTGTTGTTACTAGATCAAACGGAAGTGTATTTGTTTGATTTAAATTTTCTCCTTTCCTCAAGGCAATATGCACAGCACTTCAATTTTTGCAGTATATATAATCAGGCCAGCCTCAATTCATAATGCCAAGTATTATGGACAAACATGAGCAGCCATATTGCCAGTGATCTGCAACTTCATCTTCTTTACATTAAATTTCTGTAGCAGTCATCCAAATTATTTTTGATCTCAGACCCTATTTAGAGCCAGATTGAGAAACCTACGACATTTCAGATTTTCTGGATTCCAATATAATCCACCAGATTTGGTCAACCATTAACCACAGTGGGAACCGCAATCTTCAACTATCAACTTTTGGAGTGTGATAAGTGTCACATAGCACTGGTTATGTTTTAACCATTTGAAGGCTTAACACGTACATTTTTATAGGCATTCCTACTTCAGGGAGAAATTATCTGTCTACTTTGATGTTTCTCAACCTCAGCAACTTTAAACTATGTGGACTTCTAGTCTCAGAATTCCCCAGCCATATGGAGTTGAAGTCCACAAAGCTTGAACTTGCTGAGATTGAGAACCATTTGTCCAGTTTGTTTAACCTTAATTGGGATACTTTGGTCTCTCCTGTGAGATCAAAGGAGAGGATGGTGTTTCTCAGAGCAGGGGTCTCTAACCTTGGCAACTTTAAGACTTGTACACGCTATCTAAGGAAAAGTTATTCCATTGGGTAAAAGATAATAGAATCCTCCTTCTAAAAATCAACACCTTAGAACCAAGGTATCTGGCTCTGCTCATTTGGACATGAATAAGATACTGGTTTCTTCTCTGCTTACAGAAGGAAAGGTAATACTAGGAAGATAGCATTTCCATACTATTATTCCAAACAATTACGTAAATAAGTGTTCAGACTATACTTATTGCATTTCATTGGCTCTGAAGCTGAAAAATCATATTAGATTGTGCTAAGGAACACAAATTTCTTCCCAGCCTGCCATATTTGCTTGGAAAAACACTACAGAGCACACGTGGGAGGAAAATAGGAGAAAAGCAATTCTACTGCATATTAGATGAAAACCAATGTTTACAGATCTCCACGTCTATAGCCATGGGAATTGTATACTGTATGTGTACACTTGTAATGTGTCATCTGATTCTTATCCTTAAGAATACAATATATACCCTGCTGATAATTATACTGTATTCTCTAGCAATTTCCAGAGGAATGTGGATAAATCTTTGTGTGGTTAGAACTACAATGTCACTTTGGCTCAGAGCATAGCAATATCACTTAGACTTATATACTGCTTCACAGTGCTTTACAGCTCTCTCTAAGCTGTTTACAGGGTCAGCATGTTGCCCTCCACAATCTGAGTCGTCAGCAAACTGCTTGCGGTTGGCAGAATTAGCCTGCAATACTGCATTTTAACCATTGCACCACCATGGCTCTTACTGCACCACCACAGCTCTAATACCGTATATCCATCTCTAACCCTTTTTCTTGATAATTTTAGAAAGCATGTTTTTAATTCTAGGATTAAGATATAGACTGATACAGTCTATAATCAATTTACTGAATGTGTGTGACATTTCATCTGCAATCATAAGCCTACTAAGAAATATATCCATGATTAACTAAGAATTTATTTCTGCAATCTACTTCTAGATTACATTTCTAATAAGGTGAGTGGGAAAAAGGCAAAATTATATTGTGATATAGACTCTGGCCCTGTGTATTAAGACTTGAATAATAGATGAAATGGGCCATGAGCTAGGAAAATTTCCAACTCAATTAATTATTTGATATGATCACGAGCATACAATATCAAAATAAAAATCACAGTCAAGATTGACTGAGAAAATGTATATATTCTCTTCTGTTTTTTTTAATATATATATATATATATATATATTACCCTGCCTTTATTTGTATAAATAATTCAAGTTGGAGAAAATATCTAAGATTTCCCCCCCCCTCCTATTTTCTCTACAATAACAACTCTGTGAAGGAAAGTTGGACTGAGAATGTGGCCCAACACTGTTCTGAACCATCATCTGCAGATGTCACATTTGCAGAGTATGATAATTTCTCCCTACTGAACGTAATCTCAAGTCTTCAATTGACCCAAAACTGACTGGTTCTTCTTGTCATTATAACAGTATCATGATCCATAAGTCAAAGACCTCTATTTTCTTCCTCTCATTATTCAGTATCCAGCCTACAAAGCCATACATTACCAATATAAAGTTTTATTATTTTGATCTTTTTTGTCATAAAAGCATTCCCATTATTCATAGCCTTATCAAAGTTTTTTGATGTACACAAATCTTCAATTTTTCATCTTTATTTATTATTAAGCCTAAGAAAAGTAACCATCATTTCTTTAAGTTCACTAACGATGTTCATTGGTATTATAGTAAGTTCTCATTTTGCTTTAGAAGGACAGACTAATTTTTCCTCCGAATACCTCCATGAAATAATGGGTAAAATCTACTGTATCTGAAATAATCTGGGTGACTAATATAAATTATGTGATTTGTCTCCATGATGTGTGTCATTTGCGTAATAACTTAATTACTCAATTGACATTATTTATACAATTTAAGCCAAACATAAATTAATGCCCATGATGTAAATTCAGATTTAATGACATTTAGATTTAACATAATTCCTTTTCCACTGAAATGGCTCATTAAACTCAGGATTTACTGTGCTCTTAATATTTAACCCAAATTTTGTATTTTTTAAAAAAAAATTACTTTCATAGTGAGCTCTTCCACGTCTATATCAATTTTCAGCTAACAAAGTGGTGTTATCTGTATAACTCAAATTGTTTGGCCTACTATTTTGATCCCATCTATTCTCTCTTACAATGCCTACAAAGACAATATGCATCTTTGTTTCCTTTCCTATCCTGAAGTAGTCTTTTTCAAATCCAGTTTTACAATAGCTTCTTGTTCATTGAAAAAGTTTCACAGAATAATAATCATGTATTCTGTCATATCAGTTAGCCTTTATAAATATCCACAGTGTAGCATGAGCCATAGAATTGTTTTTCAGCCTCTTTTTCTCAGATTTTCTTTTACATAAATACACTGAATCCTGTTCATTTTTCTTCTACTACTCAGTCATGTCCGATTCTTGGAAACTGGATAAGTCCTGCAGTTTTCTTAGCAAGGTTTTTCAGAAGTGGTCTGCCATTGCCTCCTTCCTAGAGCTGAGAGAAAATGACTGGCTCAAAGTCACTCAGCTGGTTTTGTGCCAGCAGAATTAGAACTGTCTCCCAGTTTCTAGCCTAATGTCTTAACCACTGCACTAAACTGCCTGTCATACTCATCTTACAGTAGCTCTATATTATTCAGGTCCAATATTGTTGGCATAGTTGTGCTTTTTATTTTTCTAGGCTTGTCCTGTGTATTTCGATACCAATTATTCATGTTTTCCATAATCTGTACCTGGAAGTGTCTCGGCTGCCTGAACTGCACTTCTCCATCTTCTGTTTCTTATTATATAGTTGATTTGCCTCTGATGTTGTGTATTTACTGATGTCGTTATAAAACCTCTGTTTATCTTGCTTTGGTATTAGCGCTGCTAATATCTTTTGAAACTTATTGATTTATCTCTTATATACTTTATTTACACAATCCAACTCTTCCTGTAATTCCAGATTTCTACCATTGTATCTATAATACTCATATATTTTTATGGAACATTGACATTTATTGTACAGCCACTAATTTTAATAGATGTAATTTTTCTAATTGGGCTTTGTTCCAGCATGTATGGACCAATGGTCTATTTTAGAATCTTTGCCATAACATCCCTTTGTATGATCGCATGC
Organism: Psammodynastes pulverulentus; assembly: GCA_025802295.1. NCBI lineage: Eukaryota > Metazoa > Chordata > Lepidosauria > Squamata > Psammodynastidae > Psammodynastes > Psammodynastes pulverulentus. Next base: position 23,325,446 of record JAOYMU010000283.1, read on the forward strand.
CCTGAAATTATACGGTGTTATCAGGACCATCTGAATTCACTTAAATCAGAAACATCCTGTTTAGTATGCTTCATTTCAGTTTTGACAATTTTCCTTTTCCCAGTTCATGCCTCTCACATTCTGCGTTATAACTGTGTGTCTTTGAAAATAAAAAATGATTCTTTCAGCACAGGTCGATGGAGCTGTGTTGCGTGATTGCTCCACCGCTTTCGGATTTTCGCCCAGGTACCTGCGGCTGTGAACCAACGTGGAACCGCGGCGGTGAATCTATCTGTGGCTGGGAATTATCTATTTATCATCGTTGCTGACGCCGGCCTTTGGAAAACACCTGCTCTTCGCTTCGACGCGGGCTGGTTTCGGACTGAGCCTTTTTGACTATTTTGTCGTTGGCTGGCCATAATTGCCTGATAGTCTTCAGCTTGTGTATCTCCGCGGGTGCAATCTGTAGCTATATCTATATCCATCTCCAGCTGAAGTTTTAGGCATTATCCCCCATGACGTGTGGTGCTCCTCCCTTTTCCCGACTTTTAATTTTCCATCTATGTCCCTTATTAATAGATGTCTATACTCGAGGGATGAGCTCTTACGTCACCGGGATTCCCCTCTTAC
>JAOYMU010000283.1:23373380-23387389 GCA_025802295.1 Psammodynastes pulverulentus
CCACAAGTCTTAAAGCTGACAAGTTTGCCCACCCCTGGACTATAATGAAAAAAGTGGCCATTATCCTGAGAGCTGAGACAACAAAAATTATACAATAGTGAAGATGTAGTAGACTGAGATTTTTTTTGGGGGGGGGATTGTCATTTAAATTTAGATGTATATTTTTCAAACTGTCTTTTAGGCTCAGAGTGTGGCTCTTCTAAAGCTGGAGCTTACAGTTGCAACTTATTTCTGTGGCATTTGAGTGTGAGGTAGGGATTGCAATTTAAGAATAATGTACTAAAACTGATTTGGTTTCATCACATTTAAACTTAACTCTAGCTATGTATTTCAGAATTTTATCTTATGAATTCCATGGGTAATTTGTTTTCCAGATTTCTACACAAATGAAGAGCAACTACAAAGGGTCCTTGGTGCTCTCTGAGCTTGGTTGTTTTCTTGCAGACATTGCATTGCCCAAACTAGGTAACATCATCAGTTCTAGGCTAGATAGTGCTAGATTAGACTAGCACTGATGATGTTACCTACTTTGGGTGATGAACTGTCTGCAAGAAAACAACAAAACTCAGAGAGCACCAAGGACCCCTCATTTCAACCCTGAGGTACACATATTCTCCTTTATAAAGCAACTAACTTGGTTTGGATCCAGCCTAATATTTTCAAGTAGTAACCACGATTATTGATTCATCAAGTACTAAATGATGAATGTGTGTGTGTGCGTGTGTGTGTGAACACCCCTAACATGGCTACCTTTCTTAAATTTGTCCAGTAAGTCATTTTGGAAATTAACTTTATGCGATACAATTGTTCAAAATGATCTAATCTTCTCCATGGATAGATGCATCAATCATACAATGGTTAATTCATTTTGTTTTACCAATGCCTTGTGCATATTGAAGCATTTTTATAAGAGGTCACTATTACCATAGGTTAAATGAATACATCATGAACTCTGCAACATTACAATTCATGATGTGGCCAAATCATCCCTAACTCACCTAGTACAGCCCATTTTTCCTATGTTGGCTTCACCAACACCAATATTCAAATGCCACTGGTATGATGGTGATATAACAATTGTGTGCTCAGTCCTTCTGGACAAGACAGAGGAATACTTTTTATAGATGTTTTTCCCCATTCATTAAATTCAATTTTGGAATGAAGCAAATATGAAACACTGCACTTTCTGTAATATGTAAGCATTTGAAAATCAGAAACCTACAATACTGAGACCTGCATTTCCCCACTCCTTTGGCATTTATCAATGATGCACAAAGAATTCCATCAGCTACCTTCTGCTGTTGGCAGTAAACATTCACTTCTGGAGATGATGGAGTGGTAAAGATTTGGATTATAGAGAAAGTGTTTTCACCACAATGACAGAATTCTCTTTATTTCAGCTATCAGATTGCTGTTAGCAGTATCCTGTGGGTATATCTTCAGGGCATGATAAAAAAACCTCAAAATGGTGGCCACAATGATACGATTCAAGCTCAATCTATTTCAAGATGATAGTTGTGACATGCATAAAAAGCAGATAAAGCTTCAGTTGTACCATTACAGATACTATCTTAATCCCCCCCCCCCCCATTCCTTATGGACACCCCTGCATTTTGAACGCAGAACACTCAGGGAAAAGAGTGACTAGCAATAAACAATAATGTTCAATAACTTCTAAATGTAAAATATAGTTCGGCTTCTAAGACTTTTCACTTTCTCTTCAACCTGCATAGTGGAATTGAATCCCAATGAAACATAAAACCATTAAGACTTTGGGTTTTAAGATTTTTTAAAAACAATTTTAAATACAGTACAGAGTATAAATTAATTGTACATAAAATGAGGGATGATGAAAGACCTCTCTCACCTTACAAATAAAAGTATGCAAAAAAACCCCAAAACAAATGGCCTTTGAAAACAAAGTGAAATAGGACTGAATAGCATGTATTTGAATGTCAGAAATAAACCATTGAGTATTGAGTAGACAGGAAATGCGTATTTCCAAACTGTTTTGAGCAGATTTTTCATACATCTTGGTGCCATGGAATTACATTAAGAGACCACAGCTATAGCATTAATGCCTTTTTTGTTAACCAGAACAATCTGGCTAAATACAAGTAGTTTGTTTATTAATGACCATAAATCTCAGTCTTATCAGGTGTTAGAGAACCATGGATGTTTTCATATGAGAAAAACTGGGCTGAAGCAAGAGGTGTCAAAAAAATTTATCTAGGGCACCCAAACATCAATAGTATCACTCAAATGAAAGTCAAGGAGATTATTGAGCCCATTCTCTTTGGACAACAAAATCTGAACTAGGAGGTAAAGTAAGCATTCCAACTAATTTTCTATTCTGCTTCCATAGGGAGATGGAATGAAAATGGAACAAGGGAGGAAAAGGTGCATTTTGAGAATCCTTCATTAGGCAGGGGAACATGACAGAAAACAATTTTCTCCTGTTAGAGCCCTAGTTACTCCACATCTCTGTAGTAACTATTACTTAGTTTGCCCAATTTTAGCATCTTTCCTTTTGTCTCAACTGGAGTAAAATAGATTGTTTTTCAATTTGCACATCATATAACATTATCAGGTGGGTGGTTGCATTTGGCTTTAATATGTTGCACAGCCACTGTAATCTATAAACCATGGCTAATAGCTCAGAGCTAGGAACAAACCCAAATGTGGCTTACCCAAAGAACGTAGAATTACCACCCGAACAGCAAAAATTTGGGTTAGATAGCAGTAAAGACAAATGACAGAACTGTTCTGCCGTTTAATGATCAGCTGGAATTTTGCAGCACAGAACTATAAACTCTAACCAACCATGGTTTGCATAGCTCATTTAACATGTTTTAAAGATTGCAAAAGGTCTTATTTCTTGTCTTGATGCCTCCTTACCGAGAGTGTTTCACAGTTTCAGCTATTTAGACAAGATTCTCTTAACAAAGGTATTTGTATTACTGCTAGATTCTATCATGTGTTCAGTCACTGATGATAAAACTAGAATGTTTTCAGTTAAAACTTAAGCACATTTTCCCATCATGAGGCAGCCAATAGCATAGAAATGATAGAATTAGACCTTAAATGCGCAAACTTTGTTCAAACCTTACCCATCTATGACCTCAGCAATTTTCTTTTTGTCTTTCCCCTTTTATAACAACAGAAGTAAATGACCAGGGCTAAAATGTAATTGGAAAGGGGATGTTACACATTCTTTTCTTTTTTTGTTCGATATTCTCTCAATAAAGGTCCATAGGCAATTAAACCACTTTTTTTTTCTGATGAAGTAAATACCTTCACAGAAAACTCAGTGGATTTTGCATTTAGTGACAGGGAACATCTTATTCATCGTCTTTTTAAAGAGAGCAAATCCCAAGCTGGAGACCCAAACAGAGAGAAGTCTGCCATCTCCATCATGTTACTAATTGGACTGGGATGGGGCCAGCAGCACTTTGTGTAATGATATTCAGCACCACTTATCTTCTATATATATATTCAATACATTGTGCAGCATTGTATGGCTTTTCTAGGATTTTACACAGCTTGGTTTTCATAAGATTGGAAGATATTAACCTGAGATTAGTGCTGTAAGGCTTGGGGTATCCAGGATTGGGGTGGGGTCAAGATGGCAACTGCAATCTTTACTTTTTAAAACTTTTGACCCCTTACCCAACCCCACGGATGCCCCTGTATAAGACTGCATCTGGGCATAAATGACTATGCTAGAGAAAAAAAATGGCATACACATGAAGGCTGATGCTATATAACTATATCCTAACAATGATTGGTTGAAACTGCTGCTGCTGCTGCTATTTACCTGGAGTAGCAAAAGCTTTTGTGGCCCTAAGTAGAGACCTTTAACTCCACCGGCATTTGAGATCATGTATAAAGATGATGACGACGATTGCCTGTATACTGCCTAATCTTAAAACAACATGCTGAAATGTTGCTGTGGCCCTGCTTACTAAAAAGCAATGCTTTATTTTAGCAACTACGGAGGCAGTGGCTGCAAAAATAACCCAATAGGGGTGCTAGAAGCGCCAGTTTGTCCATGAGTCACACTGTAACTTTCCCCAGTGTAAATTTATTAACAGAAACATCTCTAAACTCAATTGACAAGAGGAGCCAAGTCTTTCTTAACATCACTTTCAGAAATTACCGTACTGCTTTGATGGGGCTAGGTAAGATGGACTCCCAACGTAACTGCTCCCTGCCTGTGTCCAGAAAGGGCCAGGAATGGGTATTTAGTATAGATTGCTTCAGTTCCCCAAGGCATGGTATGAAAAATGAAATATACACAAAGACATTAAACATATCAGTGGAAACATGACAGTAAAAGTCCTTAGTGCATCTGCTGTCACTGTTTGCCATACTGACTCTCTTGACATGCCCACTGCCACAGTAAACAACCTGAGTCCAGTTAAGTCCAAGTTGGGGCAATAAAACAAAGGAAAAAATAACCTTGTTATATTCCTGTTTTCCCCAAACCCACCATTTCCAAAATGCATTTGAGCCACAAGTCTTGCAACATTTCGATAGTGTTTGTTGCAGCAAAAAGCACATTGTCCATCCCCATTGCTGTCGTTTTGCTCTTTATTTCCTCTCTCCTTTTTTCTTCTTCAAGAGATGGATGTAATGCCATTATGAACTTAAATGGCAAACTTTGGTGAGAAAACATTCAGCGAATGAAGAATTGGGAAGCACCGTTGGCCGTCCAAAAGGGCATTGAGGCAGATGGACGGAGATAAACTTTTGATAACCCCATGGGGGCTATACAGCAAATATATTAAATAAACCTGAAACATAAGGAAAGAAACAAAAAGGAGGGTTAGCATGCCACTCCAGAGAATAAGTCATCTGCTCCAGTTGCCTAAATGAGCCAGGTATGAGGTTGGTTGTGGTTTCTTCCCATTTTCATATCCAGAAGATTTCTGTCCTGACAGCTAAATTGAAGGATTGCTTACATACAAAACACAGTCATTAGGTGGGCGACATACGTCATTAGGTGGGCCAGGACATGATTGTGGGGATACTCTACAGAAATTCATACTGACTTTAATAAAATATGATGATAAAAATCCTTCAAGAACATCCTAACAATGCTGATGTCAATTTGTAGCATTCTGGTTTTCCTAAACTGTCTTGTCATTTTTTAGTTATGATTTATGACAGGATAATTTTGAATCTTTAAAAAAATAGCACTTTTTAAAGCTAAAGGTTTATTTTTGTTTGATCTTTGCAACTTTCTCATGAATTATATATGGATTTCTTGATTTGGGCTGGGTGGGCTTTAATAACTGGCTTCATTTCATATCTCTTCCCACAAATAAAGCTTGACATAGTAATGGAAGATTCATCACTATAACTTTACTATGCTGAAAATATTACAAATAACATTGCACAGCATGTTTGTTGAATGGCAGTAATTGAATATTGTAGAAATTTGATCATGTCAGAGGCACTGCTGGGCAATTGATTGGCTGTTTTGGGTCTTCTTAGTTTAAAACACATTTGGAACAAAAGTTGGCATTTTAATAGTACATCATTTTGAGTGTCTTGTGTGATGTGATTTACTGTTGTTTCTCAGGTTGTGATTAGCTTATCCATTTCTTTTTCCTAGGAAGCACTCATGTTTCCACTGTAATAGGCAGATGCTTGACAGGGTGAGAAGAAAGCAACAACTGAAAATGTGGACAGGCAGAAGATAGCTTGCAGCTGCATGTGCCAGATGGACTGGTAAGTCACAACATAAAATGTTACTGTATGGGGAATTTAGAATATCTGTGGTTGGTTGGATTAAATTGTGTTGGCCATTATTTTGCAGAGAGGCTATGCAAAGGTGTCTTTGCAAGCACATACTACTGTGCTTCAGATACAAGTGTTGGTAATATATTTAAAGTTTTGTACATGCAAAGAGCACTAAGATAAACTTGGCTTAGTCGGGCTGTTAAGCTTTCATGTGCATGCATGCTTTATATACATCCTGTATATTTTTTTGTTGGATTCTTGAGCTTTAACTTGTTTATTGTTGCCGTATTACTAATAGAATTTTTGCAGTAAACATTTTTGCAACAGCTTCCATCCTTATTTGCAAACAATCAAACAAATCAAGGAGTTCATTTTGCTAAGGCTGTATCTGGCAATGAGGCACAAAAGAAAAAAAGACACGCCAAATCTACTGATTGATCTTACAAAATAGCAGGTATAAAGATTAAAATATAAATTAAATTTGCAGTGGCTAATTGCAAAGTTAAATTTCCATTGTTTGCTTTAATAATTTTAAAAACATTTCAAAACGTATCTTTTTGGTTAATTTTCCTGCAACTTAGCCAGACAGAAGGCAACACAATAGATTGTCCTCATAGTCTTGTAGATCTGGGATGGGAAACACTATTAATGGGGCTTTTTCCAAATTCACAGTATTTCTTATATTCCTATAAACAGAATATTTTATTTGTTTTAATTTTAGTTCAGCTGGAACACAGCCAAATGGTTCAACAGACGGTTTCCAATTGGACTGTTTTGTCTCAAACTCATAATAAACACACATATTTTTGCACTCCCCAAATAAAATAAGGAATTCAGTCATCAGAATTCCTTCCCCATCCAACTGTGAAAAAACAATGTCTCAATAATTCAAATGGATTTAGTGTGAAAATAACCTTGGCTAAGAGGCTCCCAAAATACAGTAATCAAATAGGACAGGTACAGACTCCAATGAATAATTAAGACTGCAGAAAGAATAATTGCAACCAGCCTGCCTTCCATAGAAGACTTGTACATTGTATGGGTTAGAAGGAGGGCTGAGTATAAATTGTTTCAACTCCTCCCCTCAGGATGCCATTATAGGCCATCGCATGCCAAACAACTAGACACAGGGACATTTTCCCTCATGCCATCACTCTGCTGAACACCTACCGGTAATTCTCACAGTGCTATCTAATGTCTATGTAGCATGGCTGTAGTATTATTATTTATCCTTATTATCTTCTTTACTCTGCCTCTTATTGGTATTATTATGATTATTACTATTCTATTGCATGTGCACTGAGTGCTTCTGTACTGGAGACAAATTCCTTGTGTGTCTAATCACACTTGGCCAAATAAAGTTCAGTTCGATTCAATTCAATTCAATTCATGATTATATTTAGAACATTTACCTGACATTTGTACTTCTGCCTGCCAGCATTTTTATGCTGGGAAAATTTCTTTCAGTGCTTTTTTATCATGTACGTGTTTGAACTTTCGATGCTTCCTCTTTTGTGGCAGCAACCTGTGTGCTCTTGCCCTTGCTGGAAGAGAAGTTACAGCACTTACTGGGGGCTCACCTGCCAAAAAAAGAGGGTGCACAATAAACATCAGTATATAAGAGTTTATTGACACTGACAAACATATTTTAAAGGAATTCTTTCTGCTTATTATTCCAAAGTTCTCTTCAGATATACCCAATTCTCATAAGCATAAATTCCACATTACTCACCTCTGTGCTCACGTGAATTTTCCCGACTGGGAAGTCTGGGTGATACTGGCTCACATCGACATGCCAGGTGGTCTTCTAAGGCTACAACTGCTTTATTAAAGACTGGCTTCTTTTCAGCAACTTCAATCTTGTTTACCTATCAAAAAGAAAGAACAAACTCTGTGATACATATCACTGTGAATTCATCTCAATTCAGCCAGCATTATTACTATTAAAGATTTTGCTTGTACATTTTAAAACTTTTTCATTGCCTTATGGTAAAGCCCAGATGTAGCATGATTTATCCCAGTCAAAATAGCATCTTAGATTATTCCATTAGCATATCCTAAACAAGAACTGCAGCTAAAGTCCAAACTGGGAAAACTGGGACATTTCACTCAAACCATCAAATTCCCCGGCTTAGAATATGAAATTATTTCACTAAAACAAATTGTAAAAATGTATTATGAAAGACAGTGCTGGCTTCTATTAATTGCTCAAGGTAATCCCACTTTCAGCTGATGCTGTAAGAATCTATATGAAGCTGAAAAAGACCAAGAAGTTACTGAACTCATTCTCCTTGCAAGAAATTATCATCCATTTACTTGCTTGTCACCTCCTGCCACCCTGGATCAAACTGCAAGTCACTGTCACAAGTGTAACAGCAGATTTCTTACCAGAAGACAAAGGAAAAACTCTACAGCAAAGTACTCTAGCTGATGGTTGCTATTTTTCTTAGCATTTGTTCCATAGCATTGTAGGGCCTACCTGTATTTACACTACACTTGTGTAGCTCTTACAGAAAAACATTCAGTGCACAATACAAGAAGTTTTTTTCTTTATCAGCAAGCCTGTTATATTGATTAGGGCTGAGAGGAGGTAATTGACCCAACTGTCATCCAGCTGGCTTCTATAATTAGGACCTAGATCTCCCCATTCCTAGTCCAGTACTTTAACTACTATACAAGGGATCTTTGAACTACCTCACCTAAGTGTAAGAGGGTTAAATCTGTAGTGTGACTGGGGGCTTTGGGAGAGGAAGGATGTGATTCTACTGAAGTCTGTTTTAAATGTGACTTGCGGTTATTATTTACACAGCACTCTTAACAGAGGCATTTTTGGTCCTATGTGCCATGGAAACCCAGTACCTAATAAATTCAAGGTCAGAAGGAGGACCATTTTAATCCCTAAACTTGGAGTCAGTTGTTATTCAAAGCATATTTTTGGATAAGATAGTGTCATAAAAATTCAAAACGCTAGAAACATCTATACCAGTCAGTCAGTTCTCCAATGAAATGAGACCAAAGCAAACAACTCTGAAAAAAGCAACATGCTGCATTATATCATTCACTGGCAAGGTTTGACAGTCACAAAACATACTTTTAAAACAATGAATGTCTGCCTGTGTGGCTAATAGGGAAGCAGCCGTAAATGTAATAAAGTTTTGCCAACATTCTCCTGGCATAATGGGATGGAAGAAGTGGATGGGATCCCTGTTCTTCCAGATGGCAATCCTTGAAGCAGGTTGCGTGATTGATTGGTGCCCATCTAAGAATAAGGAACCACAATTGTGTCTTATCTGGTTAAACATGTGATGCAAATGCAGACATAAAGTGTCAGTATGATCTTCCCAGGAACTTAGCAGAGATTGAATGTCCCCTCAGTTTAACTTTCTTAAAAAGCCACATTCTACTGCAGCACACAAATTGCTTAGTAGACATGGTTTCTGAATAAAAAATACAGGCTTTTCTATTTTCAAAGAAACCATTTCAGGATCACATTCACAGACTATCCTATGAACTCTTTGTTTTTTTCCATAACACTACCACATCCCCATCATTTCACCCAACTTCATTCTCTTCTGTTTCATAAAAATTTTATGGAGAAAGGAATTTCCCATTTAGAAATGGTGTAACATTTTCCTTCCTTTGTGCATTGTTATATGAAAAAAACCCAAGGAATTTGTTCTCAAACAGATGTCAAGCAAGGGATTTGTATTTTAAAATACTTCGTGCAGGAAGAAGCATAGAGATCCATATTGACTGGAAACTGAACAGCACCAGAAGAGGTCATTTGCAAGGTATCAATTTACAATATATCCAGAGAAGATAATTTAGAAGAGCAGTTGGGAATATGATATTTGTTAAGTGCATCAGCACAATAAAGAATCAAACTGTTTGCTAATATGTATATTAGTATGTTCATTTCTGCCAGTTCAACCACTGGACTACTGGATTTAATTATTATATTACATATTAAAGGATAATATGTTAGAGAGTACTCTTCCTTCTTCAGAAAACTTTAAAATAAAGCCATTGATTGCTGTCTCTGCAATCTTTATAAAACAAGGAGGAGTCACTACAGATCTTAACATGGCTTTTTTAAAACAGGCATTTATAAGACTCATTATATATGAAATGTAATTGGCAATATTTGATCCAAACACTATGCAGGAAACAAACTCTTGAATATTATGATAAATAACTAAATCCTTATTAACTTAAACTGTGAAACTATTTATATACCATTGAATTAATTCTTGGTGTATACATGACTTCCATTTCAACTTGCCTAAAGTCCCAAACCAAAAAGTTTCCAGGGACATTATAACAATATCCTTGAACCCATTCATCATCACAAGTGTCATACCATTCTTCTTTTTCCTTCAAACTTGACAATCATATTAATTTTTATGGTCCACTTGCATTATTTGTCCATAATATGTGACTTTCTGCTTGCCAATCATCATCTATAGCAAACAGTTTTTCTTTTCATGACTTTTCTGCAACCTATGGCACTCTTAATGACTGCCTGCAGGCTCATAATTCAAATACAACTATCTTCTTTCTGCGTCATTTTCTTAGTGTTCACCTTTCACAGTGGTACAATATTTGACTTTCACCACACTGGGGAAAAAAACCTGTTCGCATACAGTATCTGTTGACATTAAAAAAAAATCCCCTAAACCTTTATGATCTTGCCTGAGTTTGTGTCTTTGCTTTCCTTCTTTAGATTAATCTATTTTTCTCTTGTATACTATCCATCTTTCCTATTCTTCATCCAAAAAATCCAGAACTATCTACCATACCCGTAAATCCACTAAGCATACTTAATGCTTTCTGATGTTTAACTTTAGTCCAGATTTTTCACTATTTTCGCTTTCCTAATGAACTCTTCTGCTGTTGTTTGTACATGTCAAATTCTTTGTTCAGTTTCCAATTTTCACAATGTCTACTGTCATTTCTTCCAATCCTCTAATAATATATTTGTTGTGCAAGTTTAACAAATATGGAGTTAATATACATCAATTTCCTCCACCTTTCTGAACTACTCTATTTTTTCCAAATCTAGTTTTTATAATAGCTTCATTGTGAAATGTATTCAAAAGAATGGCATTCTGATATGCCGACTAGCCTTAAAATGTTCCACTGATATGATCTATAAAACAAAAAAAAGCTTGCTGTAGTCAAGGAATAAATCTTTCTTAAGATATTCTCTGACATTGGCTTTCTTCAATATAGATACCGTATGTACATTTACGTTTTCATTATTTGTTGGCTATAAATTCAACTCTCTTTTCCTTGAGCATTTTAAGCAGTTCAATGGGCAATTCATTTATATCTAATGCTTTTCTGTTTGACAGTGTTCTGTTGCTTTGCATCTTACTTTCTCATGGAGTTGTTTCCTAAATATATTATCTCCCTTCAAATATCTCTATCATCTCATAATCCCATTGGTAAAGAGTTTAATTAATTTCTCAAGCAATTTTAGTCTCTTTTATTTCAATTAGATCCCTTGCATAATTACTCTTGGATATTCCTATAACCTTGAATTTTTCTATGAGTTCTCTGATTTTCTTAAAAGTACCTCTCATTTCTCTTTTCTTGTTATTTTCCTCTTTGGATTAAAATTCTTGATTGATATATATTTCCTTGTCCTTACTTGCTTGATGCTGGAAGTTTGCAATTAGTTGCTGTACTTCCTTCTTGTTGCCTAAGGCTTTCATAATGTCTGCCTGTCAAGATAATTTGTTCTGGAAGCCATCTGGATTCTTGACATTTTGAGAATCTTTTTTCTATATTTTCTGACTCTTTATTTCTTCCCATAGTTTCAAGGTACTTTTTGCTATAAGTTAATCATTACACTGATCTTACACTCTAATTGTACCAGGTCATATCCTGTTGGCATAAATACTCTCTTTAATTTCCAAGGCTTAACTCATACATTTGACACAATAATTCATTATTGGTTCCTCAACATGCACCTGGAAGTTCTGGCTGACTGGATTGTATTTTCCCATCTTCTGTTCCCTATATGTAGCCAATTTGATTGCAGTGATATTTTTCTGATGCTGCCTAGGTGTACTGTTTCAGTTCTATTGTTTTAAACAGGTGTTGGTAGATGAACAAAGAATTACTGTATCTTTGCAAAGCAATATTAACCTACCTTCTGTATAATTTTGACCATACATTGTATCGTGCTGTCTTTTTGTTCTTTAAATTTTATCTTATTTTTTTGAAGGTCTCATCAAGTCCATCCAAACATGATTCTTTTGGCTGGGAGCAGCAGCTTGCAATTTTGATTCTGGACAGAGAGGACCGCTGGTTTGAAAGAGGGGTCAAAGAACCCATCTACAGTAGAGACTTGGTGGTGCTGGCTGCCTCCAATTTGGCAGATCGAATCTCACCAGCCTCAAGGTTGACTCAGTCTTCCATCCTTCCGAGGTGGATAAAATTGTTGGGGGCAATATGCTGACTCTGTAAACCGCTTAGAGAGGGCTGTAAAGCACTATAAAGCGGTATATAAGTCTAAGTGCTATTGCTATTGGTGGTATTCTCGGGAGTCTTTTCTGTTACCAAAAGTTCAGAGATGTTCCACACATCTCCTGGTTTCTCTTCAATGCAACCCCAACATATTTAGAGGAGATCAGCCATCGTATTAATGCTCTTCTACCTCAACCACAGAAGTCTCGCGTTCCAGCTCAATTGGAAGCAAAGATGGCTAGAAAAAAAAAGGAGTAGCAGAAGCTGAGGGCAGAGTCAAAAGGAGGAGTCAGCCTGGAATCAATACGTAGTCACAAAAAGACCAAATCCAATTCCGTTGACCCTTATCTAGGCCCAAAATAATGCTAACCATTAGTTGAGTAGATTCCCGTGCATAGTTTAATGGGAATTTCACATGCGATCCTGTGGTCTTTCCCGCCTGACCAAATGACTAAAGACCATATTGTAACAGAATACCCTTTATGTTTAAGAAGCAAGACATTGTTTAGATATCTTAAATAATTCATCCATAATAATAATTCTTTATTTATTGAAGCTTAAGATTTGTCTGTAGTTTTACTTTTACATTTTTATCCCAATTTTATTATAACTCAAAGTGGTGAATATACCTACTACTTCTTCCTACTATTTTCCCCACAACGTCCCTATAAGGTGGGTTGGACTGAAGGAGAGTTACTGGTCCAAAGTCACCTAACTGGCTTTTATGCCTAAGGCAGACTAGAATTCAACAGTCTTGTGGTTTCTAGGCCAGTACCTTAACCACTATACCAAACCGGCGGTAGTTTTGCAATGCTCTCTTCCATCCAGCAATTCTCATCAGAACTTGGGAAGGCTGAGCGTTTACTGGCAAAAATTTCACCCATCTTAAGCAGAAACCACAAAACCACATTCTAGCAGCTGTATTTAACATGTATTCTGATATTACATTAGCATGTTTCACAATGGATCCACCTTTTTCAATGTGGTTGTTGTCAAGACAACTTGAGATTTCTACTCAAAAATTCCCAGACAGCAAGATGAAAAAACTGCCCTATGCAATCTTCCATATTCCACTCTCTCCATAGGCAGCGTACCCATATAAATGAGAAGTTTGAATTAAAGGAATTCAAGGGAGTGTGTAGGGAGTCATCTCAGATGGACACATTTTGTGTATCTTTAACTTGTAAAGCCATTGTTGCTATCACAATTTACAGATGAGATAGCCAAAGGAAATGCATCCATTTATCCTCCAAATCTGCCAATGTGTGTGAATTTGATTAAGCAGAGGATATCTGTAGGATTTAAAAAGCAGGTTGCCACACTTTGGGGAATATTTAACTCCTTGAAAACAGTCCTAAGAGGAACATACATACACACAAACCTACAAGATCTATTTTATAAGCCTTCAAGTCCACAATGCAGTGTATCCAGATCGTATGTTGTCTTGTCAATTAAGCCCTGTACTCTTATACAAATATTCTCTCTCCTTAAACTTAATTCTTCTTAAATTACCTCAGTTAATAAATCAACAGGAGAACCACAGCATATCTGATAAAACTGGAGTTGTTGGGTTTAGATCAGGATTTTTTTTTCAGATTCCTCTACTTTAAAATTTGCTGATGGGGAGTGGGAAAACACATCCATCAATCACTTTTTTTTAGAAAATGTAATTTAGTACTTGTACAATATATTACTCTTGACTGTCTGCAACTTTCCTGTTGCATTCTGATATGGGAGCTTTAGTTTCTATGACCAACACATTTTTTAATGGAAATCGTCACTTTTTT
>JAOYMU010000283.1:23414179-23425706 GCA_025802295.1 Psammodynastes pulverulentus
GAGACAGGGCTGCCAGGAACTCCTCTCTTGGCTATGAATCAAAGAGGGGGAAAAGAGAATTTAGTCTCAGTAGAATTTTTCAAAATCTTTAGCTAACAAACACAGTGTGAATGGAGAAACACCACCTCTGCTTTCTGAAAGGAGAACCTGGGAGATTCTGCTCCTTCAGGGCAAAGTGAAAAGGGGGAGGATAGTTCTCAGAGTAGCATTGCTGTGTTGTATTTTTGGCTCCTAATATTCTCTGTTGAAGCATAGGTACTTGGCGACAAGATTAATATATGTTCTTCTAGCTCTGCTACTTCAGTGAATCTAAAAAGAAAGAGCTTGAATATCTTTGATCTGCCTGCAGAAGAAGCTAAAAGAAAGCCAAAAAGATATACATGATACTAACAAAAGAATCCACCGAAGTTGGCACATGTCATTGCCTTCAGTGCTGGAAGGCAATTTGTTGTTATAGTAATAATTTCCAGAATGTAATAAACATCCAAGCTTTGGAAAATTGAATAGGAGACATTTACTGAGGGAAGTTGGGGTAATTAGTTGTTAAATGAAAACAAAACAAGAGTCAACATTTTCTATTACAATAAAAGCATAGCCCATCATGGCATGGAAACTACATTTGATGTTATTTCTTTTCTAATCACATTCCAAATCCCTGCTCAAGAAGATTAATTCAGTTTACATATGTTAAGCCCTAATACGGGTTTATTTTGGCTTACGATACTATATTATGAAAAGTCAGTCAGTAGCTATCCATTTGCAAACTGGAGTGATTTGTTATGTTATGGGAAATGAGCCAATGGTGGTTTACTTAAACCACAGATTAAACCACTATATGTGAACTGGGTCATAAAAAGCAACTGTAGACTCTGCTCTTATAACGTAACGCTGGTCATAATCTATGCATCTAAATTCCACCTGGTAAATTGCTAAGATCCTTTTCTACTGTGTCTAGTTATGGAGTATTCCCCAAGAATAATTCGTTACACTGCAAGTAAATACATTAAATAAATAAATTTGGTGCCTTTTTGCAAACTCGAGGCTTTCCTTGATCTATGATCTAACTTATTATTGTCTGCTGCAACAGCTGCTGCTCATGCAGAACTCTTCCTAAGTGCATCTGTTCAGACTCTTTAAACTCAAGAGTGTCCAGGGTGGGGGGATTCCATATACAAAATATATGTGCTGTGCTTTTGGGCTCTGACCATTCTGCCTGTGAGATCCAAGGTGCTGCTGCTTATTATTTTTCTGGCAGTTTCATGATGTTTCAGGGCAAGTGATTTCAGAGCAGCCCCCCCACAACCCCCCACGTGGTATTTTTAAGACCAGACATATGCACATAAATTTTATATTATAAAGCTTCTCAGCATTGGAAGGAGGCATGAAGTCTCTGCTGTAAAAAATTGATTAGATGCAGAAACCAGGCAGCATTGCTGCCAACCACTTTGTTGCTCTTTAAATGGAACAATTTTTATCCGGTCATTCCTTTTTCATCAGTTGTCATCCTAAATGTTTTCTCGTCAATATGTCTGGATCACATTCCAGTAGTTCTGCCTTCTCTCTCCTGTTGTGGTCCACCGGCGACCAGAGCTGGCAGCAGAGTCGGACAGCGAGGAAGCTGGGGAGGAACAAAGGCCAGTCCAGGAGTCTGGGGAAGGCTCAGATGAGGGCTCTGTGTCCGATGCAGAGATGGGGCCAGGGCCATCTGGGATTTATGTGCTGACTCCAGAGTCTCCAGAATCGGACAGCAGCAAGGCAGAGGAACAGGGGGAGTCTGTTCCCAGTGCGCACATGCACAGAGCTGCCAGAAGGCAAGAACAGTTAAAACAAAAGGGGCAACTCAGGAGTAAGGCTTGGAGATGATTGATCCCTCCCATAAGACATAAAAGGAGGAGCAAAGGGACATTAGCTTTTGCAGGAAGCAACTTTGTTCCTTCTAGTTAGGTTGATCTCTGAAGCTCTGCTCCATTTGGCTTTGCACAGCTAATTGGCAATTAGGTCATTGGTAGCCTTTCAAGGGAGATAAAGGTGGGTGTTTATCAGCCTTATCCCAAAAGAGTGTGACAGACTTCTGTTGGACTATTACAAACTATTTGGGACTCATTATGGGCTGTGAATGAACATAATTCATAGCCGTTGAAATAAGAGGATTTTTGCGGACTAATCGTGTGTTTGTTACTGTCTCGGGAAGCCTTGGTCAGAACTCCTCCTGTGAAATAATGTAGCTACCTACATCGCCTTTTGTTGGATGGTAAAAGGGCCAGGCCACCCATTAGCAGTGAGTCATCTTGAGGATGATCAGCTTAGAGGTGCAGTGCTATGGCAGCCAGCAGGGTTATATCTGTGATAAAGACAAACTATAAGAACAACACAGAGAAAGTAGAATGATTTTGATGGTAGCCTGAAGAATCCTTCTATTAATCAATGGCTCTCAGGATTATGATCCTGCCCTATGGATGTGCCTAAAGATTTGCAGGAAAGGGCCAAGGGTGAAACAGCACAGTGCAACTGGAAGCAACTGGATTATATAGTGCTTATTTGATGGGGGCAGTATTTAGTCTAGATGTTCCTCTTCAGTTGTGCCTTAAATAGAACGATAAGGATTGTGTAGATTCATAACAGTTCAATAAACCAATTCCTATTTATCCAATCGGGACAGCAAGCCCCCATTCTCCTTCTCCATCAACACATTGACTCTTGCAAGATCATAGAATATGCTCTAATGTCAATTTTTATCTTGGGATTCTTTACAAGGCAGAAACTAATGTGGCAGAGAACAAAGCCAAGTGAATGAAGAACCTGCAGCTGTGGCAGGAATTCAGTTGTCAACATCAATTGTCCATTTTGTTAAGGCTTTGGGTTTGTCCTGTTATCTATGTAAAACTCCAGGACATTTTTTTGGTGTATTAAGGTTTTTCTAAATGCTATTTATCTGAGCCATTAATTCTTTAGGCTCTATTGTTGACTTCACATAACATTTAGAGTTGCCCAGGATTCAGAGATTTGCATGATTGTACATGTCATAACTGGGTGCATAGCTGCTTCATAGAACCCCTGATTGTGGAACAGAGCTCAGAAGGAAAACTCTGCAGTAACATACAGGTTGGTTTCGCACTGCAAATGAACACATTCGTGGCTTGCTTAATTCTAGTTTGGTGAATAAACCAAAATGTGCTGAGTTCAGTCTCTTCTCTCCACCACCACCACCACCACCACCACTCTTCAGCTGCAAAGTAGCTTCACTTCCAGAATTTCCCATTAGCAATGCTTGTTGGGAATGCTAAAAGTTGTAATCTTATTATGTTTGGGAAACATTTCTAGTATTGTGACCTTGCAAAAATTCTGTTGCCTTCAATTTGCATTTTAGTACAGTGAGAAAGCTGCAGCTGGCCACCACAATGATTGCTATTTGAAGTATGTAAATGATACAATTGGCACGTTTAGTTCCATGCAGTTTTGCTGTGAGTTGTAGAAGAGAACCTTGGGTCATTTAATTTCTCACCACTTTGCCCCAGCTGCAGTGGTTAAATTTTATGTACTTGTAATAGGCATTTAGGATAAAGAGATGACTAGCTTTCCAATCATTGGAATATCCCCTAGAGTAGACAGTGGAAGGGTTTCCCTCCCACCCACCTCCTCCAGAAAGAAAGAGCAGCTGGTTTATTGCCCACAAATATTGGATATTTCACAGTACCAGAGAGAACATAGCCCTTCACAGAAAAAAAAAGTTTCCTTGACCTTCCTTGAATATATGTTTAGCTTGAATAATTGATGTATTTCCATGTTTATTTCCTAAGCTATGGGCATCTTCTGACCAGCAGTGCTAGCACCGCAACTTCTAGAAGTCCCTAGTAAAACCTAATTCTAAACAACAAAAAAAAAACCTCAAACCTTTTAAAATGTTTTTTTATATTGCACTCCTGTGGACCCACTGAACGTAGTAGGACAAAATTATTTTTAAATTCAACTTTATAGGGCCACACTGTTAAGCATCTAGACATATTTCTCTAATCTTCATAAGTGTATGCCACGAAGATCAGATGAAAAACTATTTTTTCATGGTGTGAACTTCATAATCCCTTTTAAGTACATCAAAGTGAGAATGTGCAGAGTCTAGGGTCAATATAGTAGGAAGAGTGATATTTGTGGCATGAAAATCCCAAGTTTTGTTTTTTAAGACTTTGGCGCACTGTCTTTTCCATATCCGGCTAAATTACGTGAGATCTAATATAGGGGAAAAGGTTATTTATTTACACTTGGGTGATGTGTGGCAGAATTTTTAGAATCATAGCTTTAGAGACAAACTAAATCTTAGCAATTCAGACAGTGAGGAAGAGGATGTTTAGAAAAAGACCTACAATTCTGGATGCGTCTTGAGGTAAATACATTTCAAAGAGCTTAAGATTTCTGTGGCTATTTATTTATGTATTATTTAGTGAATGTGTACAGAATATAAAAGTGAATATTTATTGAACATGAGAATAAAATGCATCGTTATCTGTAGGAACATAGATGCTAAAAATCAGTTGTTCTTGAAGAATGTGTTGTAGCTTCTCCAAAGCAAATTTCTCAAATCTGGCAAGTTCTAAAAAAATTTTTTGGGGGGAGTGAAATTTAGAGCAAAATGTCAACATCTTTTGGCCTAAAGTCCTCACATGGCCAGGAGGTTAGGCCAAAGACAAAGTTATGGACAGAGTCAGGGGAAAAATAAATTTAAGAATAAAAAAGTAAATAAAAAATGAAAATAAATATTTTTTATATAATTTGATTGTAAATCAAGTTTATAATTTTGATTACTCATATATGCACTTTATTTCTTCTTACCTCATATGAAAATAGAATTTTATGCAAATCTGGGGAGCTCTAGGAACTGCAGGTTAAACTACACCAGCTATGTGTAGAAGTTATATTAAGACATAGTTTCTCAGGGCCAATATGTTGGTTATGTGGTGGAGCTGTGGTGGCCCAGTGGTTAGAATACAGTGTTACAGGCTAACTAACCGGCTCAAGGATGACTCAGCCTTCCATCCTTCTGAGGTCAGTAAAATGAGAACTTAAATTGCTGGGGGCAATATGCTGACATTTGTAAACTGCTCAGAGAGTACTGTAAAGCACTATGGAGCGATATTTAAATCAAAGTGCTATTGCTATGTCAACAGCCATTGGTCACTAACTTCTAAGACTGAGAAACTCAGGACAGAATGTCTATTAATCTGTGGAACAGGTAGGGTAATAAAACAACTCCAGGTATAAGAAAGTCTCCACTTTATGTTGACAGAGTGTTATAACTTAAAGATTAAGCTTTATATACAATATAAATTCTTATGTAGTCTGACATGACAACTATTTGGATAGCTTCTGCCAAGTTTAAGCCAGAGGATCTGATATCACGTGTGTTTCTGAGACTCAGACTTTTGTAGCTAGCTAGAGTGATGCCAAAATGACAAAATGTGTGTCAGGATATCACAATATAAGTTCTGTTATTTCATACTTGTGAGTCTGCATGCAAGTATGTAGAAGGCACGATTTCTGACACAATATAGGTGTTGTCAGTTGGCACCTACTTGTTCCCCCACTGCAGGTGTCCATGCTGACACATCAGGTTGTGAAACCTCTTCTAGAATATCATAGTTATAGCCATGGTGAAAGCAGATGATAGAATCTCTTGCCATTGAAGTCCACATAGATGAAAATGCGCTTTTTCAATCCAATATTGTGGTTGTTCTGGTTGCTACAACTAATAACCAATCCCCCCACCCCCAGTGCTTCTAGATAAGATATGTGATGGTGATTAAGATAGTGATCACATTAATACTCTTGAGCAATCTATTCCAACCTGGTTTCTTCCAGATGCCTTGGATTATATCTTTCATAATCTTCATTTAGCACAACCTATAACTGGAGATGAAGAGTTACCGTATATAGACTAGGAGCTCTGGAGGACGATGGGCTAGGGGGAAATGAGCTGCATAGAAAACTGCATTTTAGAGAAGTGTGGAATATTGGCATATTGAATTAAGAGACTAAAATATCTTGGCACTTGAGTAATCTGTTCTTGTGCTGAACCAGGAACCTAGAACCTGGAAAAATGAAGGAAGGCTTTGGGATCCAAAATCTTTCCAGATGTTAAAAGAGATTGTGGCATTTGGAGCAATGTGCCACAGGACTGCAGCATCGCAGAATCTGTCATTCAGAGTTTCTGTTTCTAGGTCATTCATCTGACATGAAGAAATAGATTTAGCAGAGAAAGAAATTGACTTCCACACACCTAAAAATTGGTATCTTTAATTCTAGTTTACAGATTCAACAGCATATCTTGGTTGATGTTAGGGAATTCTTCCTTAATATAATAAGACATTTTTGCCTAGCCAGCAACAGAAAACATCACAAGGGTCAGACACTAAAACTATCTCAAGCCCATTTGAGAACCAGTGACCCATATGAACTAAAGCAATTGGAAAACCAATTCCAATTTCTCAGAATGGATTTGGAATTCCAGAAGGGGAAAAATATTTCAATGTAGAAGTGACAGGAGAAGAGAATTGAAGTATGAAGAACAATTTCAAAGTTTGGAACTGGAGAGAATGATGGAAAACAAGGAGCAGGCTTATCAGTTAGGAACTGAGGGATAAACAGAGGAACACCAATCCAACATTTCCTAGTGCTCCTAAGAAAAACTGGCAAGTTTCCAAGGTGAAATTAGTTAAGTGAATCTTACCAGAATTTGAGGGTGAAGTTTTATCCATGAGAAAGAGAGATGTCCCTTATGTAACTACTGTATGTGAGTAGCATATCTTTTCCTTGGTATATTTTGGAGGTGTCCAGTGGAATTTTATTTTCCATTTTATATCAGCTATATTTTCTTAGTTTTTTCCTCTTGAGATTGTAGAGGATATAGTGGCTATTTCCATCACCACAATGGTAGCATGTCTCCACCTCCCCCTTTCCAGAGTTACTGAAGGATGAGATTGCATGTAATAGTTTTGTGGATATAGAAGGAAGACACAATGCCTATCAAAAATGAGGAGAGGAGAAGAGAAGAGAGGAGGAGAGAAGAGAAGAGAGGAAGACAGTTTTCCTCAAATGTGTCTTCTGCTCTCATATCTCCCTGCTTTCATCAACAAAGAATTAACAACTTTCCCCTCAGAAAGTTACGCATGATTCTACTTTCATTTTTCTCTTTCAAGCTTCAGGACAGAATGGAACTCTTCAACCATGAAGAGCATTTGCTCAAACAATTTTCTATCACTGCTAGTTATTTCCTGTTTTGATGGAATGAAAAAATACCCAATTTTCCTTCTTTCTTTTTCCAAAGAGCCAAATAACACTGGAAAAGAATTATCTTCCACCTGCTCTCCTTTCCATATTAAATCTGAATATAACAATCATTTATGGTGTGTGTGTGTGTGTGTGTGTGTGTGTGTGTGTGTGTGTGAATTTCTGTTGTACATCACATGCTTCTCCTTTGGGATCTTAGCATATTAATCTTCTTGATTTTGGGGTGGGGTGGGGAGTATTTAACTTCCCTTTTTCCAGTCTGCATCATTCTCCAGTCCTACTCCTTCTACCCTCATTCTTCGTATTTGTATTCTGTAGAAGCAGCTGAAGAAAGGAAGCCTGCTGTACAAGAGTAAAAATAGATCCGGCAGTTACTCAGCTCCTGAGAACATGATGGTATGACTCACGAGGTAAAATAAAAAGATGTGAAAACCAAAAGCTGTTGCATTCCCCCCAAGCATTACACACATATCCCCCCTCATTTTTCCTCCTACCTGGAGACGTTTGTGGCACCTCAAGTCTAAAGAAAACCAAAGGGAAATAAATAGTTGAAGTTCCAGGTAAAAGCAACTGGGTTGGAAACCCCTAAAATCCATCTATATTTGTATACTTCACTTTCCTGCAAATTCCGTATTGTCTTGGAGGAAACCATGGATGGGGGGGGATTCATTTACTTTTGTTACAGGGTCCTTTCTAATTAAACCAGTGATTGTTGAGGATGGTGACTTACTGGGCCCACTTAACTGCCCCTGCATGCTTCGTCTTGGAAATGTAGAAGATGATAGGCCTTACCTCCAATCCATGGAGGTTTTATGCCTTTGTCAAACTTGGCAACTTTAAGATGTGTAGATTCCCAGAATTCTGCCAGCATACCAAATTTGAAAAACGCTGTTTTACACTGTTTCGTTGTATGTTTCAGAGGACTGAAGCAGTACTTTTAAGTAGGAACATCCTTTTATATTGACACACCAAACTGCTGCATTCTGACCACAATTATAGTACCTCTTAAAAATAAGTAACTATTTTTAATAACTAACATGAAAATAAGTTTATCTCAAAGTCATATGTACCTGGAGAGCTTCATATTATTAATGTAGGCTTCCTAATGTGGTGCCCTCTACATGAATTGAATACAGTTCCTATAATTGGCAATGTAATGAATGGGTCTCTTTCTTTTTCCCCCTCCCTGAATTGTTTTCTTTTGGTATGGGTGCTGATTAAAGGACTGAACTTTTTGATTATTCTATAAACTAAACCATAACTAATCTAATGATAATGTATTGAATTAAACTGTAGGATTTGTAGAAGACACTAAGTCACAATTCCTGGTTTACAAACTGCATCATCATCATATAGCAAAATACTATATCTCAGATGCTTCTGTGAACCTACTATTATATGGTGGTTACATTTTTGTCCTTTTCTGATGTTTTCTCTCTCCATGAACCTTCTTCCACAGGTCTCGTACTACAAAACTTCCCAGCCCATATAAGTTTCCAACCCATGCAAATAGGGATTACGCAATTGTCGCATTTCTATTTTTTGCATTTTCTTGTCTTTCTTGACTTCGAAATCCACCTTATTTTTTGAAACAGTTTTAGAAACTTGAAAATTTGCAACCTCTTTCATAAATGTATCTCCACTTAATAATGACATTACATGAATTAGGAATTTAGATTTTTTCCCCCCTGTATGACTAATAAGAGATAATTTTGTTTTTGGTACAAGGTGGTTGTCAGAAATCCTGTCTCCCATAGATTCAGTCCTTAATCTTCCTTGTGAGAAGCAAAGTAGCCTTTTTGAAATGTAGTCATCTTTCAGTAAGTTCATCATTCCAAAGTCATTTTCATACCACCCTCAATTACACAAATAAAACACCTCTGCTGAGAGTAACAATAGTGAACTTTGTCTATAAATCCAGTGAGGATTCCATCTGTCCCTATATATTCTGTGTACATTCTGTTGATCCTTTGTATCTTCCAAGTAACCTAATTATCATTAACATTTTTTCTTTGGTGAGTCTGACACTATTTTTTGTAGCTGAAGAAACGGGATCCAATTTGTTCTTCTGATATTACAGCTCAAATGTAAACTGGTAAAGAGACAACTTTTCTACCCTCTGCTCCACCCCAGCCCTTTTTAGCCATTTTGAGAAGAAGAACAATAGCCCGACGCATTCAGCACTTCCAACCAGATCATCTGCTCAAACAAAATGCCCCAAACGCACATCCTTCCTATTGGAGTGGGCTAACATGTCTTACCTCTCCCTCCCTGGCTCCCTGGGCCCAGACAAAGTGGCATCTCTGCAAACAAAGACTTTCAATAGCTCTCCTGCCCTCTGCCCTCTCCCAAACAATGCAAAGTTACAGAATATTGTCCACAGCTGAGTAAAAAGCCCTAAATATAGAACCTCTGATGTATTCTTGGTTTCCTGCCTGTCGGGAGTCCATCTCCCCCCCCCCCTTGCTATTGGCTATACTGTCACTAATCTCACACACTCACAACTAACACAAAGGGAGTGAGATCACCAAGACCACCTCCTCTCCACCTTAGAGACATAGGGAATTTCCAAAGTTTTGCCCTTGCTTTTAGCCAGAATTGGAGTGGGAATAAATGTCACCAGGCACAAGTACTGTATGCAAGGCAAGCTCACTCTCAAACAGGGAGCCTTTCACTCCTCTTCCTCTGCACCCACGTTTAATTCTGGACCACCCACATAGTTCTGCCACTGCTCGTGGCCTTTAAGGTCCGTGCTGGATCTCTGCTCCATTCGGTCAAGCTACGTTTGTTTTTTTTCCCTTCCTGTTACTGTACTCAAGTTAACATTGACAAATCTGTCGTACAAATTTGAATTTTCCTCTGTACCACAGTGGGGAATTCAGCTAATAATATCAAGGAATAATAACAAATTCTTATTTTGAAAAAAAATGATAAAGTGAAAACTCAATTTTCTTATTTACTTGGCAATAGGCTGAGAGTGCCCCAAGACACCTATGCAGAGAGATTAGTAGATATTCTGCTAATCAGTGTTGATCTCTAGTTTAGAATAGCAGAAAATACTCCCTAAAGAGTCTGAAAAATTCATCCTATGCTGAAAAAAATCCGAATAGAAGGAATTCTGTTTTTTGTCATTTCTCTGCCCCTCCTCCCAAAGTTTTTGTTAGGTAATTTTGAAAAATCAGACCACACCTTTATAATTAATTACATCAGGGGTTGTTGCAAAGACAGATTTAGCCCTACACAATTTATTATTTGCTGGGTTGACTTCTGAGATGAGCATTCTACTTCATTGGGAAGTCAGTTTCCCAAAGATGCAGGCTTTCATTTAAACCAGACACACCCCTTTTGTTAAACTCAGGATAGTTACTCAAAAGAGCAGTGGGCCTGCCTACAAATATCCAACAGGAGGACCAAATGGCATCTTTCTAATTACCCTCTCTTTATGAAACTCTGTCTGTTTCCTGTCATCGCCTTTTCCCCAATGCTGGTTTCGGAAGAAAATTCTCATTACAATATTTTTCGCATGCAAGGCTGCATGTTTACAGAATTTGCATAGGACTGAACCAAGATGGTTACATTATAAATTCTGCATTTCAGAACTGAAGGGAGTTCTGCTAAGGTTTAAGGGTGGTTATTGCACCTACAACGTTTGCTGTTCTCTTCAGAATAAAGAAAACAGCATTATGACATTAGAAGGCAAGCTCCGCCCCTTTGAGGTGTGCATGCAACATTGCAGTGCAGGTAGAAAAAGGGCGGGGCTGCATGTGGTGATGCTGCAATGCTCCCGATATCAGGCTGGCCTCCTTGTCTCTTCTCTTGCCACAGACGCTGCTGCCTCTGTGTAAATTTAATTGAGACGGTTGAGAGAAATGCTGCTTTAATGGAAGAGAGGGACTTTAGGGATATGTCTATATATCTCTATATATCTACAAATTTATAAACTTCTGAAATATGTACATAGACACACACATAAACATACTGTATATGTGTATATTTATAAAGTATATATATATAGTATATATAATTCATATATATATATAGTATATATAATTCACTTTGATTCATAGAAAGTGATTTGAATCACAGATGCATGCATGCTCAATGGTACATACAATGCTCTGAATAATTCACTGAGTTGGAAATATAATTATCAGTGGGGGTCACGACGTTCAGCCATCAAGAACACAGAATTACCTATGTAATTACCTATGCAATATGCATAAGTCTGCATCCCACTGCATACGCAGAA
>JAOYMU010000283.1:23458704-23469483 GCA_025802295.1 Psammodynastes pulverulentus
GATGTATATACATTTGTATATGTACATGTTTTTCCCACTTTTATATTGTATTTGTATATTTTTTATATTTGTATTTGTATATTTTTAAACTTTAATAAAGATTTATTTTTAAAATAAAAAAAAGTAAATCAGCTGTCAAGTAACAGTCCCTAAACAGAGCTTACACATCTTCTGGGATCACTTCAACCTAATATCTTCAAGTTCAATTATTATGTTCAAGTCGCATGTCACAGACTGATGTGACTTGTGAATCAGTTTTTAATGTCCCCTTACATCTCTCTTTTCAGATTAGTATAGGAGAATTCACGTGGTACTGGCAGCTTCACATACTTTTCAACTGGAGCTTTTGGGAAGCAAGTCAGCCAAACTACTTTCTTTTTACATATGTGGAATAGAGGTGCTCACATCTAAAGGGGTTTATTTAGTTTTGGATTTTGGCAGCATTATGGTTTATACATCATAATTTAGTAGCTGTATTACTTGTGGCTTATTCCGCAAATCCTGATTAAAACAATCCCTAGTAGACAGTGTGAATCCACATCAATAGCCACAATGAATAGATTTTACGGCTCCCATTAGGATAAGCTGCTACAATAAACAAAGGGATTCAGTTGGAACTGCTGTGCCAAAAAACAATTTTGTCCCTACCTTTGCACATGTTTCTTCCTCATATCTCTTGACAGCTCTTTGTCTGAAATCCAAATGTATAAACGTGGCAGGGAGGAGACTGCAGATAGATAATCTAGTCTTGGCAGGCCATGCAGATGACATTTGGAAGGCACAACTGAGGTGACTGTGCAATCAAAAGCTGCATTGTGGTGAAGTCCCTATCAGCATGTGAGACTCTAGGCGATATTATTGTCTGATGGGAAAAGTGCACCTTCTTCATTGTATGAGTCAGGCCTGCCTTGACTAACACCTGGATAGCAGAGTGAGGCAAGGCTCTTTCAGACACAACTTCTCCTGAGGCCATGAAATTGTCTCTTTGGTTTCCTTTTTTGGCTTTACTAAACTTGTTTAGCCCTCAAGACAGTTCTACAGGGTCTATGTTAGAAGAAAGCTCCAAGAGAAAAAAGATAGTTTGCTTGATATTATTTAAAATGGCATAAGGATTACACTAGTCTTTCAAGTTTTTAAAGGAGGTACGGATTGGACATATACAGTGATATTGTGAGTAGCTGAGTCTATTGCTTGCCACTCAAGAACAAATTAATTTTGTGCTACTTTTCAAATGTTTTCTCTCCTGCCATATATTATACAGCTTTAAAAATCCATTGTGATTTTACAGATAAATTATAGTGAAAGAGAAACAACTGTCATAAAATCCAGTTCGCAAGCATTCATAGCATACCAATAGCAATTTCACCACTTGTACGGGCCCCTCTGAACCTGCCCTTAGGAATTTAAAGCTTATTTTAACCCATTCCAAAATGGATACCCTCCAGGATGAATTACAACTCCCATTATTTCCAGACATTTTGAAGGCAAAACTTGGCACAAAGTTGGAGAAGGTTGGTTTATCTAATGCTGGGTTTGGACATTCATAAGTCTAATGAAATAGTCGGAGTCTAATCATTCTTCTATCTGACAGATGTGACTTCAGCTTGTTGTAACAAACTTTAAAAGTTGAATATCGAGATTTGATAATCTATAGTCCTTTCCAGCAAGCATTGAATGCTGTATCACCACTCCCTAAGTCCTGGCCAGATTTCAGGATAATTTGATTATTTGCTTTTAATGCACATGAGGCTGAAGTTGTCGAATCTATGCATGTATAATTTAGCAGTGCAGGCCAAAAGCCAGGTTGTTCTGTCCCTGGAGGGAATAATGGAGAGGGATGGAAGTATATTTTTAGTAAAGTGGGATTGGGCCCAGGCTTGCCTGCTGATGTGGAATAGCTGCAGGCATTAAAGGAGGATGGACCATGGCTATGATGTCACCTAGGCAAGTCCCATCTCATGTTGTCATGGAACCGGGTGGGAGAGCAAAGAAAAGAATACTGGCAAAATGGGGAATCTAAGGCAATAACGAATCATCTCCAGAAGTCATCACATTCAGTGCATTCATAACTTTGTTTAGAACCCTACTTAGGCCAGAATTATTCTCAGATAGCTAGTATAAGATGGAGTTATTTGACTTTCCAGTAAAGCTACAGGGAAAACTCCTAAATTCACATATTCTACTCTCATAACATGTCCTTCCCGATATGTGTCAGATTTATGTTTCCAGTGTTCTGTCCTATTAAAAAAGCTGACTGCAATGGATACTATATGGAAGTGATGGTTAACCTTTCCGGCACTGAGTGCCCAAAGCACACATGCGCACATCCCCAAAATGCACATGTGCCCTGCCCCCCATGCATGCACCATGTCCCCTGCCCATGCACCCCACCCCCTCCATGTACTCTGCCCCCGCTCATGCGTGGCCAGCGGGAGGCGCTTGCGCACATGCACGGCAGAGCTGAGCAGGGGCAACGGCTCATGTGCCCACAGAGAGGGCTCTGCGTGCCACATCTGGCACACGTGCCATAGGTTCGCCATCATGACTATATGGGTTGTAGCATAGTAATATCTGAAGGGTCTTAAGTTATGTATCAATCTCCTATTATAATTCAACTAAACATATACTAAGATTAAGCATGTACTATTGAGATATCCATTCCAAAACCATTTCTTTTTCTTTCGTCTGTTGAATTCCAGGTTATAAGCAAAAAGACAGAGGTAAGACCAGGGGCCTTTCATCTTTAGTGAACAATTAATAAGTAAACACGACCAAGTCCAAGAAAATGTAAAATCATCAAGTGGTTTAATTTCAAACCGTTGTAGGGCCAGATGTTTATATGGTTGTCTTAAATGAACAAGGAGTTTGAAATAAAAAGTGGCTTCTGTTTTACGGCTAGTCTTCTAACCTTTGTTTCAGAGATGAATAAACTCATAGGTTTACTAAAGTGATGTGTTTCAATATGAAAAGCAGAAAGATGAGATGAATTGGAAAAAAAAACACAATGCTTCATTTCCTTGGCTTAAAAAAGAAACAAGGGGGGGAAACCCCTCAGAATTGTGGCCAAGGAGAATCGTACAGTACTTGGATCTTAATCTTTGCAGCACGCATTTACTTCATGAGTAATGAGATAGACTCGGCTGTTCTGTACCTGCAAGAGGTGCTCAGGAAGCAGAGCAATGACTGAAGCAGACATTAGTAAAGGCTGAGTCATGACAACCTCACCATCTGTGCTCATAGGCAAGGGGAATTCTGATATTCTGAAACCATAAATCAATCTACCTGCATGGTGAAAAGGAATATTACATATTCTATTTTACACTATTAAGGGAATTGCTTGAAAGAGGGTAAATCTGCTGGCTGGCTAGCTAGACAGCTAGTCGACCTTTAGTAGAAGGGTATTTCCTTTCTATTGCACATTATACCTTATGTCACAGACCTGGAAAAATGTACACAGCTGTCTGGGAATGTGACTTCACTCCTTCTGATATATCTCTTCTTTCCTTCCTTCCTCTTGGCTAGTTGCTTTATCCTCGTGCTGTGGGCATTTCTAAGATTAGGTAAGGTTGTTTCCAGCCATTCCTAAATGCCAAGATATCTCTCTGCAGTTCTCCATCGGTCCACAGGAGGAAAAGAACTTTGGCTGAAGTTTGTATTCCTTAATGCCGGTTTCTTTATGTCCAAAAAATGTATTTTAACAAAATACTGTATAAGACTTCTTTGGCCCCAGGAGGGCATGGAAAATAGGAAAGCAATTTCATCTGTCATTGGGACTGATGCCAAAGGTTGTCCTTGATTGTATTGCAATTTTTCCTTCAACAATGATTCTTCAAGCCAAAGAAATGGCAACCTGGACTTGAAAAATCTGTCAGCTTTTAATTGGATGCTGGCTGGGTTTTTTTTTTTTTTTTTAAGATTTGTATGTGTGTTGAGTGGCATTTTATTTTGAAAAGTTTCAGCAATTCTATTACATAAACTGAAATATAGGTCAGCCTTCCCTGCAACAAGGTTTCAACACCTTTGAAGGCACACAGTCTGGCAAAGGCTGATGCACAGTTGACAAAAATGTTTCAGATTTTCTTTGAAACTTGAATAAACTATAACTCAATTAACACATCATACAATGGCATAAACAAACCATGATTTAGAAATCACAATAGTTAGGTTCACACAGCCCATTGAACCAAAACAAAACTGCATGTTGACTGACTGGTA
The DNA here is from genome assembly GCA_025802295.1 of Psammodynastes pulverulentus. Taxonomy (NCBI): domain Eukaryota; kingdom Metazoa; phylum Chordata; class Lepidosauria; order Squamata; family Psammodynastidae; genus Psammodynastes; species Psammodynastes pulverulentus. The sequence goes on from JAOYMU010000283.1 coordinate 23,462,920, forward strand.
AAACTACACTATACTACATCCAGATATTTATTTTTAAAATCTAAAACTGTAACTCTCAGCATCTTTTTTAGTTATAGAGATGGCGGGGGGAGTGGGGAGAGGAAATGGGTTAATCTAGGGTGGCAAAAAACAAGAGTCATCTGATAGCACCTTTTTAAAACTAACAAATAATATTAAAGGTATATGCTTTCACCTGATACATAGATCAATCTGTTTTTTTCTTCTTCGATCCCCCACCATCAGCCTGATACCAGTTTAAATTTTATATTAACCTAGAAACTCTATGTATGAAGAAAGCTGCAGCTGATGAATGTGTCTGCTTTTTCATAAAATCTGGCAATTGGGAAGATGCTACCAGACTCCTTCTCATTATAATTATGTTTCCTGGGGCTACTGGAAATTGAAGTTTGAAAAAACAGGAGAAGAAAAAAAGGATATATATTGCATATGAAGTTAAGCAGACTTTTCTTAAAAGAAGAAGAAACTGCTCACCTAGGCTAGATAGAACCAGATCAAAAATTTATCAAGCTGTTATTTGCCTCCAATCCAAAAATGCACTTGCAACTCAGTTTGGAGTTCCACGTAAGTATACGCCATACTCATTGAGTTGTTGGCCACATCATTCATTCCAGCCCACTCCTTGCAAGTCCATTATGGTCCCTAATCAAAAAATAAATTTTATCAGACATGTTTGATCAAGTCTTGCCTTTTTATGTTCCCATCCTAGCTAAGACCTTTTTTTTCAGGATCAAGAGGCCTCTTTAAACTCACTGGGGTCTATCATTTTTCACTGCTATACTCAGCCCATGGTTAAAGGGGAAAATGGCTGAATATGAATGCAGAAATGAGGGAAGTGTGAAAAGTAGCACCTACTTCTTGCATAGGCCCAGTTTCCCCCAAACTTTATCCAAAATAGGAGGGTTCTATGGCAACAAGGTCACCTGGGAAAATCATCTTTCAGCACTTCACACACACTTCTTTGTAGAAAGAGACAAATTTGCAAAGCAGGAGCAGAGCCAATGTGGTTTGTCACAACATGTTCAGAACAGGAGGGTCCCTTTCCTACTCCATTTCTAATGCAATCTTTCTTACAAAGGCTCCTAATACCAGTGAGAATGTCCAATGTTTCCTTTTTAGTCTTATAATCTTTCCCAATGTAATTGTTATCTCTCTACAGCTGTCTTCTAGGCAACTTTTAAATGTATATTCTAAATCACATGCATGTGAATACAGATAGTATATTCGAAATCCTGTTTCATTGTCAGCAAACGCGATCCCAAGAAGAGATGGATTCTGAAATATGTGTAAATTGTGCAGCAAAATTGTGGGATTATTATACAGATTTGTAACTCTACATTTCAGATCTATTTTGAATTTATATTTGTCAACAGTTTGGTGAAGAGTCAGTATTGTAATAATTGGGGGATGCCTGCTCTCTGTTAACACTACAATTCCTAAGATTCCCTGGGAAGAAGAGAGACGTAAACAAAAATGAGTGAAGGCAAAGAGCAATAATTTGTAAAATTAATATATAATGCAACATCAACATTTTCTTGTTCAGCTATATGCCAGGAGAGTGGTAACTGGTATAATGATGTAATGGTGTACTGCCTTAGAATAGGGGAGACTCCAGGACAAATCCCTACTCATATATAGTAATCATTAGGTAATTAATCTCCATCTCTATTAATGAAGATATCCTGCACCTTAAATTCTCAGAGGTATAGAGGAGATTTCATCATATTTTTTCTCCCATGAGCTATTTTAATCACTAGGGAAACAAGGTAAGTAGATACAGGAAGGGAAGGGATTTTCATACAGCGTCCTTGTATCTATTTCTTCTCAGGCTTATTGTTAGTTTAATGAGTTTCTGTGTTTAAGAGACAAAAGGGAACTTCCTATTTTTCTCTCAATTCAAGATGGAACAAGGTTTTACTGTCCTATGTATTGCTTAATAAATTTAACTGCTTCAAATATAATGGATAACATTCATTAGTAGCTGGATGCAGCCCACACTCAAGGCAATTATATTATGGTTATTTTATTTTTTTAACAGGGTGTTCTAAAATTTAATTATTCAGTATCAACCAATCAAATCATTATTGTGGTGATATATCAGCATAAGCAATTCAGTATTGTTTGTACTCTGGATATGCCCAGTTGCCCATCGTTTTACAAGAGTTCCTGGTGAATTCAAATTTTCAGCAGAGTAAAAAAGATGAGTGCAATTAATAATCTCCCACATCTTTCTGAAATATCACTTCTGATATTATAGAGCTGTATTAAACATGGTGGCAAGCACATTCCCACATCTGTCTTTCAATCTTCATTTTCCACTGGAGAGAAAGACTCAACAGCTGGTGCATTGCAAAATGCACGAGCAATGCAGAGCCCCAGTGGCATGAATTTGGTGTTTGTAGAGATGGTTTGCAAACCCAGAGTGCTGAAGTTAATAAACATGCATAAAAGCTCATAGACTCCCATAACTCCTCACAAGAGGAAGTGGGTGCTAAACAGGTCCTAAGAGGTCCTTGGTGCTCTCTGAGCTTGGTTGTTTTCTTGAAGATATTTCATTAACCAAACTAGGTAACATCATCAGTACTAGAACGATGTTACCTAGTTTGGATAATGAAACTTCTGCAAGAAAACACCCAAGCTCAGACCAGCACCAAGGACCCCTCATTTCACCAAGGACCTGAGCTACAAATATTCTCCTTTATTGGTAAACAGGTCCTCCTGCCCACTGTGGAATTTCTGACTAAGTACCAACTCTCTGCATATGGCAACTTGCAGCCTATATTTCTTAGTCTACTCTCAGGTCTGTCAGTCTATCAGATCAGGCAACCATTTATTTGGAACATAGGAGACCCTAAAATATCGAATTCTTTCAATCCCTTTCTTGCTCTAAGGTTCTTCAGATTTCTCATTTTACTTCTGTCTCTAAGATGGCAGGAAGCCTTTCCGTGATGAGTTTCTGCTATGCATCATTTTCCTGGCTTCTTGCAGATCATTGGGCTTTTGTCCCAGGTCAAATCTCTTGCTGCTGCTGCTGCTGCTGCTTCCCCATCTTCCATCTTCACTCCCTCTTTGGGCCCAGGGAGAATGGGTGTGAAAAATTCCTGGCCCAGCTTCAGAGAAGAAGCCTGTTCAGGCAACAGCAGTCAGAAGTACACGTTGGGGCTGCTCTGAATTCCACTTCCAAGAGACAGAAATGGGAATAGAACCAAAAGGGACGTCAGCTGGAGAGGGAAGCACCAGACCACCTTCCCTAATTTCTCCAATGTCCATGCAAAGCCTCAGACTTTCAGCAAATGATGTTCAAGAAGAAGCCATGGGAAAGCCTGGGAAGAAAACATAGAACAGTTTATTGTAGAGAGCCAGCAGGAGTTGAAATACATAGATGAGGAATGAAGGGAGAAAGAGAGATACAGTACATGCCTAGGAGGAGGGGAGTCTTCAGTGCATCCAGATGGCAAAGACAGGTGTGAAATGAAGACATCAGAGGCAACAAGGTTTGCATAAGATAAATGAATTCCTTATGTTCTGTCCCTGGATATGTGTCAATTGGCAGATGATTAAAATGATAGAACTTAATCTCAATAACATTTACCCTGTTCAGGCTGATGCTATAATCCATGGTAACATCATAGTCCAATTTCTTTACCTGAACTAGCAGCAGCAGCCAGCTAAGCTGCCATTCTGAATATTTTTTCTTATTCCTGTCAATAAAATAACTTAATTGGAGATGTAAGGAATAGGTTCAGGGATTCCATGACAGAACTGGGCAGAATTCAGACTCTATTGATCTGTTCCACAGTGTAAAAGCTGATATAAAAGGAATTAAGAGAATTCTGAACTCTAATACTCCCCATCAGAGAATTCTGAACTGAAGAATTAGTTTAGTTATCCAAAGTAACCAAAACTTTCCATATGGAAATCAATTTGTGGCTGAGCTCTATTTTCTTCATTTCAACGTAATGTTTAGGGAGAATCATTATGCTGCTGATCTTCTAATAGCTACTGGCATGAATATGATTTGCAGGTCAGTAGAATACAGTGGCTTTTGATAGCAGGTCTTACCTTGGCCATCAAAGCTGATGCAATTGGCCAGTATCCATCGTTAAAATGCTGACAATTGCAATATAAACATTTAATATAAAAGGGCCAAAAAGTACATAGAAGAATGTTTTGAGATCACACTCTAAAGCTCTACTGTAATGCAAGCATTAAAAGAATTGAGAACATAGCACTGTCTATAATCCATTATTGTAGCTTAACTTTCCTGAACCTAATATCCCTGCTGTCTGGGGATAACTACAATAGTAGTCCAACACATCTGAAGGACATTAAAAACTGGAGAAAACTGATGGAGGTGGAAAGGTGTGGGTCAGAAAAGTAGTATTAGCTATACTATGTTTATTCATTATTCTTGACCTCCAATTCCGGATGGTAACAAACCATTCAAACCTTACTCCCTTGGAGGAAAACATCCCACGGCATTTCAAGGATTGTCTAACTGGCTTTTTCAGGTGCTTATAGAATTGTACATGTCTCTGAGTCATGGGGGGAAAAAAATCAAACATAATTCAAAGAAGAAGAGAAACTGGAACCAGGCATTTTAACTATGAGGAAATGACCAACTTGTACTATATTGAGTTTTGATTGTTGTGTTTCTTTGTTACTTTCTCAAACCAGATGACAGCTGTTACACAGAATTAATTGTTATATTTTAGCTCATTGAAAGAATAAGGGAGGATAGTAAGTGTCTTCTCCATCTATCTATATACAGTGAATACAGTGTAAACATCCCTCCCCTTCACTTAAAAAAAAGGGAAAAGAGGATGACATTGTTACATTTGGGAAATGCCCATTATGGCTAGGAATCAATAAGAATGCCTTCCCTTTTCAAGAATTTTAGAAAGCAGTTTAGATGAGGGGTCTCCAACCTTGGCAACTTTAAGACTTGTGGACTTCAACTCCCAGAGTTCCTCAGCCAGCTTTGCCAAGGTTGGAGACCCCTGGTTTAGATTGTTAACTTATGGGACCAGTTGGATGATAGTAGAATACATTCTTTGTCCTGTGAAAGTCCTTGATCCAATCCTGATTATCTCCAGTTAAAAATATTGGGTAACAGGAGATGGAAAAGGTCATTCTTTTCCCAGGACTTCCAGCGGTGCTGTCAATTACAATAGGTAACGTTGGCTACATAAACAAATTAGGGGATGAGTTTACATGAACCTGTCTGCACACCCAGAGTCTATGCAATTGATGATTAAACAATTCATGAAATCTAGGCTGAAATCCTTGTTCAAACATGATTCTCCACTGCAGCCTTGGGCAAGCCACAGTCTATTTCAACAATTTTATGCTAAAGTTATAAGAAGAATACGGGAGAACTCCAGCTATGCCACCCAGAACTTCTTTTTGGGAGGAAGAATGAAATGCAAACAGGATAGAAGCCTCTGTTTATGTAAGATAGGCAAGAGGCCAGGTAATAATTGTTAAGGGAAAAAAATCCCACCCAGGTGTTAAATTTTACATTGTAAAGTACAGGTAGTCCTCAACTTACGACCACAATTGAGCCCAACATTTAAGTTGCTAAGTGAAGCAGTTGTAAAGTAAATTTTTCTCCATTTTATGACCTTTCTTGCCACAGTTGTTAAGTGAATCACTGCAGCTGTTAAGTTAGTAACGCGGTTGTTAAGTGAATCTGGTTTCCCTATTGACTTTGCTTGTCAGCAAGTCACAAAAATGATCACATGACTCTGGGAGACAGCAACTGTCATAAATATGATCTAGTTACCAAGTATCTGAATTTCAATCAAGTGACTATATGGATGTTGCAACAGTCATAGGTGTGAAAAGTGGCCATAAGTCACTTTTTTCAGTGAAATTGTAACTTTGAACAGTCACTAAATGAACTATTTGTAAGTCAAGGACTACATGTACACTTACATTATACCTATTTCAGCTCTGGATGGCCTTCCACAATCTGCCAATTGTAGATGCCTTCAACCACAAATTATTTTCAGCTCCAGACAATATAGCCATTGGGAAAAAGAACAAGGGGAGAAGAGAAAAAAGGAAACCAAGTGCCAACATCTGATGCAATATAAGTATATATATTTTTTTCAATCTGAACAATAATTTCTGCTTTTCTGTGAGGTTTCTGGGACTGTACTATTCCCAGGCAAGGGAATAATGAAGACCAAGGGAAAGAAAATGAAATTCAATGTAGAGAAAAGTAAGATTTTACATTTAGGCAAGAAAACCAAATGCACAAGTATAGAATTAGGTATGGCTAGTCTAACGAAGAGAAGGATTAGGAGTAACATGTTAGCAGTGTTCCAATATTTGGGAGGTTGCCACAAAGAAGAGGGGGCCAACCTATTTTCCAAAGCACTTGCAGGCAGGGCTAGAAGCAATGGATGGAAACTAGTCAGGGACAGAACCAACCTAGAACTAAAGAGAAATTTCCTGACAGTTATAACCAGGGCTTTTTTTCGGCACCAAAAGGTGCCGGAACGCTCCCCCCACCCCGTCGCGTTAAAAAAACCCGGAAGT
>JAOYMU010000283.1:23478411-23490833 GCA_025802295.1 Psammodynastes pulverulentus
GTAGGAGGAGAACCACCGTAGCACAGTGCCCCTCACTCCCAGCCCCTCCAAGCGATGCAATAAGATACTATGGTCGATAGTATCGAAAGCCGCTGAGAGATCTAATAGGACGAGGATAGTGGAATGACCCCTATCTCTCGCCCTCCAGAGATCATCCACCAACGCGACCAATGCCGTTTCGGTGCCGTACCCGCGGCGGAAGCCGGACTGGCGAGGATCTAGATAATCCATTTCCTCCAGGTGCCGAGGGAACTGTTGGACCACCACCTTCTCAACAACCTTCATTATAAAATGGAGGTTGGAGACCGGACGATAATTCTCCAATAAAGCCGGGTCCAGAGATGGCTTCTTGAGGAGGGGTCTCACCACCGCCTCTTTCAAGGCGGCCGGCACAGACCCCTCCCTCAAGGAGGCGTTGACAACATTCTGGAGCCAGCCTCGTGTCACCTCCCAGGATGCCAGTACAAGCCAGGAGGGACACGGGTCCAATAAACAGGTAGTGGCCTTCAGCCCCTTCAGCACCCTGTCCATGTCTTCGACAGCAACCGAGTCAAACTCCTCCCAAAACCACTCAAGACTAGGCGTAGGGGCCTCCCCTAGGACCCTGCCAGTGAGGGGCATCCACCTCAATTCCTCCTATATCCTTGTAACCCTGACATTGAGGATGATAGGACTATTAAGATCTGGTCAATAATTTGCAATATGTCTATTGAAATGAGAACAAATGCTGTTTTGACATTTATACATTCACTTGCATATTCAACCAACGTGTTCTTCTGCATCCCTTCTATAGAAAGGGATGTTTATATCACACATTTCCAGAATCACTGCGTCATGCTGGGGGAAATTCCTTTGGTTTATTCATATTTCCCATCCATTGTGTATTCCATTATTCCAGCCTTTAGCATCAGTCTTTCCAATCATAATGAGTACAGTAATCATCATACAATGGTGAAAGTTTGCAAATTCTTTAGAATTATCCATGATCCTAGAGAGTATTGTGACATATAGTGTCATCTGAGCAACATCTAAGACCTGTTAACAGACTAATAGATTCTGGTTAAACTTATAGTCTCCTATCTACATAGAACATGAGCCAACATTCACTGTCTTTGCTGGAAAAATTATCTGACACTTTTGACTTACTAATCAATGGCATCTCCTTTAGCAAAAAATGATCTAAAACTTAGCCTATATCTGTACTTGTTGATCAATCCTCTATATTGGCTTGTAGGTATTTTGACTTATTCCTCTTTATCACACTATTTCACCTTGTTGATATTGTTGGACTATCTTGCAGGAACTTCTTGATTCAGACATACCAGAAAGATTAAATCGGTATGAAGCCTGGGCTTTAACTTAACCAATCATTCTAGAGCAAATTTATGGATTACCGGATTGCACAACTTGTTTTAGCTTTAACCCGCAAGACATCTTGATATCCTCCAGTAGAATTTTGCAGGTAGAATTTAGAATTCTTGTTCTCAATAGTTTGAGCTGAGGCTACAAAGCTGCTTCAAACCCTGTAACAGTATTCTCATCATCATGCCTCATGGTTGTTGGGATGGGTTTAAATTTCCTCCAATTTGCCAATGCCATAAAGTTCTACTTTAATCTGTCCACAATGCTATCCTGAAAGCCCACTGAACCATTACAATGATCATTAGCAAACATGACAGGCGGCTCTAATGACAAGCATGTTTTTTGCCTTATTCCTCCCCTGCTACCCATTTCACTCTTGTTCATTCTTAAAATGTTGACTTTAGAAAATGCAAATATGCCTTGCAGATTCTTTGCTGTTATTCAGGAATATTTTGTAACATCCCATTTTTTTTAAATTATTAGTGTGATTTTTGTTGGCCAACCATTCCTAGGAAGAATGGGTAGACTGATGGGTCATTTTTAGTAATTGTTTTTTTTAGTATCTTTCTAGCGTCACTGACCCTTTCTGAGATCCCCAAAGAACTTAGTGCCAAATTATTATGCCTGTTAAGGGCAGGATTGGCAAATAAGGTCTTGTCATGTCACCTACACCCAACCCCCTTACAGAGCTGCTTATCCAATGGCTTGTGTTGTTTTGCAAAAGATGATTATTGAGCTCAACAGACAGGTCACAGCAAGTTTTATGTAAGAAATTAATAGTTCTCATGGTATCAATGAAGCAGCTCAAATTATCCTACTTTGGACACATTAGGCAGAGACCTAGCTCTCTGGAGAAGGCTGTAATGCTAAGATAGGAAGGAGGAACTCCCATTACAGCAGGGGTAAATGTACCCTTGAAAGACCTGAAATACTAAGTTAGGGACATCTATCTGGTTGCTAAGAGTCATGAGTTGATGGCACGTTAAATCAAGATAAATGGTACGTCTGGTTATTTTCTGTAAAATGTCTATTTTCTACATCTATACCATATTAGGGATGTGCTGAATGGAAAATGTTTGGATTCAAGTACAAAACACAGGCTTCAGAAATCCATAGAAAGTCAGGTTTTTTTAAATTTTGGCTTGAAGAAAATGCAGAAGGGCATCTTAGGTATCTAGCATAAAGCAGTGCACCTTTTTTTCCCAACTGTACTCCCAGCAGCCTCCTTTTCCTAATGTGCCCCCAAAGTGTTCACCTTCCAAGTACAGCGTATTTATTAGTTCATTTGTATCCTGCCTTTATTTTTACACATAGCTCAAGGCAGTCAACATGTCCAACACACCTTCCTCATTTTCCCACAACCATCCGTGGCTTGAGAGTGACTGCTCCAAAATCACCCAGCTGGCTTTCATGGCTAAGGCAAGATTTGAACGTATAGCTGCCTGCTTTCTAGCCTGGTGCCTTAACCACTTGACCACACGTTTTTCTCAATTGGCCACCTATCCCTTCTCTCCCAGATTTTCCTAATACTATTTTCTTCCTTTGAACTGCCACCCATCCCAAAACACGTCTGACTACAACATGCATATTTCAAACATCCCCCAATCCACCTGAAACTAGCGGTCTCGTTGTTTCATTTACTAGTTTATATGCGGAAAATTTCACACACTTCCAGTTGAAAAACTTTTAAGCTGGAAAGGAAAAGCCTCCCTCAACTCAGACTAAGCGCCTACATCCATGTTTTATTTGGCAACAATGCAATAATTATTTGTCCTTTTATTTTTTTTTATCTTTTCCTGAAATGCCATTACCATCCACCCTACAACCTTTTGATTTCCTGGCTATCTCCCTTCAAAGCGTCAAGAGCTTTTAGAGATCAAGGCTGCAAAGTGATTTCTAAGTTATCAACTCTGACTACACATTCATATCAATCTTTGTAGTTGCTGGATTGTTTTTAAAACCTAAGGAAGTTGCCAAGTGCAAAAATAAGTCATTTCAGGTTTTAACATCTTTTCAAGGAATCACCAGTATTTTGGAGCACAAAATAGAGACCAGCATGCCTCACTCTAATTTGGGCACTGCTGAAGCGTAGCACGGCACCATGAAAATGTTTTGGTTCAATGAGTCTCAGCTTCTGCAATCACATTAAGAACAAAATATGCCAGGGGGATTAACTTTGCCTCCACTGATTCTTTCTGGGGAACTTTCTTTACAATATTACACATAAATGTCTGCTTCAAACATCTTCCTTAATGAAATGCAATAATTGTTTCAGGTACAAAAGCTGTCAAAATCAATTGCAAATATTTCCACTCAGAATGCAGAAAGTCTTTCCTAAACACTGGAAAGCCAAATAAATTTCAATTAATTTAGATCAATGGCTTCCAAAATCAGGTTATCATCCTTTATTTTTGACAGTATAACTACTTAACATATGCTTACTGATATTAAGCAATACCAGTATTGCTTAAAGTCTATTTTAAAGCCTAATTTAACACTAATAAATATCAACAATTCTATAAGCAAAGGCAAAACAAAGACTTTATTTGTAGCTTTATTATAAACTACAGATGAAAATCACAATACACCAGATATTAAGCAGTCTCCTCTTTGGCAATACGGTCTTTCTTGAGTGGACCCTGAAAAGAGGAAAAAAAATATCTCAATTTACATAGTAGATACCAGTAAGGATATTTAGGTGGGGTTTTTCCATTTTGGAAACAAAACAAAAAAAATACTCCATTGAACAGCAATTAGTGAGAATATGTTGCCACCTACTGGACACCTGATGTAGCACTGTCTCAAGTTTAGTCATGTGGTTAGTGTCAAAACCAAAATGTCAAACCAACTACGTCTAATATATGTTGGTTTGGGACATTTTAAAACATGCTAGATGGAGTCCTGTAAAAACAACTTCAGCGACTACATTTACATAGCAAGTTTAACACCTTTACACTTCCAATAGTTAAAATACTGGAAGTTTAAATTTGTTAAACTTGCCAAGGAAGGCAAAGAGAATAAATTTGCTTTGGGAATTGGACCAATTAAACTCCCATTTAAGATCTCAAACTTGTGTAGGTTCCTCTATATAAATCTGTGTCAGTTTTAAGGGCAAACTCTTTAAGAAATGTAACTTATTTTTAATTTTGCACATACCATAGAGAATCTTAATATGAGAATGGGCATGCAAACTTTATGTACAGCTCGCAATTCTTATACTGCTATGAAAACTATGGGGAAAGTTCAAAGAAAAATTACCCAACAAATAAGTAATGTTGTCTCCCCCATAATGGCTTGCAAATCCAAAAATGGAAATCAAGTGTAACTGTACAGAGTTGAGTTTTCATGTACAGAACCACTTCCTTCCTCTTGTCACCAATTATGCACCAAATGGTAAGAAAGCCATATGGGCATCAATTCCAGATAATCTTCACTAGAATAACATTATAGCTTCCAATTTATACTAACTATTTATGAATGGTAAAAGCAGAATTTTGAAGTCACAACTCATCTAGGTAGTAAATTTTATACAAGCCTTGATTATTGTCCAGACCTTCAAGTTACTCTATTACTTCTTTACAGTGTGGAATGAATTATGATGTTGATACAGTAAGTAACAGAAGGCACAAAAAAAGGTCAAAACCATTATTTGAGGTAACAAATTGAAAGGAAATAACTCTTACCATGAAAGCTTTCTTCTCTTCTGCTGTCTGGAAACGGCCATGGCCAAATTTGGAAGTGGTATCGATAAATTTCAGGACAATCTTCTCCAGAGCCCGACGTTTGGTCTGCACAAGCAAGGACTACACAAGAAAGTGGAAAGGGTTAGAAAAAAACTGATTAACAGTCAATTTGGAAATCTCATTAGCTCCTAATTCAAAACACAAGTTATTGTTACAGCAAACCTACAACTTCCACTGCACATATCAGCCCTCTAGATCTTAAGAGCTCTCCAATTCTTGGCTACAAGTTCTAGAATTCTAGTTTGCGCAGCTCCTGGCTGTACATTATTGGAAGTGCCAGGAGTCCATATTAGAAAGAGCTAGATTATATGGTACAGATGCAAATTGTATAGTGCTTGATGCTATTTGAGTGCTCCACTCAATCCTTGTGCAAGAGGGATCAATTCAGACATAAAAGAAGTGAGCAGCCTATGAGTGCTTCTATGCTTAAATCAGGTGGTTTTTTTTGTTGTTGCAGACATTAGAATTAAACTATGCAACTAAGTCAGTTACTATCTAGGGCCGTGATGGCAAATCTATGGCACGTGTGCCAGAGGTGGCATGCAGAGCCTTCTTTGTGGGCACATGCAGTCGCCAGCTGCTTTTCTGGTGTCCGGTGTTCATGATCTTCATTTCTGGCATTCACATTCCGGTTTGGGCACTCGGTGCCAAAAAAGGTTCACCATCACTGATCTAGGAGGTGTTTCTGCAGATGGTAAATGCTTGTTGGAAAATCTGACTACTTTCTGGACAAGGAAGCAGAGAAATCTCAGCAACCACCAATGCCTTTGAAGCACTCACCTTGCGCAAAGTGAGAACTCTCTTCTTGGTCCCAACAACACATCCTTTCAACATAATGAAATCATTGGTAACTTCACCATAATGGACAAAGCCTCCCTGTGTGGTAAAGGAAGCAATATTTTAATGTTAGTGCAATGTTTCCACTATTTAAGCCAGTTTCCCTTATTCCCAGTGGGATTCTACCAAAAACTCAATGATTAGGTTTTTTTCAAGGCAGAGAATCCAGAGCAACTAATGATCAAACAAAAACTACCAAAACACATTCTAAGAAAGGGATAATAAAAACTATTATAGTGCAGATTTAACAGTACTGATCACCATTCTGCTCCATTAACACATGGTCACCCTATCTTTACTACTTGGTTTGCTTAATTTCCAACTTTTAAACACAACTCACCAGAGGGTTAATGCTCTTGTCAGATTGATCATATTCTGTTGAAGCATTATTTTTGATTAGCTTGCCATCTTTGATCTGGTAACCTTGTCCAATCTTGTAGATCTAAAAAATTAATACATGGCAAAGAAGGTTCACCAATACAGAAATACTTTCTGAAGAACAGTGCACACTCATTATTTGTTACCCATGTAGGTAAAAGACTATACTATTTGTTCCAAGTATTTTGTGTGTCTATCGGCAAATACGGAGCAAAAACTGCAAACTAAAATGCAGCTGAAAGTTATATTATCATCTGTAGACTTTTGATTAACATCCATTGGATTTTTCTGTCAATTGCCAGCAAAGATTTGACATTAGCCAAACATTTTACACACATACATAATTACATGTCTTCTACAGCAATTTAACTATGAATATTTTAGTCCTTTTTGATATCAACAGATGACACTGCACTGCAACTCTTCAATTAATATACATGAGTTGTGTCTTATTCCTTTCAAAATTGTGAATCCAAACCCATGCAATATGCTGGTCTTCTCCCAAACCAAACAGAAGCTTTTAAAGTAGAAGTAATAGCATGTCAACTCATACTAACTGCAGTGAGTACAGCCAATGCCAAGGGACTGCTTCAACCTGGGTGGGCACAAACTCAAAGCTACAAAATATTAAAGCACAGCCACTTACCTTTTTATTGATTTCTGTACGGTGATGGTACCCCTTCTGACCAGCACGGGCCACAGAAAAGGCCACACGAGCAGGATGCCACGCACCAATACAAGCTACTTTACGCAGGCCCCTATGAGTTTTGCGGGGCAATTTTTTTGTATGCCATCGACTAGTGACTCCTGAGAATAAGAACACAGAACGTGTCAAGTTACTCTGTTAACTACTAGTTCTTTGAGGAGAAAATACTAAAAACAAAACTAAACTACCCAGGAAGCCTCTGCAGTTATCTTTTACTGACCACCCTGTTCCCTTCCACCCTTCATCATGATGCTGCTCTCAGAAGGAAGGCAGCATGGAATAAACTCCTCATGGGTCTCAGGCACTGTGCCCAGTGCATATTCCATGTCCTCATCACTGAGCAGTACTTCAGTGCAGATCAAAGTTCGCTCTCCTTGTCACAAAGCAACATAAAGTCAAAAAGTTACCCCAAAACCTACATAGGTTTGAAAAACCACCCTCACTATACCTTTACCTAAAAGCAATATTCACCTTTGTATCCCTTGCCCTTAGTGACTCCAATGACATCTATCATTTCATCCTGGCCAAAGACAGTGGACACCGGCACCTGCTGTTCCAGCTTTCCTCGGGCCCATTCCACCTTCTCGGCTATGGTGCCACCATTCACCTGGATCTCCATCAGGTGAGATTTCTTTTGCCGGAGTGGAAGCATGCGCATCTGATGGACCAACAGAAGCAGTATTATAGTTTGTACAAGATGCTTCATTTTTTATTCACCTGTGAAATTTTCCCTGCCATCAGATTAACATCTTCAATGAAATGATCCAAAGATGAAGAACGATTTGTTTGTTCTCAGAATAGGCCACGCTCGAAGCCCTGTGCGCTAAAAAGCAAAAATAAAAAAGCACCAGCATCCCCAACTACTTTTCCTTGCCGAAATTGATAAAATAGTTTGTTTATAAGCAAGACCCAGATGAATAACAGGCCGAAGAATAAGTAACAAAAAAGATTATGTGAAATACTCAACAAAATTGAAACCCTTTCACTGAAGTCAAATAACATTGTATAATGAAATGCCCAATAGGACTATTTAGTTCCTACAGAACACATGGCAAACTGCTTTACAAAGTGTTGAATAATATTAGAAGTTAAGCAGCTTACAATTTAATAGCAATAACGGCAGCAATTCCTTGGATAAGACTTCAGTGTCCGTAAATCCACGTGTGGAGGGAAAACAGGAAAAGTACTCACCTGAGTGTGGGCAATGACTCTGATGACCTGGCAATACTTCTTCATGCTGTTGAAGTCTTTCTCCAGCTGTTTCTTGCCTTCTTCATCCTGCCACTTCTTGCAGTACTTGGTAAAGGCCTTCTTCTTGGACTTATGCCTTCAAGGAGCAGAGCAGAGGGGGATTGGCACAGCCCTTCATCAGCCCACCCAGGGAGGTGGCTGAGTGGAAGAAACCGCCAGGGGGTTGAATAGGCTCATTGCCAGCTTCTAAGGAGTCTTTTCCACCGGCAAGCGGAGCCTGGAGCTCATCAGACAGTGGCCAACCTGCCAATGCTGAGCGGAGCTGCCACAAATGCCAAAGAACATTAATATGTACAGAAATAATCTTGTCTTACATTACATGTCAGGTTCACTTTAACATGAATGTCCTTACATGTATAGGTGGGAGTTGCACTTCATATGCAAGACTCCAAATGTGCAAGGCTCCAAATGAAAATATGCAAGACTCCAAAGTGAAAATAATATCCCGAATCATCACTCATTTGCCAATCATATGGAAATCAGAGAACATGTCAGAAATTCTTAAACTACACCACCCTGATGATGGAAACTACACTCAGTACACTCGACAATCAGCAACAAACGCCAAAGGCAATTCCTTATGTCCGCCCGTCGAGAAAATCATCATGTGTAGTGCAGATGTTTCATTTCTAAATCTCAACAGGAACAGAACCTTCAGTACAGTGCTCTAGTTCCAGACTCAGATTGTGTAATCCCTGCCAGAGATATCATACAGCCAAATCTAATTTGTACTTTGTACTTTCCCACAAAGGAAGATTCAGTTATCATACCAGTTCTTGTAGAAACGACGCTTGCACTCATCACTGATGTGTTCCGCAAACACAGTCTTGAAGGTGCGAAGGCCACGGGGAGTTTGCACATAGCCCACAATCCCAACGATGACCATAGGCGGGGTTTCCACCACAGTAACCGCTTCTACAACTTCTTTCTTGTTCACCTCTGTGAATCAGACGTTACAGAAGTCATCCTTAAAGCACCAAGTTTTGTTTTCTTATAATTAATGAAAAATGCAAAAGGCTACACCTAGAAATAATCTTAATATTTCATTTCTGCAAGTTAAATTATTTTATTTATAAAATGCATAGGCTGCCCATCTTAACTTAAACACCTTAGCAAAAACTACCATAGGAAACTCAAAGGGATCAAAAAGATGTTTTCTTATACCTATACAAAAGTCAAACTATTACACAATCAGAAAGAGAAGATGGAACGTAAGTCAGACTTCCCAACTGTACTTCAACTGCAGTCTGACTGGCTAAGCAACTGTAGTCTGACTAGTGTCTACCAGAAAGATGAGTTGTTGCAATGCTACATCTTAATCATATACATCTGAAGCACTAGTGGCAAACACCAGTTTCACTCCCCCCCCCCAATCCACAGAGCAAAGGAATACTTACTGGACCCAACTCTATCAACTTCTCGGACAATGTGGGTCATGCCTGCCTTGTATCCCAGAAAGGCAGTGAGGTGGATAGGCTGGCTAACATCATCTTTAGGAAAGCTCTTCACTTTTCCTCGATGGCGAGAACTACGCTTACGTGGCAGAAAGCCCAAAGAGCCATGCCTGGGAGCTGAAAATTTGCGGTGCGACTAGAAACAAAAATTGAACATGTTATTTCAAATCATGGACCCCTTTTAAGCAGAAAACAAACCTCCACTGAATAAGATTATATTCCACTCATTAAAATCCTTCCTCTAAAATAATTTAAAATTTGAGACATAAAGCAACATAAGCATTAGGCTCCCAGGATTGTTACTCCCCCATTTTACTTCAAAAGACTCGCTCCTCCTAACAATTACTCTTATTAGGTATGTCTTGAGAAAAAGGCAAAGTTGGCTTTACTATGTTTTCCCCTATACCAACTATGCCCTTTTAAATAGCATTTGGGGAATCTGGAAATATTTATTTTGGGTGGACAAGAATTGCAGACATACAAATGCTTCTCTGATAGTCTGTTTTTCTCATCCCTGTGAAGAGAATATATGGGTAACTTTAGAATCATAATCGCATTCAAAATTGAGACTCCCCATGTGCTACAATTCTATTGGAGGCAAAACAGATAATCCTACAGGGGTTTTACATATTTAATAATTCTAAAGGACAGTGACTTAACTAACACTTGGGCAAATAACCCATCAGGGCACAGCATTGCAAATAATATTCCTACAGCTGGAAGAAAACCTTATAACTACTAACCCCATCTATTAATGAACAGATTCAGTAAACACAGAAATCATCTTATTCCAAAGGCTTTATAAAGTTCTGCGGCTCACTTTCCACGTGGCCTTGACAAATAAGCTAGGCCCTAATTTGAATAGCTGCCGATCCTGAATAACTAGGCCAGGTCCCTCAAATAATCCAGCCAGCCTCCATAAAGGAACGCCTTAATTTAAATCCTCAATTCTGTGCGTTTAAAAGGAGAAAGAACTAATTATTTGACAGTAGGCCAATTCTTAGAATCCTAACAGGCCCGGATCTCTCATCCAATGACGACATAAGAACTCTCAAAATACTTATCCGGGTACCTTTGATCAAATATGAGTAAGAAAAATTTGGCTTTTTACACGTGAGAGATACCCTCGAAGCGATGGCAGTAGATTACCTATCGCAGGCCCCGCTCAAACACCTACCATTTTCTCTCCGAGCCGACGCAGAAGGGAAGACAAAGGCCGCGCATGCGCTATTTATCTCCTTTTCGCGGGGAGGTACGGCGAAACGCCTTTCTGGACTGTTACGCATGCGCCTTTCAAGTCCTTCGTACGCGTGCATAGAAAATGCCGTGAGGAGGGTAGAAGGAAGTGGTACCATCGCTGGTGGGGCGGGACTACGGGTGCCGATAGAGCTTCAATAATGCAGAAGACAGGTTTGCGTAGCGAAAGATCGATTAGGAATGTAATTCGTGCTAAAGCTGACGTGGAATTGCTTGTTCATGAACGTACATTTGGAATCAAGTTCTTACAAAATTGTGACTTAGTCTTAATTGTGCGGTGCAGCAATGGCTCTCCAAGACAGTTACAGTTTCTCATGTGGTCCCTTGTAAAAATTAATTTTTCATCCCTGATCTAGCTCAACAAAGAGTTCCAAGATCCAGCCCCAAATTGTAAGCTCACTTATTTGGAAGGTCCTCTTTGATGGCCTTCTACGTTACTAGCATTGCAGTTTCAAAAGTATACAACTTCTGGACTTGCTTTCATTAGCTATCTAGAAGCAGAGTACACAACCCTCTAAAACAATTTTTAAAATCTAAACATCTAAGCTTATATAAACTCTTGATTATTTTAGAAGTCTTACTCTTACGCTATAGTGCATTCGCCAAAATCTGTGTGAAGCATGTCAGTCTTATAGAGATATGGAATATATAATGTATAGGAAAACTTCATGGATTGTATGTCCTCTGTAATATGTTAAAAAATAATATCAATGAAAATTAGCATTAATTTCTCTTGGTAACTTCCATAACTAAATAACGAATGAGGTCAAGTTTATTTAAGGCAGTTCCATATGTATCCACACCCACACACACACACAGTGTGATAAATGTAATTTGTCATATCCTCGTTTTTTAAGCTAGTCATTTTTTAAAAAATTGGAAACAATCCAAGATTTCCTGAAGAACTGGGCACAAATATTGACAGAAAACAAGACGGGAGAATGAAAATACTGCTGAGGTGAAGAAGGCTGAATGAGGGATCGCCACTTCCTGATTATGTCTACCTCTCCCACTAGTCTGGCAAAAGAGGAATGCTCCAGGTTCTTCCTACTAAGCAATGTCATCTGGCACAACTCAGGAAGAGAAGCCTTTTCTGTTGTAGTGCCTGCCCTTTAGAATATCATTCTCTCAGAATCTAGATCAGCCCTGACCCCATCTGCCTTTCATGAGGCTTTAACAACTTGGTTTTGTCATCAGTACTGACGAGTCAGAAGATGAGGTTGAGCCTTTATATTCTTATGTTGACCTGTGATTAATGGGTCTGTTTTTACCTCGGCTGATGTTTCTAGGTGTGGGGGGTTTTCTCCCTGTTTTTTATGCTTTTAGTTTTCTTTACATTGTTGGTTTCCCAGGATCATTTATTTTATTTATTTATTTAATTTAGATTTCTATCCCGCCCCATCTCCACAAAGGGACTCGGGGCGGGTAACACAC
>JAOYMU010000283.1:23491052-23502836 GCA_025802295.1 Psammodynastes pulverulentus
GGCCCTAAGCCCTGGAGCACCTTGAAGATGGTGAGAAGAACCTTGAAGCGCACCCGGAAGGCCACAGGCAGCCAATGACTTTGAGATGGGTAGCCACATACATTGAAATAATAAATGTATTAAAAACTCAAAATTAAATACTTCTTGTCAATATTCTATCAAACTATCATATAACTTAGAGTTCATTTTAACTTTCTACTAGATCTAAGTTTCTCAAGTCCCCATTGTACCTTATAACTTTTTCATTCTCAGCTTCCTAGAACCCATATCTCCCCCCCTTTAAAGAGGTGAAGAAAAAACATGCATCTGAATCATGTTCAATGGTTATTTTTAAGACTGATGTCATAAAATGCCTGGAGTTCAGCTTGACAAGCCTACTTCAGTATGCCCATATTTGGTTCTCTTTCTGATGTAATAGCTTGTTGTGATGAGATATCTAGTTACTTAGAAGGAATCTTAAAACAGATGCAAGGGGAAGGGAAGAAATTTGTGCTGGAGTGAGTGTGGCCTTACATATCAGGTGCCCAACTTAACAACATGTTGGGCAATAAAGGATGCGCAGTTTACCAGCCATTTGGAAAGCAAATTATGACTCAGAGAGCAGAACAGACCTTACGGCTTCCCCAAGCCCAGCTCATGGTATTTTGCTTCTTGATATATTCTTTTTTTGAAAAACTGTACAAGATGCTGCTGCATCCTCTGGCCACAATAGGGAGGCTGATCTTCTATTGGATCACTGTCCATGTGACTGGGATTGTCATTCTGTGTCACTTCAGCCAAAAGATGTCAAGCACAGTGCGTTGCATTCTGCTTAGGAAACTCTGGAAAGATGTGCTAGCCCCAACAGTCCGGATCCTGTGGTGTTTCCAGGCAGTAACAAAGAACTTATGCTTTTATTGGGCCGATATTTTTCAATATTATGCTGCCAAATGGACTCTAGGACTGCTGTTTGCACTCCTGAAACAAAAAATGTTGCCAGGAGCTTCATCTACAGAACGACAACTTTACCACTCTGTGCACAATTGTCCCAAAGAAAACAATGAATTTTATCAGATAATGCTACGACCAGTCATGAAGCAAATTGTGACCTCTCTCTTCCTGGGATTCTTGGATGGAGTACAGGAAGCTGCCTGCTTGTCAATAGGAATATTGAAATATGCACTGACCCAACTTTTTAGCTACATCAAGCCCATACAGCATTCAGCCCACAACGAGGACATTTTAGGTGATATTACCTGTGTCCTTCCACGTATCCATGTTCCCTTGTGTGCCCGTTTTAAGAGCCCTGCTACTTCTATTCTTAAAGATATACCCCAGCATTTTTACGTGCTAAAATTTGTTGTGGCCACAGAACACATAGTCAGTGGACCAGGCAAATACGGTTTAGATACCACCAATATTCCTCTGCATGAAAGATTCCAGAACAACAGAATGAAGAATGGGTTTTCTTCCGTGCAAAAAACAGATACAACTGTGAAGCGAATGAAAGTGGCTTGCATGGTCTTCATTGCACTCTACCTTTCCATGTTCTCCAGTGTTATAAAGATTATCAGATAAAAGAAGTCAAGTTTGTTATACGCTGACATTTTTTAACGCCTTTGCCTTGGCACTTGCATTGTGGTGTTCCCAGTTATATGGGGATGTACGGTATGCATGCAAAAATCCCTCATGTATTTTGCTAATATAGCATAATAGGAACAAATAACTAAACTTCAGACTTTTCTATGTAAAATTTTCGAGAGGGATCTGTGGGCAAAAATTATGCTTTAAGAATTAAACTTCTAGATGTTTTCCATTCTTAATGGCATATTAATATGGAGTACTTAATTTTTAAATAAAGATGGTCTACATGCAAAACTAGTTCACAATACACAAATGAATAGGAGTTTTTTTGTTTTAGTTTGCTGTATTGTTCGAACTGTTTGAATTGCTTGATAGTTTTTATAATGTGATGTATTGAGCGGCATGAAGTGTGAGTCTTGTGCTTTGTGGATTGTTAAGCAAACCATAGTTTACTGGCCATACAAGCACAGACCCTGACAGGATTTATATACTGCACTAACCTATTAATATAGCTTATTTGCAGCTTATGTGAATTCCAGCTTTTCCCCCTCCAAATCCCAACTGACAATTAATGCTTTTTTGTAAGGTTACTTATGTGATTAAAATTCTAACTGGATATTTAGCATGTTTTAAGGAGTATGAGAAAGAAGTAATGAGTGTGGGGAGTATGAGAAAGAAGGGAAAAATCAAGTTTAGAATGAAATATGAGTGAAGCAGTCAAAGCAAGAGGCTATCATCCTATAGTATAAAATAAAATTGTTACAATATCATCACATTATCATTCTTTATTATAAAATCCACTGTATAGATGTGGCATTTATCAGCAGTATCCCTAATTGTTATTCAATATAAATGTTATCCATTGATTTAAATAGATTTTTTCCTATAAGTCATTGCATATTATTCTGGCTAAGTAGATTGGCGTAAACTTGAACAGGTATTGAGAACAGAACTAATGATTAATTAATTCAAGACTATTAGGATTTTCTGTTTTACAACCATTTTTTTCCAGTCTAAATTCACAATTCCACCACTCAACATTCTTATAGTGCACATTTATATATTTTATAGTATAGCACTACAAGTTGGCTGGAAATTCAGGAAGAGGTACAATTCATTTGCAGAGTATTAGGTTGAGGAACACTGCTTTATAATGAATACAATTTTGATATCTATTGCTGTACATGGCAAAGATTAAGGGTGTTATTTTAAATAATACTCATACACTAGGTGTAATATATTCTTATTTGCCAAATGCAGGTCGGCAACCTTTTTGGGTCAGCATGTACAGCATGGATTTAACAAAATGTACACATTGCATAAAGTCACAGTACCGTTTTGGAGATTTAACATGTTATAAACCCAGTCCACTAGGATTTTGTGAACAAACAGCAAGGAACTAAATTATGGCTTTTCAATATGAGTGATCTCAGACTATTTTGTAGAGACTCTTACAAAACGATTTATGTGAACAAGTTTTCCTATATAAATGGGCATTATTTCAAAACAGAGTAGGCCGATCTACAATTGCGAATTTCTATTGTGTAAGCCTAACAACATAGTCCTGAATCCTGATTCTGTAATTAAATGTGAAATTCACAGCACAGGTCTACATTGGAAAAAAATCTTAATTAACTCCTTATTTACCTCTTTGTTATTAATAAAACTTGGATCAGTGCCTCCAGTTGTTAAATAGGAAAATATTTCAGAGTATGGCTTACAGCATGGGCTGATGTTGGAGCACACGTCAAGAATAAGTGTGCCACCTTCAATTGGCTTGGATAAAGCTTTTCCTGGCATAGATGTGGTTAAAAGCAATAATAATGAAAAATAGAGGGGCAAAGCATGCACAAAAATAGAATTAACAGTTCTATTTGACAGGCAGTCTCTGTTTTATTCCTATGGTTATAGAATACATTTAACTGAGTTCATAAATAAAACTATGTTTAAAAAGCTAATCACAGTTTAGATTGTTCTATATGTATATTTGTTTTCAGAATGAGATGGTTAAGAGTGATAGACTGTTTCTTGCAACTTTCTAACACTGCTGCTGTTGCTTTGTAAATCAAACAGTGATTGCATGACAAATCAGACTGTTTTGTTTAGTTTTGCAACTTGGCAAGTTTTGCAACTTTCTCAGCAATTTTATCTGGAAACATTATCTGGTTTTTAATGAAAAATCATCTAGATAAAATCATCAGAGAGTTTTCTAAAGGTGTCCCATGCATTTATTTGCATTTTCATGGCTGTTCCCACCAATCCTGAATTTTAGCTAAGATAAATTCACATTATTTTAAAGATTCTGGAAGGTTGGAAACAAACTATTTACCTCTAATTGTAAAAGATAAAACTAATTTCAGTTTAATGCAGCATGACCAATTGGCTAACTGGCTTTTCACGGCCATTCTAATTCCTCAGCAAAGAATTGCTGAACTGAATGATGAAAACAAAATTACCGTATGCAAAACACTGCTGAGCCAAGTTCAGCCTGTTCTACTGTTACGTTTGGTTACATATTGGTCAGTCTCTGCCATCACTGATGTTGAAAATGAAGAAATATATACAGTGGCAGTATATTTCTAGAAATGATTTTACTAGTTTTGTTGCCATAGTTATTTTAAGTTTGGTAAAAAGTATCTGTTATTTTCCTGACAACTGCTTAGTGACTGTCCTGTCTAAAAATTCTGCAAGTAGCCAAAGTTAAAAATCTCTAATGCTGCATTTTTTAGGACTTACCACGAAATAAGCCCTGCTGAATTCTGCAGGAGTTATTTTGGATCACATTATCAGGTAAAAAGATAACAGAAATAAAGAGGCAATTCTTCCCAAACTTTTCACAGTGAATATAACCTACAACCGGATATCCCCAAAAGTGCTTTTTCAAAAGGTAACTGGGCTTTCTTTGTTTTTCCATGAAGATATTTTGCCTCTCATCTAAGAAACTTCTTCAGTTCTGAATGAGAAGCAAAACGTCCTCAAGGAAAAACAAAGAAAACAAAGAAAGAAAGCCCAATTGCCTTTTGAAAAAAGCACCTTTGGGACAACCGTGACCTGGATGACCGAGAATCTCCATAGACTACAACTGGATACCTTTCTTAGGAATACCTAAAGTGACACAAAAGGCATCCTCTCAAGTTCTCCCAAGCTCTCCCACAAGCCAATTGCTATAAAAATGGTACCCAAGGAAATGTAAGAAAATTCTATTTAACCCAAGAGGCCTCTATGTCTTGTGTCTTCTGTATCTTGTTTTGGTAAGACAGAAGAAGAGCGCGTGCTTTATTGTCACCTTCACGAAGACCAGAGCAGACCTATTCCCTTCCATCTAGAAGAAAGCCCCCTGCGTTCACTAGGTTACGTAAACTACGCACTACTGTATCGGAGGACTGCAGTCCGTTCCTAAAATAGGGCTCTGGATCCGAAACCTCCTGGTTAAAGAAGACCGCATTCCCTGGGAAGGCCTTCACGGCCGAGGGAAGCGGAGCTCCGCAGCGCCCTTCCCACCCTCCCCCCGCCCTCCAAGTTGCTAGGATGGAGAGTGCACGTAAGCGCCTGCCGTCACTAGGTCTCGCGGCCGCCCCTCGATTGCTGTGGCTTGGGAGCGCGCCTGGCTTCCTTTGGCAGACCTGTACCCTATGTATGTAGGTTGCTTTTCTCCCCCGGCCTTAGCTGTCGCCCGCGAGTTTCTCTTCCTTCAGCTCGGCAAGTAAGGCCGGGAGCAAGAAGTGAGGGCGGGGCCGCCAGGCAGAACTAACTCCCAACCAGAACCTCCCGACATCGCGCGCGGTTTCACCGTCCCCTCCGCCGACAACCGCTGCCTCCTTTCTGCGGGCTGAGTTCTCGGATGCTGGACGGCGCAGCCTGGTTTCTACCCTCTCGCCTGAGCATCCATCCCCGGTGCAGTAAACTTTGATCGCCGAGGGAATAAGCTCAGAGGGAAAGGCGGTTCGGCAAGTCTTGCCAGCGGGCTGCTCCGAGGATGGAACCGGCCGCGTACGGAGCTGGGAAAGCCGGGGGCGCCTTTGACCCCCAGACCTTCATCCGGCAACCTCACACGATCCTCCGGATAGTTTCTTGGGTAAGGAGGCGCTCCTGGAGGTTAGGAAGGAAAGCTGAGCTTTCCGGATCGAAGGGCTTTTAGCTCAGCGCGTTCAAAGCCACCTGGACGCTTGGAAATTCTCCTCCAAAATGTGGCGTAGATCATGGCTCGTTTGCTAAGAGCCGGGCTGGGTGCAAATGTAAGCAAAGCTGACCTTAAGGTTTAAGAGGGAGCCGCTTGAGCAGGAGCCATTGACACTTGGTGGGCTTTTTTAAAAAAGCCATGTCCTTTTTCATGTGGGCGGCGCGTGAAGCACATTATGGAGGCGATTAGGGATGCCCGGTGGGGCTAGCTTGGATTGCAAAGGCCACGGACCGGCTCGATCGCCTTCCTCTTGAAGAGCCCGCAGGGCAAACAGGAGAGCTGAGGTTTGGCCGAGCGGCAGAATTAGACGGCGCTTGATGACCTTTAAAGATGGGAGGGAGGCGGGGATCATCTTCCAGCTCGGGCCGCTGTCTCCGTTTCTGCTTTCTGTCGTTTCTGCGGTGCAGCCCCTAGCAAGGGTTGTTTTGTTGCTGGGTGCAATGTATGTAAACAGATATTATGTGTTATGCAGCAAGTGGGAAGAAGGGTGAAAAACAGCACAGCGATTCGGTCCCCCTCTTCTTCCCATCGCCTAGAAAAATGGGTCTTAACGATTTTGTATGAGGGAAAGAAAATGGCAAAACTTTCATTTCTTTGGAATGTTGGGATTTGTCCTTTGCTTTTCTCAAAAACTTTTTTTAAAAGAGGTGATTCAACTGGTTTTCCCCACCCCTCATGCTGACACCACTATTAATTTTGATCTAAATAAGGAAAACAGAGAAGTTTTAAATAAGAAAGAGCTATCTGTCTTATAAACAACGAAAGTTGGAGTGAAGAAATAAGAGAAAAATGGTGGATTTTCCGTTGTCTATGAACCCCATCCTCAGTGTTTTAGTTTCCTTTTTTCTTTTTCAACATTTGCAAGGAGGATTGGGATAAGGAACTGAGGAGGGGGAATATATGAGGGGTGAAAACATATGTAATCCTCTAAATCCTTAGCTTCAATTTAAATATTCCTCCCCCTCCCCCATCCCTATCTATCTATCTATCTATCTATCTATCTATCTATCTATCTATCTATCTATCTATCTACACTGCAATTTTATGTAAGAGCCTGTAAATGTAATGGGGAAAGTGATGGAAATACAGCCAGCCCAAGGAGAAGAATTCCTTCCTGTATGTGTTGTCCCCCCCCTTTTGGAACGGCTGAATCAGGGGGAAGTCATTCCATCTTGTGACACTTTGCCATGGCTGCCTTCTTGTTTGCAAGAAGGTCATTTAGATTAGGAGAGCAAACTGGAAACAGAAATCTAGAGAGAGCTTTTGTCTCCTGTGAGTGTCACAAGGAGAGAAAAGGAGGACACCGTGACAAGGAAGAAATTACAGAAATGGAATGGCTTCCTCCCCCTCCCCCAACTGATCAAGGGAGGCAGACTGAGCTGAGGTTGACACAGATACAGCTTAGGGCCTGGAAACCTGAGAGACGACTTATCCCCAATTGTTTCTGCCTACCCAATATGTTCCACCATCATGGATGTGTTCCAGGTCCCTTCCATTAAACATTGTCGTAGTGTGGGATCTAGGAAGCATGATTTCTCTGTTGCAGCCTCCAACCTCTGGAACAGCAACTCCGCCCCCCCCCCCCCGAGAGGAAAATCTTCTCTCCTAAGATTCAGAAAGCTACAAAAACTTGCTTTGGTCTCAGGTGAAGGGTTGATGTATTTCATTGTTTAATGACCCCTGTTTCGTTTGGTAGATTTTGTTAGCATTCTATTGGTTTAATGTTTTTCCTTTTTTAATATATTTTTTTTAGTTTTGTATGCCACCCAGAGTCTACTGGGGTTGGGCAGCCAATGAATATAAATAAACAAACAAACAAATAAACATTAAGCATAGCTTTTACTTGTCACCTGTTCAGATCTTCAGGAGGAAGCCAAAACAGTAGGACCATCTGTGTTTTCCATCTAATCCATTCCTTGTGGGAGTTTCCCCATGTTTCCTATAGATAACAGGGACTGGGGCCTCTTGTTTGCATTCTACAAGATCTCTGCAATTAATTATGGGCCATAACTTAAGACTGCAGCAGCGAAAAAGGCCAGTGTAGTCTTGGGCTGCATTAATGTTAGCATTCCATCCACATCGCAGAAGATAGTAGTTTCTGTCCTCTGCAATGAGTAGATTGCACTTGGAGTCTTGTGTCCAGTTCTGGGTGCTGCATTTTAAAAGGGCCATGGGGTAAGTTCAGAGAACTGAGGGGAGTTTAAGCTCCAAATAAGATCACTAGGGGAGAAATGACAATGTTCTACAATATCTAAAAGCCTGTCATATACAACAGTGAGTCAACTCTACTCTGTTGAATAGGAAGCACAAGGAGCAATAATTGGATATTAAAAGAAAAACAGTTCATGCTGAACATTATATGGAATTTATGATAAGTGTTAGTTAAGCAATGAAACAGTTTGCCCTAACAAGTAACAAATTTGCCCTAAAGTCTTCCATGGGGAACTTTTTTTTTCAAACATTTGCTCCTGATTTCTTCTCTGTCGATGGGATTGGATTAGATGACCTATAAGGTTTTTTCCAACGCGTGAATTTAATGAAGGTTGGGGATTTTTTTGGTGAAAATTACTTATTTTAATAAGTGAGTGATTGCTACTCATTTCCCCAGAAGCCATGGAAAGTCCTGAAAGGGGGGTTTATGAATGAAGAAGTTAAGAAATCTTAGCAAATTTCTATAGATAATTAATGTGGCTGGTAGGAATGTCTCTATCCATAGAGATTTTACAGTACAGCATGTTTACTGATCTTATCAGTAGCGGGAGGGCAGTTGGTTCCCAGATGCTGCTGAAATTCAACATGAAGTGATGGGACGAACCTTGCATTGCATAAAAACTTGAAACCTGCATGAGGCAGTGACAGACAATCCAGGTGACAACACAGCAGTGGTCAATTACAGTTAACAGAATTGACAGGATGTGTCCTGAGATGGATGTTTCTGTTCTTGAAAATCTAGAACCTTCTCTGATTTTAAAGCTGTGACTTCACTACTACAGGGCTTCACCAAATCAAGGAAAAGAGTTTTTGCAGCATGTTCCAGAGTGCTACTTGCTGACTTCTTCATGAAATGAACTCCCAGTTGCAGAAAGATGCTTAGCATCCTTTTACAATTTTCTCCTTGTGTGTATCCATCCACATTTCCCCAGAGTCATTAACTGCATATTGTACCTTGACCTTGGAAGTGACTTTGATAGGTCTCTATTTCTTGTTATAATACTGTTGACTTGATAAACAAGTGAATTATAGAATAGCAGTGACATTTCCAGACCATTCTCTGTATGTTTATCTGGGATGAAGTCTTCCTGAATTTGTGGGCTTATCCAAATTATATGCTTACAGGACAAACATTTCATAAATTGGAGCACAAGCCTAAAGGAGCAAATGAGATAAATGGCTACTGAAACACTTTCCCCCCCTTCTTGTTTAGATTTTCTTTACTCCTTTATGGCAATAGAATCTTCCCCTACCCACTTCAACTACCATGCTGTTTGTCACAAATTTATAGTTAATGCAAATGTAAGCATATATACCAATAATAAACTTAACAAAACTTGTTTCCAAGCAGATATTTATACCCCTCCACCCCTATTTTAGAATTATATCAAGGTTATGAAAAAAAATACTGATGTAAACATTACATGGCCAAAACAGTGATAGCTACACATTCAGAATTGTTGAACAAATAAAGTTCAAAATATTAATCCTATTATATTTTTATAATTTTTATAAAAATTATAAATTACCGGTATATATAATTATATTTTTATAATAGCGATGGGCTACATAGAATTTGTAACCTGTGTATTGCTTCAAGAATTTGCAGATTCTTTTATTTATTTCCCTGCATCTCTAGTGTTGTGAACTAAAGCATTTAAAACTAACGAGTGCTGAGAATGAGGTTTTTTATAACAGAGTACAAAAAAATGTTCACATGAAACCATGTGAAATCAACAAGCATTCCTTTATGTGGCCAAACCTAACAGAGTGATGGGAGCCAAATACTTGGATTCCTTTTTGCCTTGATGGTAGCTGTGGTGGAGCTGAGGAGGGATTACCTCTTTAATTTTTTAGAAAAATATATCCTGATATTCTATTAGTAACAGTTAGGCTTGAACTAAATGCAGGAAGCAGAAGAAAACCATCTTGGTTAGTACAATGTAGTCAGTTTTCCAGGGCAGTTCATTATCTTGAATGCAATTATTGTAGTAATAAGCAGGCAGGATAAAAATGCTAAGTCTGATGATGATTAAAAACCAATTTACATGTGGCCTGTTAGATGATGGACCTTGAAGTTGTATGTACTAAACTGACAACTAAACTGGCAACACGGTTGCTGTACAGCTGGGCTTTTTTGGAAGACCAATGTATCAAATTTAAATTCAAGAATGCTTTTCTGTGATGTTGGAATTTTGCCAGTTATTCAGTTGTGAAACATACACTAGTCCCATAGGAATAACATTGTTGTGCTAAATTAAGTAGCTAAAAACATCATTGATTTGGATAGGATCACTTTAGGTGTATTTCGTAAACACAACTAGGAACAGGCAGAAAAATATATAATATAATGATATTTTCTGCAAAATTGTCAGCTTTATTCATTGTGTGAAAAAGTTTAAAAGCTGATTTTTGCTCTGCAAGTTATACTTCAAAATTGGCCAGGCTAATGTATATAGTTGGTTTGCAATTTTCGTCTCTGCAGATGCAATATCGGATGCTGTTAAGTTACTGTTAGGAAGCTTCGGTGAAGAGGTATGATTGATAACTTTGTGACTTATATTCCAATTGAAAGCCACATTTAGAAACCCTACTGAAATTAGTGGCTCTTCTAAGCATGTATATGTTGAGATGACATTCACTATTCATTATTCATGAGGTTTATAGCTACATTCTAGTTAAAGAGCAGAAACAATAATACTTACCTGCATATAAACCATCGAGATCTCCTTGGCCTCTTCTCATTCATTTTAAATGTACTTTGGAGACTGGTGGGGCCAAGGCAATGAATAGAAGTCTCTGAAAAAAGGTTGTAAATATATGAGAAACTGAGAAAATCTTAGGTGGCAAAATAGATCCTGTGCTCCCAAGAATTCACTCTCCCTAAGGAACTGATAAATACTTTTTGCTAGAAGTTTCCATTAAGGTTTAATTTTGCTGTGTATAACTTAGTCTACTTTATTGACTTTAATATTCTGATTGTGATTTAATATGGTTTTTTTTAATCTCTGAATGCCCAGTGTTGTATGAGTTTTCTATCATTGGATTCTATAGGTAACAACTAGCTTTCTTGATTATTAGCAATTCAATGCTGTCTTAGGTTTTGCTAAGGATCTCCAAATTTTAAACTGTTTTTGTGCATTTTTCACCCCAGGAGAAGGGGGCTTCTCTGAAGATGCGGTTTTAGTAATTCTATAATTTTATCCCTGAATGTTTTAAAGCTTCATTCCTAATATGCCAAAAGAATATTGGTGTTCTTTTGAATTATCTTTGCATGGTTTTTAATATCCTAATAGAGCAGTAACAGCTTGATCTCCCAAGTCATGTGCTCTGAAAGATACAAGGCCAAGAACTGGAACTACAAAATTTATTGCTGTTATTATTTTACTGTAAATACTGTAAAGCAGTTGTGAGATCTTCTCTGTCCCACATATTGCGGTTGGGAAAAATAATATCAAGTAAAAGGACCCTTCCTGACAGATTGGTGATGGCAACACAACCTACCCACAAAATGTACCATAGCAGTGGGAGGGAAAGGGACATTCCAGAGGATTTCAGGGAAGGAAATTAAGATTTCAACCTTTCATCCTATGGGCATAATCCTATGCTACTACAGTATTCTTTGATTTTTATTTTTAAATTAGTGGTATACCTGTAAAGAGATGCCATTAGAGACAAAACTCTAGTACTGTTCATATCTTTAGGGGAAAGCAAAGCCTGTTTTCTATTATTTCTATTATTAAAGAGCCTCGATGGCGCAGAGGATAGAGTGCAGTAATTGCAGGCTACTTCTGCTTACAGCCAGCTGCCTGCAATTTGGCAGATTGAAT
>JAOYMU010000283.1:23517052-23527178 GCA_025802295.1 Psammodynastes pulverulentus
ACGAGGTACAATGACAATAAAGTGAACTAACTAACTAACTAACTAACTAACTAACTAACTAACTAACTAACTAACTACATGCTGATTGCCAAGCACCCAAATTTTGACCCTGTGATTATAGGAATTCTGCAATGGTTGTAAATGCAAGGATTGGTCATAAGTCACTTTTTACACTGCCATTCTAACTTCATATGGTTGCTAAATGAATGGTTGTAAATCAAGGATTAACTGTATGGAGAGCAACAAGAGGAAGATAATATTTTCACAGCTAGAGTTGCATCTGAATATAGATCCTGACCAAATGACAGATGCTACAATGAGTGATCCCATATTTGTCAGGGATCCCTCAAATTTGAGAAATGTAAGGCTCAGGAATAATATGTTTGGATTTAACTTGCAATTCCATATTGTAAAGAACTGGAATCTATCCCAATCTGCAAATCATTTTGAGATGTTATAGGGAAAAATTTCTGAACGCATGTGAGAATTAAAATTCATGGGTGTGAATTCCTTCATCTTTCCCTCTTGTTTTGATGGTGATTTCTTACAGGCTTTTGGGCATTTCTCTGGTTTGTCGGTTTTTGTTTCTTGGCTGACCAATGGCGTGTTTCAAAGGAAGACGATAGTCCACTAAATGAAGGATCAGATGCAGCCCGAGCAGCCATTGCCTTCTCTTTTTTCTCCATCTTCACCTGGGTAAGTTATGCAGGTTTGGGCCTTGCCTAGTAATGAGGAATGTTATTTATAAGCATCTTAGGGCCCCAATTTCCATTTGTATAAGGGAGAGCTCCTCTGTGGCAGTCTTTAGCCTTAGACAATCTGCTTATATGAACTGAATAATCGGTGACTTGACTCTAGAGGAAAAAAAAGAGTTAATTGGTCAAAAACATTGTTATTTGCATACTGTACCTGTTTTCTGTCCATTACTTCCCTACTGGAGATGAAGTTGCAGCAAAGGAAACCATCTTAATCTGACTTTTTTGTAGCTCTGTATCTCAATGAACTAGAGGAGTCCTTTAAGGCATCTAATCCAACTTGTTTTTCAAATTAAGCTTTGTAATGCAAAATGGTTCCACAACTGTTTTCTCCAACCACAAGCTGGATTTCCTTTCATGGCTTTAATTGCCATTTTCAAAACATTTTATAGGTTCTCATTGGCGACTTAAAAAGGAATGCTTATGTTATTTGAGACTAGCATCTTTTAAAAAAGAAAATCACCAAATTTGATGATACAGTAGCTAATTTGTTGACTTAGCACTACATTTTTCCTCTGTAAATATGAGAAGCAATGTAGAAATTTTTAGATAAATAAAATCATTGCTGGAATAGTTAGATATAATCACTAAAGCAAACTAGACTTGCCATTTCTACAGTGTGAATGAGAATACATCATATTTTGTTCATTTGTAAATATTTAAACTCACCCACAGTTTGACTGGTGGATTAAGGAACAAAAATTGCAGAGTGGATTACAATTGACACTGATTATTGGCCTGATACAGACTTATATTACATTTTAGAGATATATTATCATACGTCATATTTGCCTTATATATTGTCACATGGTGAGAATTTGGAAGAGTTGCAAGAGAGCTATTACCATACAAGATTATTGCTTTTCACTGAGAAAAAGAGAATTCTCTACTGCTTATTTTTATCTACATTTAAATATAACCAAATTTATAAGAGTTCCTTTGGAAGAGAAAGAAAAACAAGAATTGAAAGGCTGAGAGACAACCCAGAATAGTACAGAGTATGATTTTATCAAAAAGAAATTCCTATATTTGTTGATGTAGTCGATTTATATTTTAGTTAGAAACAAAGCTTCAGGAGTTTTTTGGCATTTTAAGAAATCCTTTCCTTTTCCCCCTGGGTTTTGGTATTTGTTTTCTTCCAGATGCTGTTTAAATGTTAGACTGCCGCTCCTAAATGAGGGGCCATGGCTTTTCTTCTCAGCCTTTTGGAGGGATGTTGGAGGTTGCACAGTGATTCGGTTGTATAATTTCCATCAAAACATTTTTGTGGGGATTAGGGTGGGAATGGAAAGACTGGGAGAAGCAAACTGCTCCTTCCCCCTCACTAATCTTCCCAAGCATTCTGAAATTCTGCCATTTAAATCTGTCAACTTTGTTGGTAAATCTCAATCGATGCTTTTCCTGGAGGGCTGAGGTTACCCCACCAGTGCTGCTTATTGCTTTTATCATTGGCAGCACTGATAGAAGAGAATATTTGTAGCTCAGGGGTTGAACTGTGGGATCCTTGATGCTCTCTGAGCTTGGTGGCTCAGAGTACCACCAAGCTCAGAGAGCACCAAGGACACCATCATTGACAGCTTTTAATCTTGGGATGGATTGAGTCCTTTTCTGGTCCAAGCAGGAAAAAAAAATCTGCTATCTACAGGAAAAAATTGCTGTCACATGAAGTCCTTCATTAAAAACACCGCTTTTCTAAATTTCTCTTCTGTTAAATGGAAGTTAGGCATCCAGCTATTTTCCCATGTTATCTTTAATTTCAATAAGGCCTTCAATTCTAATGCCCTTTGTCTAATGCCCTTTGTCCATCCTATTCTTTTCCTACAGAGCTTCCTGACTTTTCTGGCCTTTCGCAGACTTGGAGAAATTACTTTTCAGGAAGAATACAACACACTGTTTCCTAATTCTTCACCAGTTCTCCCCTAAACTTGGGTGCATAAAACTGACATATCAGAGAGAAAATGTTTAGAGCAAATATTTCTGATGCTTAAAGTGCAAGGAAGGAAGAAAACAGGATAAAATAGGGCAGGTCCAGCAAATAAAACAGCATGTTTTGGGGAAGAAGGAAAATTCTAGAAACATTGAGATACTTAAGGAAATATTTGAGGTTGTCTTCTTTTGAAGCCTCAGATAGTTGAAAGTAGAATATGTCCTTTTCAATTTATTTTCTTTTGCTTATTTTTCTATCCTCCTTTCTAGATAACACCATTGTGCCTTTTTTGTTGACTTGGTTAACAATTTTAACACTAATGACAAAATGTATTTTCTATTCCTGCTCACTTTCATATTGCCACAACTTGCTCTTCTGTTGCATAACCTACATGTTGATGGTATCAGAAGGCAGTTTAGAAACTGCAACAGCTTCCCACACTCTTTCTTCAGCATTGTTACTAAAGACTATTTCACAAAAAGATTTATGATGGGGCTGGACCTCTTATAACCACTACTTTGATTAATCTTGAAAATATGGTTCGCCTTTATTCCTATCTGTCAGCTTCCATAGTTCTCCAGAACTAATAGAGGTGGAGTTGCATGGGTATGAGATGTCCCAGTAAAGCTAGTATTGTTTCAGACTCTACCTCCACAGCTCAGACAGCATTGAAAAACTTGGCTGCATAGCCTTGTGTGATCCTTCTGTTACCTGTCTCAGGTATATGAATATGAAATATTGAAAATGAAAGAGGTCTGACTAATGCCTTCCACATACTTGACCTGGACTTGTGGGGTTTGGATATGCTAAAAAAAAAAAGCACTCCAGAACCATATCTTCTACTGTAGCTTTATTTTCACCAGTCTTTTATCCAAGTAAATAAGCCATAAAATCTTTCCTAAACATTTATTCTTTCCTTGCTTACTCTGCAGTTTCTTTCTTGAACTCGCTTGTCTTGGTGAGCTGTACCAGATCATTTGGTCTTTAGAGTGTATTTGCATTTAATTAAGTAATTGCAACATGTCTCTTTCCCTAATTTATGTCTTGTGCACTAACCATTATTAACACAGCTTCTATTTGTTTCTTCCTGGTATGTTTTTCTCTTTCGTTTTTTTTTCCATCCCATTTTCCAAAATCTCCCCCATGCCGTCATATCCTGCCTTAAAGGTGGCCCAGTCTTTTCTGGCATTCCAGCGATACCAACTTGGAGCGGATTCAGCACTCTTCTCCCAGGACTACACAGATCCAAGCCAGGAGGCCGGCATGCCTTATGCACCCTACACAAATGAGGATACCACAGATAGCATGGCGACCTACCAGCAGCCCCCTTCTGCAGATGCTTTTGATGCTGGGACACAGGGGTACCAAACACAAGACTACTGAAAGCTGTTGGAGACCTCCTATTTCCCCTTCCCTCTGCCCACTCTCTTCTGCCAC
The DNA here is from genome assembly GCA_025802295.1 of Psammodynastes pulverulentus. Lineage (NCBI taxonomy): Eukaryota > Metazoa > Chordata > Lepidosauria > Squamata > Psammodynastidae > Psammodynastes > Psammodynastes pulverulentus. The sequence continues at coordinate 23,521,172 of JAOYMU010000283.1, forward strand.
TGAGAAGTCAGCGTGCAAAACAGACCAGAGCAACAGGTGACTCTTGGCCAATTCTGGTCTTCTAGGTTCTCTCTCTTTTTTTAATTTCTTCTTTACAGAAAATGCCTCCTCCTCTGGAATTCTCCATCATAACTAGATTGCTCATTGCAAAACATTTTATTGTTTGTGTTGCAGTGATAGATTCTTTGTATGGGAAGCTGTCTTTCAGAGGGAAAGAGAGAAAGAATCTCAGGATGCCTTTGGTGGAAAGCATAAGCCCTGGGATGTGGATGAATACTAGTTAAGATGCCAGTGCATAAATATAAGTCCTGAGAAATGAGAGTAAGAACTGGACAAATGAGTAGAGCATCCTATAAATGAGTAGTGAAAGTGGGCAAGCAAAGGCGAACGCTGTACATAGTAGCAAGGAAATATATAAAGATGGCAAGCAGAAAAGGATCTCAGGTAGGTGAGAATGGAATCATAGAGTGTTGGATGTGGAATCTACAATAAGCCAGGTTGGATTTGATAATAGGAAGCTTTAAAAATATCCTGGAATTTCATGAAATACTAAAATGTTTTGTTTTGTGCACTCTTTTTTTAATTTTCATTTTATCTGCTTCAGGTTGATAATATGTGGTTTCCCTCACAAACTATTCCAATGTTTGATCATTTGTGATTGGCTTTTTGGAGAATTGAGAAGTATTACATGATTCTCTGATCAAGTTCAAGATGCAAAATGTTAAATACAGGCTGAAAAATGAGATACAGAGTGGTTACATTTGTTTCTGAATATGAGGCAGCTCTTTACAACAGAATCACATCAGTTAATTCTACAGTAGGCTAAACCAAATCTGATGAACTGACTTTGTTTAGTTGACCAAACAGCATATGAGAAGAGGCCCAGTCACAATCCACAAAATTTAAACTAATTAAATGACTGATAATTTCATTCAAAAATGAAATTTCATAAACCAAAAATGGTTTATGAAGACAAGTGTACAAATTATGAGTTGTCAAGGAATGATATAGCATTCTAAATCCAAGATAAGACCATGAAATCTCCTTCAAATTCAGACTCATAGTTAATAGATTGTCATTAGGATTATATTATGCAAATCACAAGTCAGTTGGAAAAACAAAGAGTGCTAATAAGGGTCTAGAAAATCCTATGACAACACAACCATATTGAGATGTAATTCAAGTACCACTGAACAAAATTACCCGTATCAGTGGACAATCCCCTTTTCCAGGTTTTTTTTAATAAAACTGATTTCTAGTTGGAGAAATGCCAATGCTGATTAAAATTATAGTGAGTAGAGGAATACTAATGAGGTATGGACATAAAAATAAGCAAACATAGCTCTGAATAAAACAATACTTGTGCCCAGTATGTTATATGGAACACAGTGTTGGGGATGTCAGGAGAAACATAAAAGTAACCTCAATGCAATGGAAATGAATTACTTAAGAAGTGTAGGAGATAAAGCATGGTCAAGAATGAATAGGTAGAAAATGAATATAGACTGAATATAAAAATGAGTCAGCAGTACTGTACAAAAGAAGTATATTGAAATGGTTTGGTCCTATAAAAAGAATGAATGAAGATTGATTTGCAGACTACGTACATGAAGAAAGAGAATGTTGAGAGGAAGGGGAAGACCAAGAAAGTCATGTGGAATGAAACTCAAATTCTCCTAAGGAGAGAAGTTTCTTTTTCTTATCTCATGCCTTAACTTTCTTCAGTATACTATTTCTTGCTTTTTTACTGCATTGTTCATTATGTTGATTAACCCAAAAGGGAGTAGTGTGATGGATACGTAATATATGTATACTATTCATATATTCATGATTCAAGCAATTAATAGGCTAAATAAGAAACAAATGATACAAGTCTAATCAGACAAAGGATTATTCAGAAACTCCATCTCGTTCATTGGGACTTGCTCTGCAGAATTGTGTCTAGAAGTTTAAAAATATTTATTCATGAATTTCTAAAGAAAAGTGCTTGGACCAAATGTTGTCTGGAAACCATATTCATTGTATTAAATGATAATGTCTTACAAGAAAATATTAACATTTTGTATAGAGTGTAACAAAACAGAATTCTTCTATCTTTTAAGCTCGTGTACAGTGGTCAGAGCTAAGAAAATACCATTAAGTTGTATACCAAGAACATTTGTAAAAAGGCTCATCTACTCTTAGTGGTATGTGACCCAAAATAACTCCAAAAGTTATTGATTTGCAAGTCACTAGTACAAATATCTGACCGCCTCTCCTTAACCATCTCTTCATTCAGCAAGCTTTTACTGGCCATTTCTTCTCTAAAGGAAACCATAGAGTTATTTTTATTTAAGAGGTTTGCTTTAAGGGTACAAAGGTCACATTTAGTGGAATAAGCCTGTTGCTAAGCAATACAAAATACTAAGCCAAAAGTGAAAATGCAGTATTCAGTCACAATACTTAGCTAATTTCCAAATCATATTTTCTTAATTGTATGTCAAGAAGCCAAAGATGGATCTTTGTCATGATGGCTGTAAATGATAGAAGCTGTAGTTCAGATTAGGCTCACACATTGCTCTTATTCTGATGAACCTACAGATATCCTTCCCAATATCACAACAGTATATCATCAGGGCTACTCTATAAAATAAGGCAATGCAGCATTTGAAATTTATCCACAAGGGGACCTGTCAAAATCTGCAAGATGGCAGACACAGTATTGCAACTTTTTTAATATGGAAAGTCAGCAGGTATACAAAAGCGTAAAATCTAGATCCCAACATTACATCTGCCTTCCTGTGGATATTGACCTCTTTCCCCAGTGAATATTGCTGCTTTTGGCCTTCTCTGTTTTTATTAAATCAAGCTGGTATAAACAGACAGTTCTTGCACAAAGAGGAAAAAATCTCCATATAATTAGTTCAGGCTTTGAAAGCAGAGAGCAATGAAATGAAAAGAAACACACACTGTGGTATTTGGTCTTCCCCTCGTGTGTGGCTTGTATGATGGTTTTTGTATGTAGAGTGACTTCAGCATGTTTTCTATTGTCTATTTTTCCCTGGAAATACACTGTGAAGTGGCCGTGGCTACTAGGCAGCATTAAGAGGATGTGATCATATTCTGTAGCACTGAAGCACAAAGAACTTGGTCCTCTTATGGTTCCAGGTGAAAGCAATATTGTATAGGTTTTGGGGGGGGATTCTCTTTCAAAGCTTCCATTATTGGAATAGCCTTATATTTAGGCATATGGGAAAGGGGAAGGTTGTTCTTACTAAATCAGGCCAGGGATGCTTGATTATAGAATTGGATGGGAGGCTAGAAAATCTAGTGGTATAGAATTGCGAAGTTTTGTGAATGTCACTTGCATGCATTCATGTCAAGTTCACCTAGCAAAAACGACAACTGGGTTTTAGCTTGTAGGATAGGTCAAGGTATGTTAAACTCTCTATTTACAAACTGAACTCTAAATTCTTGTAGTAATGGACATTACTTCATACCACACTTTTCCTTTCCCATATGGATATAATTTTAAATCCAAATAGGAGCTTACCTCAGTCATTCAGTATCTATTACAGTCTAGAAAAGGGGCACACCTGACTATGGTGAAAATGTTAGCTCATCTCTGTCATCCTGCAAAATAGGATTGCAGTTAAGGGTATTGAATCCTTCACTTTAAAATAAACATTATACTCTTAGGTCTGGGAGTGGCTAATGTCTGTCTTAAATTTTCTTCTTTACAAAAAGTTCAATAATGATTCTCTCTTTGCGTTCTTTTTTGAAACATTTTCTGTTTTATTCAAAGAGCATCAGCTGTCAGTCTGGCTTACTTTCATTTAAATCCATTTAATTGAACATACCCAAACAGTAACACTGGCTACTACATAATACAAGCCTTTTATTTGAACAATTTTATTTATTTTCTGTAGAAAAAGTCCACCATCAAGGGAGACATTTTGGCTACTCAGAAGCTATATTATTTATTTATTTATTTAAATATTTATATGGTGGTCCAATTTGCAAAAATGCAACTCCGGGGAACCAATAGCCATAAAATAAATAGTAATCCTCCCTGACAAAGGCCCAGTAATAAGAACAATTCACACAATTGGGACATAACAACATATGCTTTCTCCCCCCAAGAAGAGTTCACTGTTATGATGAACTCAGCATTGTGATGATTGCTCTTCAATACGCTACTGGAATCTTTTCATTAATTTCTGACCCAAGATTCAACCATTTCATAGTGAATTATAAAGCAACTGAATTACCTCAGGGTTTAGTTCAGTTTCCACATAAAGTGTGAGGAATGGATAAATAACACTTATGCACAGAGGTCATGCTCAATAGTTGTCACTTAACTTAGCTTCCTGGCAGATGGTTATGTCTCTTTACAGTCATACACATGCCCTTTACACTAATGTATTCCTTGTGGGGCAATTCTAGTATAATTTGGCTGCTTGACCTAATGTGAAACAGCTTGGAAATATAATATTGGCCTGAAACATTGCATTAGATTTCTGAAATATCAGTTGTTATCTTCCTCAGATTTTAATTGTTCAAAGGGAATATAAGCCACATAAATGTTGACAATTAAATTGATCGGCATATTTAATGATATCTTTGTTTATATCTGCACAACTTATGAGCCACTGCAGAGAGAAAGAAAGATGACCTTGACAGAGATGTGCAAGTCCATTACCAAAGCAATGAGGGGTGAAACATATCTTAAATGTACAGTAAATAGTATTTGGCTCAGATAGACACCTCCCCAATTCATTGGAGTGTAAGAAGGAGGAGGTGCAGTACAATCAGAATTGTACAAAGAATTCTGTTATTATAGACAACCACAATAAAAGTAATTTTAGCCTTCCTGTGGAATTGATTTCCTAATCTGGTCTATCTAGTGAAGTTAAAAGCCCCTAAAGTAAATATCCATCATCCAGGTGAAGAAGATTGCTAGGCAACAGTGTAGGTTGTTTACTAGGGGTTTGGTGATTTGCCTTATATTGCTATAGAGCTGTATGTAGGCTAATGGTTCATAAAGATTGGCTTTTTTTTGTGCCCAGCAAATAGGGAAGTACTTGCACACATATCTCACCTGAAGACCATTATCATTTTGATATACTAAGGAAGAATGAATATCCAGTCCAATTATTTATTATTTAATATTGAAATCAAACTAATGCTTTGCTAACCTTTGTATTTTTCCCTAGTTTTTTTTTTCAATAACAGTGGACAGTGATTCTTGGTATTTGATGCTGCTAGATCTTTGCATGATTTCAAATGCAAAGAAAGATCTTAATTAAGCTGGAATTAAGCTAGGCCAGTTCATTTTACATCATGCAATACATACAGTTCTGACAATCTCTTTGTCCCAGAATCATTGACTCAGAAATCTATCCTTAATCTATTGCATTACTGCCGGTGTATAGTGTATATATATTATATATATATAAAGATGTATAATATAGAACTTATATACACACATATACACATATGTGGCAATGAAAGAGTGGCGTGCTCCATAGAGGATCCCCCAAATGTTCAGTGAATTCTTAGCTCCACTCATTTTATCCTCTTCAGTGTATTTCTTTCTACCAACTAATAGAAGAAACCCTGACCTCTTGGCACCTCTGTTTATGATGTCCTATATGTTTGTGGTTATTTAAAAAAATAAGTGAAGGTGATAATTACTGATATCAATAAAATTGTTACATTGAAAATTGTAACAGGAGTGTTCTGAAATTTTCATTTACATTATTACATTAGTTCAAATGACTGTGTACGATTTGTGGCCTCAAGGCCACATGCAGCCCCTGAAAACCTTGAAACAGTCCTCAGAATCCTTTCAAAAACTGTTATAGAATTGTAATCTTTAAGGTAACAGGCAATCATTTTGGCACCAAAAGTCAAATCAAGTTTTTTTTTATTTTGAAAAAGTTTTATTAGTTTCAGATACAAAATACATTGTTTACAATATGGTGAATTTTCTTATCTTATCTAGTAAGATATTAAAACAAATTTC
>JAOYMU010000283.1:23633065-23648626 GCA_025802295.1 Psammodynastes pulverulentus
GACAACTGGACTTTCTGTCTTTGAAGACATTTTGCTTCTCGTCCAAGAAGCTTCTTCAAAGGAAAAAAAACCCCAGAAAGTCCAGTTGCCTCTTGAAAAAGCACCTTTGAGACAACCATGACCTGGATGACTGAAAATCTTCATAGACATGAAAATTATTATTTTTTTTCATTCTAAGTGAGATATATCGGTATGACTTGACTTTTCAATTTGCACCTGGCTTAAAGTTCTGTAAATAGCCATTTCTGGCAACATCTGAAACTGTTCCGCTTTTCTATAAATTTTTCTTGTCATCTTGAAGACAGACAAAAAGAGTCTTAACAACCACAAGTCTCTATTTATATGTGCATTACTTCTTCATTTCTCTTCTAATACCTAAAGCAATACCTTCCCCCCTAATTTAAACTTCCATTTTGCTTTCTTTAAAAAAAGTAAACTGCTTGCAGACAGAAAGAAGGAAAAACCCCAAACAGCATTCTAATTAAATTAAACATATGTGTTCAGTATGAGGGAATCCATACTCCTCCTAATATTGCGAAACTAAAGTATATAGAGTCAAAAATGAAAAATGCAATGCTTTACATATGAAAACACCCTGTGGTCCAGGGGCTTCTTAACCCTGCTTTAATAGAAACGTTAGCAACTACATAAAAAAATCTAACCTATTAATGGGGTTGGATTAAGATCACTTCTCAAATCCACATGACTCATAGTGTCCATAAAAGACAATGACTTCCTTGTCATCTCTAAAAAAAATTCCTTTTGAGAATAAGAAAACTGTGCAGGAAACTTGGTGAGCCAATCATTCTCTCCAACCTTCATCTTATGGTTGCCATTGTGGAGAATAACTGGAGACCCCATGTAAGCTCTTCTAGGAAGGAAAGCCAAGTTGCAAAAATTTAGGATTTCAACTAACATTAATTACTTAAATGAATATTGCCATTTTTGCATGACTTAATATATAAGTATTTTTATATAATTATGTCAAAATTGTAGCAGAGCTTCCTCTATGTGTAATTTAACTGCTTTGTTTTGTTTAGTGCTTTTACAGGCTATCATTCAGAGCAAAACTAGTGATAGAGATATTAAGTATAGTATGTTAAGTATAGAATATAATAGCAATGTATTGAATAAGGTTGTAAATACCAATTGTATTGCACAAGATATTTGTACTCGGACAACACGCTATCAAAGGGAAGATGTATTGTTTGTATTAAAATAAAATAAAATAAAATAAAATAAAAAACTTGGGGGGAAAAGAGAGTAAAACTCCTAATACAACTGACATTTAGAAAATAAATTACATGAAAATCAGAATTAATACAAAGTTTCATATAAGAGTAGTAAGATTTGAGAAGACCTGCTACGGTAATCAATCTGCAACCACAGCTTTGTTTAGGACACCAAGGGTCAGTGACTGAAGTAGTCTTAATAGCATGGCAGAATTATTTTTGCATTGTTTTTATCCTATTGTGTAGATTGCATACATTTGCATACATTTCCTATATTAACATTGTTCTCCAAATAGCTTATTATACCTCTATCCTATATCTGGTAAAGTCATTTTTATATACATGGCACTGACTTTATTTTCCTCTATTATTTATGTAATCTTTCTAAAGCACTGTTGCTAGTGTCCTGTATCAATAATTGATTGTAGTGGGAAAAGAGAAATTTGAAAGTGTTTAAGCATTCTTGCAAGCTAGTGAAAAAAAATGACGAAATGTTCCCTCTCTTCCTTTTCTCTCCATGATAGGATGAAGATGAGACGCCACAAGCTCTTTTTGACTCTGTGCATGGCTGGTCTCTGCCTCATCTCCTTCCTTCATTTCTTGAAGGCCCTGTCCTATGTCACATTCCCCAGGGAGCTGGCATCGCTTAGCCCTAACCTCGTGTCTAGCTTATTCTGGAACAATGTACCGGTCACACCTCAGGCTAGCCCTGACTCTGGGGGTCCAGAAATTCTGCGTACCCCACTATATTCCCACTCACCACTGCTTCAGCCTCTTTCCCCAAGCAAAGCTGGTGAGGAGCTGCACAAAGCTGAGTTTGTGCTGCCTGAAGACACCACAGAATACTTTGCACGCACCAAAGCTGGTGGTGTTTGCTTCAAGCCAGGGACTAAGATATTGGAAAAGCCACTAGCAGGACGTCTAGAGGAGAAGATAGATGGAGTTATATCGGGGCGCGCAGGCCGGAAACCTCTGAGTGCCACTGGGACAAAACGACGTAAATGGGTGGAGTGCATGTGCCTGGCAGGTTGGCATGGACCCAGCTGTGGTGTTCCCACTGTGGTTCAGTATTCAAATCTCCCCACAAAAGACCGTCTGGCACCACGGGAGGTGCCCAGGAGAGTCATTAATGCCATCAATGTGAATCATGAATTTGACCTCTTGGATGTGCGTTTTCATGAGCTAGGTGATGTGGTGGATGCCTTTGTGGTTTGTGAATCAAACTTCACAGCATATGGTGAACCACGTCCTCTCAAGTTCCGTGAGATGCTACTCAATGGCTCCTTTGATTACATCCGGCACAAGGTGCTCTATGTCTTCCTGGATCACTTCCCCCCTGGTGGCCGGCAGGATGGATGGATTGCTGATGATTACCTGCGTACTTTCCTAACTCGAGATGGCATCTCTCGCCTCCGCAATTTGCGTCCAGATGATGTTTTCATAATTGATGATGCAGATGAAATCCCAGCCCGTGACGGTGTCCTCTTCCTCAAACTCTATGATGGTTGGACAGAGCCTTTTGCCTTCCATATGCGCAAATCTCTCTATGGATTTTTCTGGAAGCAGCCTGGGACTTTAGAAGTGGTTTCTGGTTGTACAGTTGGAATGCTCCAGGCTGTTTATGCCACCGATGGAATTCGTCTACGCCGGAGAGAATATTATACCATGCCAGGCTTTCGGCAGTATGAAAACAGCACAGGTCATATCCTAGTACAGTGGTCATTGGGCAGTCCACTCCACTTTGCTGGCTGGCATTGTTCTTGGTGTTTTACACCTGAAGGAATTTATTTTAAACTGGTTTCAGCTCAGAATGGGGACTTTCCCCGTTGGGGTGACTATGAGGACAAGCGAGACCTTAACTATATTCGGGAGTTAATTCGGACTGGTGGGTGGTTTGATGGTACCACCCAGGAGTATCCACCTGCAGACCCCAAAGAACAAATGTATGCCCCCAAATACCTTTTGAAGAATTATCAACGGTTTTGTTACTTGTTGGAAAATCCCTATCAGAAGGCAAAGGGAACAGGGTGAGGGGAGTGGGCTTGCATGAGAAAACAGGATCTTTTGGGAAAAAAAGGGAAAGTCAGACTGTGTCTTTTGTTTTTTTCCCCTGCCCCATTCTGCTGGGATTTGTACATTCTCTCTAACCTGTCAGTCCCACTGCAGACAAGAGACTTAGGGTATATGTGTATGGAAAGGGACTCCTAGGAACATTCCTGTCCCCAGGAACTAGCTTTTTGTAGGATTGAAGAAAAATCTGATGCAGGAACATCCATATGTCATGGGATCTGGGGAGCATGCAGTGGATGTGTGAGGGTATGAATGTGCCAAAGCCTCTACAGCCTTTGTAGTATAGCTAAGGATAACATTCAATTCCATTTTTAAAACCCAGTTTCTGCTAAGTACTTTGGCATCAATGGCTGTTCTGCTTTCCTAATATATGGCCACCAAGAGAGATTTTGTCAGTGAAAATGGACATTGAGCTCATCTAGGATCTTTATATTTTGCCACGTGCATCTGTTATATGAGGATATAAAGATGGGAGCACACACAAACTGGAAGCATAGTAGCACCAAAGAATTCTGCTTTCCATCTCATGATTATGGACATTCAGGGAAACTTTACAAACTGGCAGGGTATGAAGGTTGAGAAGCTGTCTGATTTTGGATATATTTTGGATAGCTAGCCTTTAATATAAGAATAAGATGACAGCACAACCTGTAGCCCACAGATTTGAAAAGAGTATAGCTATCACAGATACACTTCCCTCTTCTTCAGCAACACAATGTGATGTTTACATTTTCAATTAAAACAGGGTGTGTCTAATGCTTCAGAGGAAAGGAGAGGTCAGCTCCAGTGCCCGTCTTTCTACTTCTGAAACAGAAGAAGTGCAAAGGTACTTGGCTCTATGATGCCATCGTTTTGAGGACAAGATAATATTGTTGCTATACCAATACCAATCATTTGGTTTGCAAAGGCAGAGACGGGAAAAAAGGGTGTCTATCTGATTGAAATGAAACGAGAAGCCAATAATTATAATCTGGATGCCAAGCATTTCTATGTTCAATTTTTTTTTTTGCAGCTTTCAATGAAATATATCAGTGCCCCCCCATCACTTATGTGTCTATGGCCCTAAGTCAGGATGAAAAACAGGTCAAGGTTTACATTCTGCTAGCTGCTAGGAAAATATATGAAGCAATGAGGAGTTCAAAAAGAGTTTCTTTGTCATAACGTGTTATTCTAGCATGCACCTCTTTCCTTGTTTGATCCACCCAGCATTTCACTCTCTTCTGCCTTTACAATATGGAAGTCCTATCATTCTAGAGACTGCAAGCCATGTTGTATGTGATTTGTCTTTTGCACATTTTGCCTGTGCAGTATACTCTGCCAGTTCATCCTCTTAACTTTTTTTTAATATGGTGAATATCTAAATACAGACTCTTTTCCAATAGCAGTTTCAGGAAAGAGGATTCAAGCAGGGAGAAGATGAGTAGGATTTTTTGGTTTGTGCTTCAAGGGTGATACCTTTACCAGCAAAGTAATATTCTATTGCTCGAGTGAATTCATCAACAGTTTTAAAAGAAATCATTTTATGATAATACAAAAGGGTCCCGAGCTTGCTTAAAATCTGTCTTGTTACCAAGAAGAGATCTGTACTACTTTTTATCTTGTGATCAGCATAAGAATGAAGTCAATATTAAATTATGTTAACTTTCCCTCTATAGATTTGTTACTTGCTCTATCATAAAATTAAACTGAGCCAGAGGAGATACATATGCCTTATATTGTGAGAAAGTTTTGTCATGTCAAAGGAGAACAGAAAAGAGTAATTCAAGGGTCATGTGGCTATGCTAAAGCAAATGTGTAGCAATAGCAAAAGAACCACTAGTAAGGAACTAAAGGTACTGAAACACCAAATTTTCTTAGTGTTTCTTCACTGCAGATACAGGAAGTGTTTTGTCTTTACCCTTGCCTTGTGATGAAATGATAATCTAGGCCGCAACTCCACTGTTCTCTAGTTCTAATCAAACTTCAACTACCAGGAGGTCTATCCACACACTCAGTTATAAGAAGTTACAGGAGTTGATATCCAATATCAGAAAGACTGCAAGTTGTCCACTTTAGTTTAGGGCAAACTCTTTCCACTGCATTTTTCTCTAAATATGTTGGACTTCACATTTGGAAAGATGAGGAAGGCTACTGTAGAAGCTATAGATTTCAGTGCTTATAATTCCATTAAAAAGCAGTAACTGGGAGATGCTTCTTTAGTATTGATAGGAACAAAGCAAATGGAGGTGCTTCCAAACTACTGTAACAGGGGAAAACTGCACTTTTATACTAAGTGGAGACATGAACTGGGAGGTTGAAGTGTATCTGGCCATTGGGTTCAATCAACTGTACTTAAAAAGACAAACGAGATGTTTTTCTATAATATTACTGTGGGGTTTTCTACAAGAATGCACCCTTCCGTTCAGCTCAGACAACATTGATTGTGATACACATATAATTTACCACGTACATTTTTTTTGTGCCACTGTGATTGACTTTTACAATGAATGCCCATGAATTCTTAATTCACCCATTAGCACAAATCTTTGGCTCCACCTGTCATCAAAATGCAGACAAAATGTTTCTGAGTTCTTCTTTTATCTTTCTAGTTTTTTTTAACCACCTTTTTCTTTCCCACATCTCTTTTTCTCCCTTTATTTTCTTTCCCTTCCACTGTTGTTTCCAAGGAACAGATCCCATTCTGAATGGATAAGTTAGCACTAAATTCCTCTGCAACGCTGAAAGAACTCTTTGTTCTGGTCTCCTCCTCTAATTGCACCAAAGTGAAACTTGAAACTGACCTCTAATGGGAGAGAAAAGGAGAATTTACAGTAAAACCTTTGCTTTAATAATAGTAAGAACAAACTTTTGCACAGGGTAGCCTGAAACACTTCTAGTATATGAACCATCTATTTATTTATTATATAGCTACTAGCATTCAGTTCCATAGAACAGACTGTAAGGAACTTTGCACTAATAACAATCATTTGAGCATCTGTTGTGGGGGTTAGATATGGGAGACTTAGTTTGGGGAAATGGCTCTTTTTTTTCTTTCTTCCTTCTCAGCCATCATGAATACCTGGAGCTAATAGGATAATGCCTCCTAACGGTTGTTGGTCAAAAATATGTATTTTCTTTACAGACTTTACCCCACCCTATTCTACTCTACTGTTCCAAACAAGTCTTTAGAAGAGTTTAAGCATAATTGCCACAGTCCATGACAGCCATACTGAGTAGTTGATAAGTGGTGCCTACTTAGCTTCTCATTTGTATAGTGTTCAGAGAATGCCTTATTCCTATGACATTCTACTTCTTTTTCAAACTTACAGCCTGATAAAACCAGGTTGTAATATTTATCCTGGGCTGTGCCTCTCTTTAATTGCAAGGGGGAGAGGATTCTGTGACCTTCTTTATAAAACATGAATTTCTCTCAATATAGAGAAGTACTTAAGAGAGAAGATTTTTTATCTTATCAGCTTCTAAGATGTGCTAATTTGTGTCTGCAATTGGAATGTGCTTTTTCTTGTAGTCCATTTCTGCAGCTTACCATAACAGAGGCCAAGAACGGTTCTATTATTTACTTCTTATATGAACTAGGCTAATCATGGCTTTAATTTATTCTTATCTTCTTATCTTTTAATCTCTTATACAATACAGGCAGCAACTTAGGAGACTTCTGGAATTATGCTATCACCTTTGTCCATTTATTTTAATTCTCATTTTTTTATATTCACTACAACTCTGGCACATCTTATTTTAGCTTTCTACAACCTGTTCTTAGAATGGCAGTCAAATCAGCTTAAGCAAAGTCTGTGATGGCTGAATATTAATGCAGTTGCTGTCTCAATATCTAGGAAAATACCAAGTTAAGAAAAGCTTTTCTAGTTAAGTAAGATATCTGGCATTAACTAAAGGATTGTATATGTTCATCATTTGATTCTCTGTGGGGTTCTTTTCTTACTTTTCCTCTTTCTCTTACTATATATCTCATTATCATCCAATATCTGTATTACAAAAACAGGAAGCTCATTTTATCTTCTTTAACAGGCGTACTGTTCAAGGAGATTCTGAATCATTCAAAAGTGTTACCGTATAATTCTTTAAAACTGCAGCTGAACAGACCTTGAAACTGAATTGATATTTCTATTGATTCATTGCTTGCTCCTGGCTAATCACTATTTTTTTCTTTTTTTTACCCCTAGTTTCAGAAGTGATGGCTATCTGACCTATACTCTCATTCTGGCATAGACTGTAAGGGACAAAATATTATATCTGGTAAATCCATTAAAAGCTAGCTGTTTTAATAAAGGAAGGGACTGCTCTTGCCTTCATTTATGTCTACCTCCAAGGTGCTTTTCCACCTTTGGAGAAACTTTAAAAGGGAAAATATGTTGCTGGTAAATTGTGTGGGTATAGGAGGAAATAGAGGCCTTAATAGCACTACAGTATTAAGACATAGAGGTCATTGTGTTACACCATCATTGAAGTTACTAGGCTTGGTACATTGGCTTAAAAAGAAAGTTTGGCAACAAGTATGCGCCACTGTCCTGTATAATTACCACAGAGAGAAGTCCTGAAATAGGACTTCTGTTTCTCAAGGAAAGGATGTGGGATATCTTATACTAGCAAACTGAAATAGCTTTTGTGGCCCGTGTTGGCTAAAGTTTATGTGGGACTCGCCAAATACGTAGAAGTCCTCTAAAGTCTAATTTATAATACCTATATTAATAATTTTGTAAGGGTAAATCAGTGTGTACATACTGAAATCATTTTCTCTGTAAATGGTTGGATTTCATTTCACCCTTAAAGGGATGTTTAAAGGAAAAAATAAAACAAATTACACAATGAAAGGGAACCTGGGATGTGTGCTTGTTTTTATTTCGAACTGCAACAGGAAGACGCTCAAGGAAGAGGGTAGGAGAGTCTGTTTCTTTCAACTCTGAATAAACACACATACATATATGGAAAAGTATGCAGTGTTAAAATATTTGTGTTCTTTTTAACGGGGTGTAGAGTATGTAACCACTTTTTCTCACAGTTGTGACAGCTTGATTCAGCCATCTATCCTAGTTGTTTAAACAAACTGCATGACAATGTAAGAATAAGAATTAACTTCGTGCCCACTGGATTCTGAAAAAGGCTCCAGTTAGCATTAGAGTTCATAATCCAGACACAGAAGAATGCAGAAATATTATATTAAATATTATATATTATAATTAAATTGCTTAATATTGCTATTAATTCATAATTATCAAGATAATTTAGAAAGGATATGAGCTGGATATTGATGTAAATTGATAAAGTGTTTTTTTCCATTATAAATAAAATTATGGACAGAGTGGAAAAAGTCACTGGGAGGTCATTTTGCACTAAATATTTTCTGCTTCAAAGGTGGGAAGAAACACTGCTACTTTACCTAGAGTAGGGGTGTCAAACGTGCATCGGCATGGCGTCATCACATGACATATCACAACTTTTCCTCCCTTCGCTAAACCGGGCATGGGCGTGGCCAGTGGGTGATGCATCCGGCCTGCAGGCCACGAGTTTGCCACCTCTGACCTAGAGGGTCCCATTGGAACATTTCATATCAATTGTTTTCCAAGGAATAAAAACCTGGATCATCTCTGTGTTCCATGTCCTACTCTAGGGAACAATGGGACTGCAAAAATAAGCTTGTTTCTATTTTATTTTTCACCTAGGAACTATTGCCTGCTTTATGTAAAAAATGCCCAAGGGAATAATTTTTCAAAACAAAGTTTTTTTGAAACATTTTTAAAATACCTATAAGATTAAGTCACATTTTCCACCTTGCCCACATCAACAGCTATAGAAGCCTAGCAAGGAACGATCTATATACCATGAATCATTCAACTGAGCCCTGAATAAGAAGAGGAGCAAAAAAATATATAAACTTCTCTGTTTGAGATTTGTTTAACATACAAACAAGTTGGTGGCTGGACCCTAACAGCAGTATCTACTTTGAGCATGTGTTTATGTAAATGCTATTTTTCCCTTGCTCCATTTCCTTACTTATTTTTGTCCAAGCAGTAGAGATAGAATCACGTTGCAGTGCCCTTGTAAAAACAAAGAGACTCTTAGAATACTTGAAGCAATACTGTTCAAAATGGCTGTTTGATTCAAGTTTGCAACAAACCAGTGCATTTTATTCAAAGATAAGGACAAAGCTGTTTGAACATGATTCTGTTCCAACCTCAACATGTTCATAAAATCTTTTATACATCCATTGTAAAATGTATATCCAATGTATTAAAAATGAAATTCTTCATAATTTAACCGGTGGGCAGTTATTCAGTAGAAAGCTTAAGCATTATAAATCATGGATCCACTTCATATATTTTGTTTGCAATTTGAGATTAGAACAGAGATTAATCAGTGACAGTTGGCATTATCATTTATAAACATATCTCCATTCCTTCAATCATTAGAGCAGATAATATAGATTTTGGCTGTCTATTTTATAAAGTGAAGATGAACAAACATACCCACAAAGAGTCCTTCTGATACATGTAATGATCTCAGACAATACAGAAAATTCAATTTGTCAACAAAGATCAGCTTTAGCATTCACTCATTTGCATTCACACTGAATCACGTTTTCCAAATGTTGGAAGGGAAAGATGATTGGATCATTTAAAATAGCAATCATTGATTTAATAAAATTAATAATTAGTGCCTCACTAATTAAATAAAATGTATAAAAACACCTTCAAAATTTAAGGTCTTTAATTAATGGAGAATAAACAAAGTAAATTTTGGTCCATATTCCATGTTAAAAGATGCTCAGGACTTGTCATGTTCTTCCAACTCATTATCTTTCTCATTCAAAACAAATAACTAGCCAAATTATATCTATGAAACTCATACCCAGAGGAGAGCCCCTACCTGAGGCTGTATTCTGGTCTGAGTGTCCAGCTTGATGTGTTCTGCTCCCAATTTTGTCCAATGATTGAGCAAGATGTATGGTCTCATCTGGCCCCTGAGTTTATGAAAGACTGAGGATAAAGCAGTGCCAATCAACATCAGGAGAAGTTGGCTCGTGGTCTTTGTGAAAACTCATCCATTGCCTGGTTGACCTAGTGCAATTGCCTAGAAGTTGGAAGAAGAATGGTGAGTGGGTGGAGGCAAGTTATGAAACAGCGTGATTGAGGAATGGCTGGGGCTTGAACCATCTATTCCGCCCCCCCCCCCAACATACCTCAGGTAGGAGTCAAAACAGGGAATAGGTCTCTGCATTATAAGATTGTGTGTTTTGCCCTCCACCTCTGGTGAGAAAGGGCTGGATTTTTTAGAGAGTATGCAGGGGGATTGGCTCACAGGTGATATGTGCCTCATCTGATGCTACTTACCAACTTAGAGGAAGGTGGTTTAAGACTAAAGTGTGAATGGCTAGGGAAAGGGAGTAGGAGGTGGTGGTGAGAGATTGGTCAGCTGACAGATTCAGGGGAAAATATTGTGATGATGACAAGCAATGGGATATATGACAGAAGTAGGGATGGGATGCACACAGGGAGCATGGGAGCAATGTCTTGTATCAATCTCACATTCCAGCCCTCTGCCTCAAACTTCAGTTACAGGTTACTGAACATTATGCAAGTAAGGTGTTTTGAATGTCAGGTTGGCCTCTAATAATGCTCCTTATGAGATCTGGAACCAGGAGATCAGGAGTCCTGTGGTTAGAATGCAGTATTGTAACCTAACTCTGCCCATAGCCAGGAATTTGATCCAAACCAGCTCAGTTGACTCAGCCTTCCATCCTTCTGAGTTTAGTAAAATAAGGACCTAGATTGTTGGGGCAGTATGCTGACATTTGTAAACTGCTCAGATATGGCTATTATTTATCTGACTCTGCGTAAGATGGCTGACTTATATATTATATTATGAAGACCTGGCTGGGCAAAGAGTGGGGTGTGTGGCTTAGTCTGAAACATGCCCAGGGGATACCAAACTACAACTCTGAGCCAGAGTGGGGAATTCCTATTGTTTTCTTAAGATCTGCAGAAAGTGATCTGTGGATAACTGTGTTTGAGTCACAATCGTGAGACTGGGTCTTAAGAATCAATAGAGAGTTCTGCTACTTGGCAGCCATCCTGCCTGCTCTGCTTAGTGCCATCTCTGGATTTGTAATGAAGTACCTCAGACCTATGATTTGGAGGACTTTAATCTGCCACCCTTGGGGACAGACTTACAGGCAGCGTAGGAGTTTGTGACCATCTGGGATTTGACTCAGTTTATTGCAGAGCCAATCCCCAGGGTAGGTCATAGGTTAGACTCAGTTCTTATTTTGGGGTAATGGTGATGTGATTTTGTGGCAGACAGATCACTCCTTGGTGATCCCGAACTTTATTTTTAATGATGTATGGTTATTTTTTTATTAATGCTTATTTTTGTTGTATGTTTCCCAGTCATATTGTTTGAGTTAGGCTTAAAATGAATAAATAAACTTCCTGTGAGAAATACTGTGCACTGCACAGGAAGAACATCAGCTCATAAGAAATGCCTCAACTTTTCATATAAGGCCTTAGATTTGGAAATATCATTACTATGGCTACAAGTTTCCAATATCATGTACAAATAGAAAACTAGTGAGATAGAGGCATATTCCCTCATTTTTAGTTTCAAATAATTAAAAGGAAACTAGCCCATATTTGATAACTTGCTGAAAACAATCTAGACAAATTAAAATAAATAAAATTTATATACCAAGAGGTCTATAGGATGTTCAAAGTTGTCTTAGGATTTACTCGAATAGTCAATAAAGTGCAAACTGAAAATGGTCTTGCACATTGTTACTTGAACTTAAGGATTTGAAATCCAGCAATAGGATTATTCAAGCTTCTACTGCTTTGCTTAATAGGAGTGAAACACTGTCTGGAATATGATGTTCTGTGAAACTAAATATAGAAATCTGAAGAGGTTAAAAGTTTGTGCCAGTAAAGTTTATGGAGTTTCCATGTCTCTCCACTCAGCAAAATGGATAGAGAAACTGTATTTGAAAAATTTGCCTTACCTACCAACTTTCTTTCAAGAACTGAAAACAATATACATTTGGAATTCAACTGTATAGCTCCAGCTATACGTATTTCTTGACAGAAGTGATTTTCTGGCTGCTAATTTTACTACAGTATTTTTCCCTACACACGTTTTGCTTTTGAAAATGAAACCAGAATGTGTCAGTCACAAGTGATCCTTATACAAATCCAGGCTGGCTTCGAGAGGTGAATAGAAATTCAAACACAGCTGCAATCCTATGAACCTGGCCTTCTGAATAAACTGGTACAGAAGACTGGAACATGTGTGCTGCATTTCCAATGGACATATACTGTATATATAATCGTAATTTTAAATATCTCTTTCATATCCTCTCCTAGTTCTGTGAGGAAATTGATGATACTTTTGACCAGCCAGTGAACTGTGTTTTACTTATCAGAAGATGATGCAAGATTTTAAAGAGAAAAACGGGGCCTCAAGGACTTTTTGAAGAAGTTCCTATTGCTGGTGAAAATATAAGAGTCTACTGTAGTGGGAAGAAAGAGAAAATATCTGAATTTATGACTCATTAATTCAGGGCCAAACTGTGGTTGTACCGCACCCCATCTGATTTTGCTCTCCTGATGAGTTTGCACATGTCAGGTTGAGAAATATTTAGATAATGGTATATAGCTTACATGTAACACTAAAGTTTGTTTGGCTTACTGTTTATTTATTCTTGCTCTTAGTTACAGAAAACCTCAATGCAATATATATTTGCTGAAGGTATATTGCATTCATAGCCCATTCATCAAGACACAAAGAACACAACACAATGGATTAAGCAGAACTGACATATGAAATAAACCTTTCCCCTTGTAACGCAGATGAGTCCAGAATATTCTCTGACTACGTCAACTGAATGGAATGGAAGCAGACTTGCCCTCATAACAACAGTGCAGTCTAGAATCGGATCTGAAGGACCTGATATGGTAGTATGCTTTTAGGATGTGTCATTTAATGAGGTGAAAATTAATTTTTGCATTTTTTTTCAGTGAAGGATTCTAAAAATATGTGTTTTTTACATGAAGAATTAAAATCTGTTATTTTTGCAATTGCACAATGTTTAGTTTGGTATGGTAAATCCACGTCTGATCACATACCTGACAAAAGTCTCTTGTAACGCAAATACTGTTAACTTTATCTTCTCAAAACTATTACACCTTGTGCTACATTTTTCTGCATGAATCTCATCTAAGCAAAAATAATCCATGCAATCATAAACTAACATCAGAAAGCAATTATCTGAGTTACAAAAATGTTTAAGCAAGTTTCATAAAGTCTTGTTTTGATTCATTCTTTGACATCAGTCGCCAACTTGCTTCTTGGCCTCTGATATAACTCTCACATTTCTCATACTCTGCTTACTGCCTCTGTGATCTGTTTCACACATTTCTCTATTAATTGGGCATGACAGGGCCACTGTGGTTCTTGCACTGGTTCATCAATGAACTACTTTATTTCTGCTGTAGTCAGTTTGCACGTCAAAAGTTGCTCATATATACATTCAGACCAATCATCTCCAGTAGAGTGGATGCTCTGGTGTTGATTAAAGGCTTTTTTCTTGCACGTACAGAAAAATCTCCCAGAGCATCATCATCTGCACCCCTCAAGTCAATGATATTTTGCACACCAACTCTTGAATGTCATCTGAACACCAGAGTGTCTGGATTATCATTTCACTGAAAACATATCATAGTGAATGATTGCCAAACAGCATCTACTACAGCCTTCTTTTGCAGTCTTGACTTACTGCAGCTGGAACAACACATGGCACAGGACCTCAATCCAGTCATATTTTACTTTGATATTGAACCAGCAAGGGTAGTACACACCAATGATGTATTCCACTATCATTTTTAAGTTTTGGAGAGTTTTGCCTTTAAAGCCATGTTTTGAAACCTATATTTAACGAAGACTATTTGCAGTTATCAACCAGCATAAATGGCTTATGGGGCCAATTTCCAGAAGAGCTAATTCTGTGGGAAGTTCTTCTGTCCTTATTGCCTGTGTGATCCTATATCTATATGCTTGATCACTAGAGAGATTCTTTACAACACTGTAACTCAGTGAAATGAGAGGCTCACCATTTGAAACTCTGGTGAATGAAGGATCAATGCCAAGTTCTGTTGCAGTGTCTAGCATGTTGCCAATTTTATCTGCCCAATTGTTGTTAGAAATGTCTTCCCATACAATTTTGTGATTAAGTGTCCTGGGGTAACTCATTCATGTAAAGAGTACACACCAACCAGATCAACTTCCGGTCAAGCTTGACCTCTATCCTGTATATGGCACCACCTTCACAGCCAGTATTAACATTTGTAGAATCTCCTCCAATGGCCTCCAAGCTTTTGTCAATGACTTTCTTCTTCATGAAATACACCAGATTATCTGCAAACACTTTAATAGGTTTTTCTGTTTTTGAGCCTTTCTCTGGAGTGAAATGGTAAAGATATTTTCCTCACTGCACACAGAATAATGTTCTTTGATAGTACTGGGGAATTGCTGATCTGAAGTGTTTGCTTTCAACGTAACTTTAGCTTCATCTATATGGCCGTCAAAGATGCATTCTATTTTGCCCTTCTTACAGAGTCCATCAAATTCTTGATCTAGGAACTTCATAATTTTTTCCTGGGCTCTCTTGACTTTATTGTGATCAATTACAAGTCTCTTGTCTTCTTCAGTGATCAAACCAGCACATATACCAACACTATATCTTATGCTCTGCTCTGCATAGTGACATTCGTTATTTGTAATCTATTGTATTCTGTCTTTTCTTTTGAAGTAGAGGGCACGTGTGTTTGATCTAAGGCTGGGGTGTCAAACTCAAGGCCTGCAGGCTGGATCTGGTTCTCGAGGTGCTTAAATCTGGCCTGTGGGACAGGCCTGGAAATATCAAAGGACAGGGACATGGTGCCTCTGCCAGCCAAAACAAGCCGTGGGGTTAGGCCAATTTTCATGCGGCCTGTTTTTGGCCTCCCCAGCCTCCTGCAGCACTCTGCTGGCTAAAAACGGATGCATGGAGACCTCACAAGGTCTCCACCCAGCTCGTTTTCAGCCTGACTGGCCTCTGTGTGCTGCTGGAGACCAGCAAATGAGGCACTGAAAGGCTGTGTGCCACACCCCCACACTCCATTTTGGCCAGGAAAGTGCTGCAGAGGCCGTCCAGGCTGAAAACACCCCATACCCGGTTTTGATTGGCAGGTGCTGCAGGACGTATCCAGCCCCTCCC
>JAOYMU010000283.1:23882276-23893533 GCA_025802295.1 Psammodynastes pulverulentus
CCTCGGAAGGATGGAAGGCTGAGTCAACCTTGAGCCTGGTCAGATTCGATCTGCCTAATTACAGGCAGCTGGCTGTTTAAAAGTTTGGTTTTGTAATGCAAGTTTGCATTGTCCTTGGTTGGTAACCCATAGGCCTAACAGATAAGATGTTCAGGCTTCATGATCAATGAACACCTATTTTTCTCATTAAAAAGGCTCTTGCCCTGAATACATCCTGGTTGAACTATTCTATAACCACAATAAAGATTTGATTTGATCTGATATGATCTGGTTGAACTTTGGAGTCACTGCAATGTATTATTCCTTTCAGTTGGGATAATTTTCTCATTTTATTTTAAATAATTCTTTGATAATGTTTTATACTAACTTATACTTCACGATCATGAGTAACAGAGGTAGGATGGGAGGTTTTAATTCAGATACATACTTATCATGTGCTGTGGGGGAATACATTTTGAATAAGTTATTGTAGATTATTGTTTGATATACAAGACTCCTTGTGAATTGAGTTTTATCATCAAAGTCCCTAACTGAAGGAATTATCTTAGTACATAATGAACATCTTTTGTCTCTAATTATTTGAAACAAGGAAACATAAGAATCACCCTGCATACAGCATGAGATCTTAGATAAGTTACAAGGTTCTATGTCATTAAATAGTACAGTATTATTAAAATGGTCTGCATTATTTATGTTTGTAGGAGACTAACATTCAAACCCAACATTTTATCATAGTGTAGTGTTCTCATTGTGTTCTTTTTAATTGTTTATTTTAATGTTCTGTTATTTTATTTCTGTTCTATTTATCCTTCTTTCATTACTTCCTTTTTACTGTTGTAAGACACCTAGAGCAGCCCCACAGCAAGATAGATGGCAATTAAATTAAGTTAAATTAAATAAATAACTTTCAACAAATATATTTCCTGAAGCTGTGATTTCCAGAGGTAGATAATAAACAATTATTAGAGTAGGCTTGAAACCTGGTTTTACCAATCCTTTACCCTTTACCACAGTGTCAAAAGAGCAGTAATTGGGTACCCACAGCAGACAAGATATTCTATATGGTTTAAACAGTTACTATTTTCTTAAATTCCAATACTGACTTAAATTTCAGAAGTTGAAAATATTTATACAGTTGAAGTCAATTCTGATAGAGAGATTTGCTCTCAAGGCATAGAAAAGTAAGTTGTTTTGGTTCCTGTAATCTCACTGAAGAGCAGTATTGACTTCTTTCCTGTTAGATCTATTCTCCAGAAAGATGCTTCACTTATTACCCCTCCTGGCTTTTATGGATATTTAAAGAATAAACACTATTGACTATTTTCAGCTGTCTGCTTGGGCACAATTAGATAAATACACACACATTCAATAGTGGGGAAGGTATTTGTGTTTTGACAAAGCATTTTATTTCTCCTTTATGTATGGAGGAGACTTTTATGTTTGAGGAGATCTGCAACAGCTTGGATAAGGAATGTATTTGCTTGCTCCATGTCTCATATAACATCAACAGGTTTGAAGATAATGCCTTATTATCTTCAAGATGGGTTTTTCCTTTTGTCAGAGGGATTGGCAAATGGAAAAGGTGATAATTTCAAAGTGTTCTAGTTGAAAACTGAGTTTTTCTACGCCGAATCAATGACCATTGATTCTAAGTAAAACAGTGGGTAAACACCACGGTAAAAGGAGCATCAAGAAAAGTCAGTAAGTTCCTGAACCCAAGATCAATCATAGGATTTCAGACAACAACTACAGTACAAAGTATTAGAAGACTCTGGGACTAGGTTAATAATAAGGTAAAGGTAAAGGTTCCCCTCGCACATATGTGCTAGTCGTTCCCGACTCTAGGGGCAGTACTCATCTCCGTTACAAAGCTGAAGAGCTAGTACTGTCCGATGATACTTCCGTGTTCATGTGGCCAGCATGACTAAATGCCAAAGGCACATGGAACACTGTTACATTCCCACCAAAGTGGTTGCTATTTTTCTACTTGCATTTTTTATGTGCTTTAGAACTGCTAGGTTGGCAGAAGCAGGGACAAGTAACAGGAGTTCACCCCGTTACGTGGCACTAGGGATTGAAACTGCTGAACTCCTGAGCTTTCAATTGATAGCACAGAATAAAGAAAATTATTTTCAGCAGTGAAAAAGAACATCAGATAGGTTTTAAAGTGCTTGATTGCTTCTAAAAACTTGATTAAGGACAGATGATGTTGAGGGCAACCCTGAAAATGAAATGAATATCCTGGGCTGTTAGAGATATGGTAACAGTTTGGGTTGAGCTCTTTTTCTTATCATGACTTTAGATTGACCAATAAGCAGAGGAGAGGTGTGTAGTCAAAGAGCATCGGGCAAGTAGGTTTTTCTTAAGGAAATTTAAATCAATTTAGAGAAAGCTGGAAATTCCACTATTAATTCACATTAACTTGACATTGCAGCAGCAACAATGACAGCTACAGTAGCCACCAGTATTTTGGGACTTTATATTTTACATACCCAAAACATTTGATGCAAAGTTGTCATCTAGTTATGGAAAAGGCAGTGTTGGTATTGCTAGAAATAAAAGTTCCAAAATACCTGTGGAGAATAACCATGGCTGAATTCTTCTGTATTATTGGAACTCATGTGATTAGGAATTATTGGAAAAAGGCAATTAGTTTACTCTTGTATTGATATTCCTGGACTGACTTGGACTGTAACAAGTCTGTTAGCAGAAATACCTATTTAAAAATTGTATTAATGAGCAAATCTGGAAGTTTATTCAGCAGTTGGGGCACAAATATGCCTTCAACCTGGTGATTTGGATTACTAATGCAGCGACTCATCTGTTTGAAAGGCATGACTTGCTTTGAACTGTCTGTTTCTGATGCTCTCTTACTTCATGAGAGAGCCCAAGGGAAAATAGATATACTATGTGGGCTGTGCCATTAGTGGATTGACAGAGAGGTGCTAAGGATGCCACATAATTTATTCCTGTCCCAAAGAGCATGGCCTGGCTAGCTTGAAAGCAGTCCCAGTCCTTTTGCAATAATCTCCAAAACACTAAGATAACCTTTCCAAATTCTCTGTATTTCTTTTTTTCCATTTTTTATTAAGTTTCAGCATAGGTTAAAATACAAAAGGGGGAAAAGGAAGGGTTAGAGAAAAGAAAGGTTAAGCAAATTGCAAATTCAGGAGTACAGAGAAAGAAAAAGAAAAAAAGGGAAAGGGAAAAAATAACTTCCCACTTTCATCGATACTGATACAGATATAAAATACATTAATCTCTTACTCTAAAATCAACAATAATACACAGTATTTCTATAATCATAAACAATTCTAATAGTCAAACCCCAAAATACAAAAAGTCATTTGACAAAGTAGACCACAACCAACTTCCTAGTAAGATAGGGAAATGTAGGATAGACACCATCATCACCACATGGATTCATAACTGGCTGACCAACTGCACTCAAGGTGTAGACCTCAATGGAACTACAACTACATGGAGGGAAACATGCAGTAGGGTACTCTAAAGTTCTGTCTTAGATCCTGTCTCTTCAACATCTGCATAAATGATTTTGATGAAGGGATAAAAGGGGAACTCATCAAATTTGCAGACAATATACCAAGATGGGGTGAAAAGCTAACAATTTAGAAGATAGACTTAAGATCCAGAAGGATCTTGACAAACTTGAACACTGTGTCCTATCCAACAAAATGCAATTCAGTGGTGAAAAAAGTAAGGTATTATAGTTAGGCACGAAAAAATGCACAGGTATAGAATAGGTGGTACATGGCTCAACAACAGTAACTGTGAGAGGGATCTAGGAGTCTAATGGACAACCACTTACGTATGAGCCAACAATGTGTTGCAGCTGCCAAAAAAAAGCCAATGCAATCCTAAACTGCATCAACAGAAGGATGGTATCAAAATCATGTGAAGTGTTGGTACTAGTTTATATTGTTTTGGTAAGACCATACTACTTGCAATACCGCATTAAGTTTTGGTCACTGTGATATTTAAAAAATGTGATTCTATAGAAAGAGTGCAGATAATAGCAACAAAGATGATTAGGGGCTGGACAGTAAAACATATGATGATCTGGGTCTATATAGCTCAATGAAGAGAAGGACTAGGGTGACATGATAGCAGTCTTCCACTACTTGAGGGGTTGTCACAGAGAACAGGGCATCAATCTATTTTCCACAGCAGTGGCTCCAACTTTTTGGGGCACCAGAGACCACTTCAATAGAGAAAGGTTTTTCCGCAGACTGGAGTGGGCTTGGTTTTGCATGCTGCCTGCATTCCACGGATGGGGCTTCACTTGTTTGTGTGGCCCAATTGCTGGCATGCCACGGACTGGTGCTGGTCCATGGATCAAGGATTAAGGACTCCTGGTCTAGACTTGGTAACAAGTCAAAGGGAAGAACAAGAAGCTTGTCAAGAAGAGGTCCAGCGTAGAACTATTGAGAAATTTCCTGACAGTGAGAACAATTAACCAATGGAATGGCTTCCTTCCAGGAGTTGTGGGTGCTTCAACACTGGAGGTTTTAAGAAGAGATTGGATAGCCATTTGTCCAGAATTTCACAGGGTCTTTTGCTTGAGGGGGGAGTTGGACTAGGAGACGTCCAAGGTCACTTCCAATTATGTTATTCTTTATTCTGTATTCTGTAAATTAAATTTTCATTTCTTTCTATTTCTAGCAAGAAGTCTATCGATGGTTTTTGAGCTGAAACAAAGTTAGGCAAGTCTTTCTTCTTAAAATCAGAGTAGTTAGTTTTGCCATCTCCATTTATTCTCCAATTGTAGGAATTTTAAGATCTTCCATCTCTGCACATACATTTTACAGAGTCTCATTGCTGTTGCATAGAAGCAAAGTTCCATGTGTCTTTTCATTCTGCTATACATCAAGCCTAGAAGGATAACCTCTGGTTTCAGTTGCATATTTACATTATTAATTCTCTGGATTAAAATACATAACTAGTTTAGAAAGATATTTCAAAGGACAGACTAGCATAATTCCATGGATCCTTCAATTAAATGTACTGTACCTATTGGGCCAAGGGAAATTACCTTGAAAGAAATAGGCAAGAACGATTACAAAATTAAAGAAGGATGAAACATTCCTTAAACCTTGGTAAACAAGATAGCATCCAGAAGAGAAACTGGCAGAGTGTTTCCCTGAGTCACTGGTGTATAACAAGGAAGAATGGTAAAGCACAATCAGGTTTCTAAGGTTGTATTACTTCAGCCTGACTCACTAAAAAAATTCCAGTCAGGCTTTAAGTAGAAACAAAATCTACAGATACCTCTGTTGTTTCCATTTTTGCTGCTTATTAATCTTGATCTTGACTGAAAGATCAAAACCTAAAAATAAAAACTTGTGCTTGTGAATCTGCAAAGGACATGTAGTTCATATTTGTTTCAAGGGGATGTATTGATTTTATTAGGATGATGTTGGTTTCTTCTTTATATTCAATCTGATGTACTCAGTGTTTGTATTATGTATGTGGCTGGTTTGTTTGATGTTAGGGAAAGGATTTTTTTTAAAAAAATAGTTTAGACTCATTGTTAGTCAGTGAAAAATATTTTTTAAAATCCTGTCTATTTAAACCACAGTCTTATATGCAGATAAGAGATTTATTTTCAGGAGAGAGTGCAACCATATTGCATTACCCTCCCTTATCTATCGAAATAAGTTGAACCCTGGATTTGCTGAGTGAATAATGTGCAAAATCACTGAAGCATAACTGCTGCTGGCCTTGTTTCAAATGCTGATTATTATATTTTAGCTCAATTAGAAGTAAATGTTCAACTGTGGTAAAAAAAAAATGTCATTTTTATATTTGGTATTGTTATTGTTATTTCTTACTATTGCTCTAGTTGTTTATTAATGATCAGTTCTTATCCTCCTTTCTTTTAAATAGCTTGTATTCTGTTAAATCTATTTTTCCTAATTCCTTGATCACATTGCTGGAAAGTAACATAATTAATACACAGATGTCTATCATCTTCCCTTTGTCAATCTAGAATGCTGTTTCTTTTGCTTTACAGTAAGATCCTTTTGCAAATGCATCTGGTTGCTTTTTTGGCATTAGTGAAAAGCTCTTTCGCTACATTTTTGGGAATATTCTTTTGCTGACAGTGCAATTAGCTTATGGAAAATTAAACTTTAAAACTAGTAGGCTGTTGATAAGCATATTTTAACTATTCACACACTTCTTCCTGTCTCACTTATCAACGTGAAGGCTAAATCATCTTCCAAACAGTTCTTTAAGATCTTATTAACCATAGAGAATTTTTCCATTGGATTTCTCATAGCAATTTATTACTCATAAATCTCAAGAGAGCTACTCTGAACATGATTTTGTTTTGGCTGTCCATTTATATTTTTATTCCCCTCTTTTAAATGCAGTATTAATTATCTTTTCATTTCTAATTGTAAGACCTTATCTACTCAGAGAAAAACAAAGTAATCTAATGGAAGTTAAGGAAGATTAACTTAATCTTTTCTCATAAGTATAAAGCACAGACATGGGTTAGCTAAGCCTTGGTCATTAAGCTTTAATATTATCTCTTTTAAAAGGAATAGAGCCTGTTTCATGTTGTGTTCATCTTGCAGGGAGAGGTAGAATTTGGTCCTAATATTGAAATGTATTTGCCAGCTATATATAGTTTTTGCTGGACCCAATTGCTTACTTTTGAACCTTGAATCTCATAACATACTGTTTCCTGGTTTTGTTGCAAATAGAATGTGCGGTACTAGTAAGCATAGACTAATACAAAATCCATATATTATTCAGGGTTATAAAGGAAATAAATTCTTTGACTTAACCAGTCAAAAATCTTAGGAAGAGAAAAAAGCACATGCCGTATATTTTCCCTCTGAAGTAGCTTTTGCAGTCTAGGTGCCAGAGCAAAATATATCCAATAAAACCTCAATTAGAAGAGACAGAAAACCTTCAAATCAAAACAATACTATCCCCAAGGGGTGTGTGTGTGTTTGTGTGTGTGTCCTAATGTCACAAGCCAGATCAATACTCATCCTCCAATTTGCAAGATTGGCAGTGATGATTTTATCCTTTTTGTCTAAATTATGAGCGGTTCCTGTGAGTTCTAAGAACATTCTGTTTCTTCCAAAACATACTGATGTGCCAGATGTTGTCCAGCACACTACAAACCACTTTCTGTTATGGAACGTTCATTTCTGGAAATGGATAAACTAATTTTGTACCTCCCTTGTTTTACCAGAACACCTAGAGATAAATTTCTGGGTGTGAAATGTCAGTGCCACTAAAGAACTAAAGAAAGAGCGATCCAAAGCTAGAGCACTAAATTTTAAGTTTAGGATGGAAAATTTCTGATTCTCTAGTCTATGGATGGACATTTATCAGGGATGCTGCAATAGTAAATTCCGGCAAAAAGTTGGGCAAGATGATCTCCAAGGGCTCTTTCAACTAGATATATCTGCAGGGAGAGTCCCAAAAGTGCTTTTTCAAAAGGCAACTGGACTTTCTTTGTTTGTGTTTGAAAATGTTTTGCTTCTCATCCAAGAAGCTTCTTTAGTTCTCCTTTGGGACAACTGGATGACTGAGAATCCCCATAGACCACAGGTGTCAAATTCAAGACCCGGGGACCAAATGTGGCCCACCACATCATTTTATGTGGCCTGTGAAAGCTGCAAAGTTCCAATTGTTTTTAAATAAATAAAGCAAAACATTTAGGAATTTGGTTACATTTATACTGTCTTACAGTTACACGTGGCCCTTTGAGGGCAACCTATACGCTGATGTGGCCCTCAGTAAAAATTAGTTTGACACCCCTGCCTTAGACACTGCTGTGCAAAGTCACAATACAAATATGAAAAAAAAGGTGTCTCATGGGGTCACAACCCATGTTTTGTCATTTTGGCATCATCATTGCTAGATGCAGATGCCTACATTCATAGCTGCTGCATATCTAATCAAGAGGGATACAAAATGTTCCAAGTTCTCTATCATGATAGATAACCATCTGTTCTAAGATGTCTATGCCCCCATCCTTTGAAATATCTTGCAGTCCGAGTTGAGTCTGTCCTGTTCCTTCTGTCCTTCAGAAGGGACCTTAAGACCTGTCTCTACCACTTGGCATGGGACCTTCCAGGCTGGAAGTAGTTGCTCCAGTGACGGAAGGCACCACCCCTGCTCCACCTGATCCCTTGGATTTTTTTACTTTTCCTCTGTCATTTCAACTGTATTTTACGTTCCTATTTTATTGCACCATAAGCCACCCAGAGTCACTCTGGATGGCGAGATGGCAGTGTTTAAATTTAATAAATAAATAAAAATGATTGATACAAGATGTCTATCACAATGGATACAATATGTTCTAATGTCTCTTTCCTGGTTAGTTAAGGAAGGTTCACATCTCTATAGGCACATACAGTATGTAACATTAGGAATGATTTGGTCCTAATGCAAATCGACTCTCATTTTATAGCCCGTTTGAAGGCAACCAGCCATACACAGAGAGAGCTTGCTGCCCATTTTAAAGAACAACTTTTCAGTTGTTCTTAGCACTGAGAAAGTCATGGATGAAATGAAAGAATATGCAGGCAGTGAAAATTATAATGCAATTATTAATGCTTGTAATTTACTCACTTTTTAAATATCCTAATCATTAAATACATGTAAGTTTCCACCACACAGAGACAACATTCCATAATAGTGATGAACTCCATATATCTGGCTATAAAGTGACAGAAGATTATGCCCTTATGCAGGAGTCCCCAACCCCCGGTCCGTGGATTGGCACCGGGCCGCAGCATGCCAGAAATCAGGCCGCACAAATAAGCGAAGCCCCATCCACAGGATGCATGAAACTATGCCCCCTCCGGTCCGTGGAAAAACGTCTCCCCATGGAACCGGTCCCTGATGCCCAAAAGGTTGGGGACTGCTGCCCCAATGTACACATTAAGTTTCACAAGATTCTTTCTACTCTCAGAGTAATACGTGGGATAGGGAGGAGTCTATAGGATAATCAATCGAGGCAATAAATATATTGCTCAAAAATAAGATATGAGAAGTGGGAGGATGCTGTTGAAAATATACAACAGCTAGCAGTTGAAATAATTGGTCAAAGTCGGCATTTGCTACTGTTGCTACTTCTCACAATTGTTTGATGGGATTTTACTACTATTTTTCAACACAGGCTGATAACTAATTTTGATTTTGCAGACCTCTGGGAATGGTTTGGGGGATCCCCAGGGATCCTATGGCCGCACTTTAAGAAACACTTTTTAAAATAGTCATACATTTCTAGTATTTGTTAAGATACAGAACATTTTGTCCCAATGGTTATCTGCTGTTCCAATGAGACAAGACTCTGAATTGCAAACAATAGAATAGAGTAGAATTAGGATTAGGATTAGGATTAGGATTAGGATAAGGATTAGGATTAGGATAGAATAGAATAGAATAGAATAGAATAGAATAGAATAGAATAGAATAGAATTCTTCATTGGCCAAATGTGATTGGACACACAAGGAAATTTTCTTGGTGCATATACTTTATATGCAAGGTCATTCTTTCAAAATACAACTTTTTTCTACTTTTAAAGAGTCTTTTCCCAAGATGAAATTAAATCAAATTTTGTTAGCAATACAAAAAAAAAATGAAGTTTAGCTCATCATAAAACTCAGTAATTAGGTATATCTTTTAATCTGTCAAGCAGATGACTGGAGCCTAGCTTTTTAATCAAGATATATTTGTCTGTTTACTTATTTATTTTAGTCAGTTGATATGACCCATCTTGTAACAGTGACTCTTACAATATCCACGTATCTCAGCAAAGACTCTCTGAAAAAG
The DNA here is from genome assembly GCA_025802295.1 of Psammodynastes pulverulentus. NCBI lineage: Eukaryota > Metazoa > Chordata > Lepidosauria > Squamata > Psammodynastidae > Psammodynastes > Psammodynastes pulverulentus. Next base: position 23,892,103 of record JAOYMU010000283.1, read on the forward strand.
CTAGGGCATTGTAAAACATTGTTAAATAATGAAAACTATTATGTAAAAATATTAAATAATGAAAACTAATTTATATGGAGATTTAGTGTAATACCAAGACATATCAGTTACCATCTTCAGATATATTTAGGAAGCATTAATAAGTCTGCCATCTCATAAGTCTCAGGGGTCATAGGTGAGATCATACACCTTTCTGTAATTACCTTATGCTTCCACAGTTATTGATTTTTTGTATTTTATTCATTACTGTTGTTGGAGAGAGGATTTGCTCCTTGTTGAAAACCATTTAGAATCTTTTTAAAATTATTTTTTTACTGAACTATGATTAACAAACAGTATCAGGTAACTACGTTAATATAACCATTTAGAATCTTAATGAGGTGGTGCACTCAACAAATACAGGTAATTTATCGACTTATTAGTTCGATGTGACCATGGCACAGAAAAAAGTGACATGACCATTTTTCACACTATGACCATTGCAGCATCGTCCTGGTCACGTGATCAACATTTGAAGGCTTGGCAACTATTACGTATTTATGACAGTTGTGTTCTTTATGACAGGCACATGGTTGTTAAGTGAATCCAGCTCCCCCCCACGGACTTTGCTTGCTGGAAGCTATCTGGGAAGGTAACAAATGACGATCACATGACCCAAGGACAGGGCAACTGTCACAAATATATGCCGGTTGCCAAGCGCCTGACTTTTTTATCACATGACCATAGGGTGGTCATGGCAATGGTTGTGTGAAAAATAGTCAAAAGTCACTTTTTTTTATTCCATTGTAACTCTAAGTTGAAGGTTACCTGTAAGGCAGGGATGTCCAAACTTGACAGCTTTAAGGCTTGTGGACTTCAACTCCCAGAATTCCCCAGCCAGCTTCCCTGCTGTAAGGTAAAACATTGTACAGGGAGTCCTCAACGTACAACCGTTAGCTTGGTGACCATTCAAAGTTACAACCGCACTGAAAAAAAGTAAGTTATAACCGGTTTTCAGTGTTACATTTCCAAGCATCCCCATGATCGTGTGATCAAAATTCAGATGCTCAGCAACTGATTCATACTTATGACCGTTGCTATGTCCCAAGGTCCCGTGATTATCTTTTGCGACCTTTTGACAAGCAAAATCAATGGGGAAACCAGGTTCACTTAACAACCAGGTTACTAACTTATCAACTGCAGTGATTCACTTAGCAACTGAGGCAAGAAAGGTCATAAAATGGGGCAAAATTCACTTAGCAAATGTCTCGTTTAGAAATATGTTGGGCTCAATTGTTATTGTAAGTCGAGGGCAACCTGTATTCTAATGCACAGGTATCAAACTCAAGGCCCGGGGGCCAAATGTGGCCCACCACGTCATTTTGTGGCCCGCGAGAGCTGCAAAGTTCCGATTGTCTTTAGGACATTTGGTTACATTTAGACTGTCTTACA
>JAOYMU010000283.1:23902356-23919765 GCA_025802295.1 Psammodynastes pulverulentus
CATAAAACCCCGGGGACTGGACCGGAAAAAGCTCAGGCTAAACCGGCCTGGAAAAACAAAAAAGTTTTTAATTTTTTACGGAAGAGAGTGAGGTCGGCAGTCGTGCGAATATCCGGGGGGAGGTCGTTCCAAAGGGTGGGGCCTATTTTTTCAACTTTTTGTAATTATTCAATTTCCAATAAAAGAATTTAAACATTGACATTACTGGAAATTGATTCCAATAGTTTTTATTCAGTTTTCTAAGATGGGGATTCCATCATCAACTTCACTGGTTTCCTTAATTTTTGAAATCATGTCTGCATGTATAAAAAAAAAATCCACTTGTTGATCATTCAATATCAGGGCATTTAGTAATCAGTTATGCATTGTGTAAATGCATTATGTAAAACAATATGCATTGCACAGGTAACTGTAACAGGTAAATTTATTTCCATGACAGTATGTGACTTTCCAAATAGTTTTATTTTTATTTCACAAGTCTTGATTGAAAATATCATAGACTAATAAATATAAGATTTGAATTAGCAGCATATATTTACAGTAATGGATTTTTCACTCCCATTTGCTTGATATAACACATGTTTTTCCTTAGATACTTTTCCTTTCTTGAGGTGGCATAATGCTTTCCAACTGCAACTGTAATGTTTAATCCTTTTATCTTCTTCTGCCTGCAATATGAAAGTATCCTGAGTTTACAGATCTCTTTGTTAGATGATGTAATGGAACATGTGGATGACCTTGGGGAAAGAAGGGAAGAGATGCTGCCTAGGAAACAATCAGACAAGAGCCCCAATAGCTTAACAGTCAGAGAAAGGAACTTAGGACAGACCCACCCTAATGGATCAAGTGGTTGAAAGTGGCAGCAGGAAGTTTGTGCTTTCAGACTTGCAAAATTCTGTGAATGTAGCCTTACAATAGAGTAGAATGTGTTCATCTAGTCCTGTTTCCTGTCTGGTTAGGCGGGAGGGTTGAAAAGATGAGCTTATTGTATAGCTAATGTACGTTTGTTTTGTATTTGTGTCACCTTTGTAGCTTATGATTCCATACGTTAAATACAAGGAACTGCTGTGTAATATTATAGAGAATCAGTTAATTGAACTGATTTTGTAGGACCATTTTTCATACAGAGTGAAACCACACACTCTGTTAATGTGATTTTATGAGATGGAAAATTATGCCACGGTAGCCATTGGATTTATAGACATTATATATGAGCCTAGGAAGTTATTGCTTGCCCGAAAAACCCTGACTAAATAAACTCTGGTTGAATACATGTAAGCTTAATCACAGTCTTGATTGCTTAGCAACTGTGTTTCAAAAGTGAAAATCCAGCCTCAGTCCTGTAAACTCAGGAGGGAAAGACATGAGACTAACTTTGCATTTAACACAACCAACATATTTCCATGCAAATGATATTACTTATTGGGATTGTAGCAGGCAGGGAGAGGGAGCTTAATTTTTATCTCCTCTGCTGTATGCTAATAAAAATTGCTCCTCAAAAATTGCTAGCTATATTGGAAAGAAATCTTCTATTGTTAAGAATAAGACGTAATCTGTCTGCTCAAGATCTCAACCTCTCCACTGAAAGTAGTATAAAATTGTAGGCTCTCTACCTGAGACTGCCTGGGAGAGTTCAAGTTGTTGCAGCCCCGGCTCTTTCTTCCCTTTGGGGTTGGGGACAAATGGACTGGATGAAACAGAGATTTAATTATAATTGTCATGTTATTCATTTTTGGTAGAATGTTTGGCAGGAGATAAATTAATCTATAATCTATATTGACTTTACAGCATCTTTTATCACATTGGTTTAGAATATGTTTCAACTATATGACTGCAAATAATTTCTATAGATTTCTTACAATATACATATTAGTAAAGGATATCCCTGATTATGATCTATGCCTTATCAGAGTTCCTTAGAAATAATATATATATTAATTTATCAAGATGCAGTAGCACATTTGGACCCATTTCCCAGAGAAAAGAAAACATTGGGAGCCACAAAACCTTTTCCGTGCCTGACTATTTCCTAAGCGGCCACTAAACTAGCATATGTAGTTGAATTAAATGTTCTGTTCCCTTCTGAAACTTTTCATTTCTTGTATTTATCCATGGTTGGCCTACCAGGGTCAAAAAGCTCAATAAATCACATGCCAGTGGGTGTCACATATTGGCAGTTGTGACGCATATTTTGAGCAACGGAGCCGTAGCAGAAGGATGAAAGCAGAGGGATGAAAGAGCCACATGCGGCTCCAGAGCCACAGGTTGCTGACCCCTGATATATAAAATAGTGCCAGAGAATCCTTTTCTTTTTCTTTTTTTCCTTTTAATCTGGTAAATCTATATTATTAAGAACCTGGCACAGAAGTTTGTTCTTACAAGCTAAAAATCAAGGAAGAATACTGTTTAGAAAATTATACTGGTAAGTTCATGGTTGTGACCTCTGTCTCAGTTATCTGCCAACATCCTTGTTGCAATGTTGCAATGTTAATGCTAAAAAGGCATTAAGAGCTGTCAACCTAATCTTGCGCAGCTTCTTCTCTGGTAATATTGAACTGCAAACTAGAATATACAAAACATTTGCTAGACCAATTCTCGAATACAGCTCTTCTGTCTGGAACCCGCACTGCATATCAGACATTAATACAATTGAGAGTCCAGAGATATTTCATGAGAAGAGTCCTCCACTCCTCTACTCGCAACAGAATACCTTATGCCACCAAACTTGAAATTTTAGGCTTAGACAACTTAGAACTACACTGCCTTCAGTCTTGACCTAAGCATAGTACATAAAATTATCTATTGCAATGTCCTACCTGTCAGTGACTTCTTCAGCTTCAACCACAACAATACACGAGCATACAATAGATACAAACTTAAGGTAAACAGCTCCAAAGTTGATTGCAAGAAATAGGACTTCAGCAACAGAGTCCTATCAATGCCTGGAATACACTACCTGACACTGTGGTTTCTTCCCCAAACCCCCAAAATTTTAACCTCAGACTGGCTACTGTTGACCTCACCCCTTTCCTAAGAGGGGTAAGGGGCATGCATGAGTGCACAAACGTGCCTACCATCCCTGTCCAAATGTCCATTTCATGTATTAATGATCATATCTATACTTGAGTCCTTTAAGGTATGTTGCTGAGATATCAGCTCTTCTATTTGGCAGAATTCTCTCTGTTTCACCAGCCCATCGTGGAAGAATGAATGAAATAAACCTGCAAAACAGAACTGGGTAGCTTTTCCCCCATTTGTTGGGAAAGAAAGACGTTCTTTTTAAACCTATGTACCAGAGGAAGAACAAGGCAGACTCTGTTCCACAATGGCAGTTACCGTTTCTTTCCTCCTCCTATGTTCACCCTATAATTAAATTTTAGAATAGATCTTTCTTGGATTTGGTGAGGAAAGGGGCTGAGTAGCTGATTCCAGAAATAAAATGGCCCTTCACTTTCAACTTCTTAAGTGCTTTGTTTCCATCACATTGTTCATTTTCCTTCTATTTCTTCCTTTTCCACTTTATTTGGGTCTATAGCTATGCTTTTTTCACTTCGTTAAGTCATAACAAAGTTTTTAATTTTTTTTTTAAAGTACAATAAAATGTACTCTTCTTATACCTATATCCAGAGGAAGGAACCTTGAAAGATATGTCTATGTGTTTTTGGACTTCATAAACATTTCAAAATAGTCTCAAAGGTGCTTTTTCAAAAGGTAACCGGGATGTTTTTTTTCCTTGGCGAAGAAGAACCAAATGTTTTATTTCTTATCCAAGAAACTTAATCAGTTGTAGTGGCATGGGAGGGGTGGTTGATGGAAGGATAGGGACTGACAATTGGGACTAGAAGGATAGATTCTGACCATGTAGTTTCACCTAGTGTGGGGTGGGGGGAAATGGAAGGATTGCATTTCTTTGCAGTCATCTGGTTGTTAGCACTCTCCCTGAGGTGAGTTCAAAATAGTTCATTATATTTATATTTCACTTTTCTTTTGAAAACTATTTCAAAATAGTTCATTACAATCGAGAACTATTTCAAAACAGTTCATTATATTTATATTCCACTTTTTCTTTTGAAACATTCAGAACAGTTTGTGTACAATTCTCTACTGCTTCATAGCAAAACCAATTAACCCAAAAAAAGCCTGTGTCTTTTATTTGGAGCTTTTGCAGGGCCAGTTTTACCATTAACAGGTAGTAAAGGACCTTTCCTGCTTTTCCTCTCAATCCTTTGCAGTTGCTCTTTTAAAACCGGGGCTTCTCCTGTCCTTGGCTCTCTCAAAACCTGCTGTCTCAACTGGAATGGAGAATGCTTCTGGCCACAATTGGAACCAGAAAATTCAATGTTAAATGGTATGACCTTTAAGTGAGACATCACGTAACCGCATCCAATTTTATGACTGTTTTGTTGTAGTTGTTAAGCAAATCCTCACAGTAGTTAAGCAAGACATCATGTGACCTTGATTTGCAACCTTCCCTGCTGGTTTCCCCCTTGACTTTGTTTGTTGGAAGCCAGCTGGGAAAGGTTGCAAATTGCAATCATGTGACTGCAGGATGTTCTAACTAGCTTAAATGTGAGCTAGTTGTCAAGTGCCCAAATTGCAATCATGTGACCATGGGGGTAGTGCGACCGTTATAATTTTGAAGACCAGTCATTAATCATATTTTGCAGCACCACTGTAATTAATCAAGCAATGAAAAGCTTTCCAAAGCCAGCAAGTTTTAGCCCGGTATAGGAAATGGCCTTGGGAAAAGCTGGGTGTGAGAAGTAGGCAGCAAAGGGAACAAGGTGCCTTGGCTTCAATTACAATGGCTGAATGCAAAAGGTGAAAGGTTGATGTGGGGAGTTGTGAGAGAAAGCAGCTAGGAAAACTTCACAGCTTAGGGCTGCTTGTCGCCCTGTAAGGCAAGATGGCATAGGCCAAAAGGGCATAGATGGGGAAGGTGGGGGGAGTTGGAGTCAGTCCTTTACCTTATTGAGATTTGGAGGAATCAAGACCAGAATGGCTTGGATTGGAGTGGGTACTTGTCTAATAACCTATGATTCTTGGTTAATGACAGCAACAGGAGTGCCAGGATTGTGATTGCTAATTATAAAAAATTATGAAGTATTTAAAAAAAGATGATTAGAGGACTGGGAGATAAATACAATGAATGGTTGAAGGATCTGGATATGTCTAGTCTAACAAAAAGAAGGTGACACCCATGATAGTAGTTTTCCAATATTTTAAGGACTAGAAGGGGTCAAAGCACCAGAGGGCAAGACAAGCACCTCCAAAGCACCTGAGGGCAAGATAAGAAGTAATGGATGGAAGCTTAAAAAACAGAAATCTAACCTAGAATTCAGGAGAAATTTCCCAACAGAGCAATTAAAGTTCTGGGTGCTCTATTGCTGGAAACTTTCAAGAAGAGATTGGACAACCATTTGTCCAGAATGTTGTAAGGTCTCCTTTTCAAATAAGGGTTTGGATTAGAAGCTGTAGAGCAGGGGTGTCAAACTCACGTCATCACGGCAGCATCATGTGACGTATTGGGACTTTTTTCCCCCTTTGCTAAACTGGGAGTGGGCGTAGGCGCGGGTGGCACATGACACATCCAGCCCACAGGCTGGAGTTTGACAGCCCTGTCCTAAAGGTCCCTTCCAACTCTATGATTCTAAAATATGTAGGCCCGGGATGTCTTGCTTTATGACCACATTGCTTAGTGATAGATATCCCAGTCCTAATTGTGGTTATAAGTCAAAGACTACTACCTGTTTCCCATCTCCAGTGTTAAAAGTATAAAATGTATAAGATATTTAATCATATTTTAAACTTTATTTTTTAATAAAAAAGGTTATATGTTTATCATTTCAATTGCTTTCAAATTACTGCCAAAAACTGAAAAGTTAAGTTGGTTTAAAATGTAGGAAAATTGTCAGTCAAATAGAAACCATTTTTTAAAATTCTACAATACAGGACTAATTGAGCCAATTTGTGGTTATCATTTATTCATTTTATTAATAACATTTTTCCTAGTAAATTATCTTCATTTCTACAAATATTAATTTGGACAGGAAATTAAATGGATATTTATGCATACACACATGTGCACACATTCACACCCACACATCATGCTATTCTCCTTTGGAGTAAGCAACATTATGCAAATCACGGAAAAGGAGTAAGAAATTTTAAACCAAAGAAATTGAAGGCATGAGGTAAAAAAAGGAATATACTTACCTCTGGGTTGCACCATTAATTATGCCTTTCCATATTATACTTTGCACTTCATATATTTTGCTAACAGATCATCTTCATCTATAAAAATATATTGGACAGAAAGGTACTTTAGCCTTTTGTTTCTACATGGAAACCGCTTTTGAATTTCATGCTTGATGTGGAAAAGAATGAAATTCTGACTTTGGGTTTTACATATTAGACTGATAGATCTTTATAGAAATGAGTTGTTCTTACTATTATGGAAAAGCAAAAGTTGTGATTTGATGTTAATGCCTTATTTTACTGTAACAAAGAGAGTCGAAAAACAATGCTGCTTTTTCTTTTTTTCCCCTTATCTTTCCTCACTTCACTTCTCCCTTTCCCCTCCCCCCTCACTGCTCTTCTATTTACTTTTGTATTTTGTATCTTATATTCTATAATATAACTTAATAAAATGTTTTTTTTTTTAAAAGGTACCTTAGTCTTCATTCAGACTGTTCCTATAACCTGAAGGCTAGCAGGCTGAGATTCAAAGTTGATAATCAAGTTTTTATTATTACTAGAAAACAACAGCAATTAGAGCAGAAAGCTTACAACTGACAATAATATATCTTATCATGATCCTGAGTTTAGAACATTTGTCTTGTGTGTGTCTCCATTTCCCAAAGACTTAGAATTGAGCAGGGGTGGCAGATCTAACCTTGAATCTAAGGTTAGTCCTTATAAAAATAGTCTTCACTTACAATCCTAATTGAGACTGGAATTTCCATTACTAAGTAAAGTGGTTTTAGGTGAAACATCATGTGATTTTTTTCAATGATTTTTGGACATAATGCTTTCAAAGTTAGTTACAGTCTCAATGGAATAAGGCAAGGCACAGCTATAGCTGTCACTCAACATCCAGATACAAACTGGAATTCAAAAGCATCCTCAGACTATAAAGTGATCTATATCTATATATGTATATCATCCAGTGGTGGGATTGCAATAATTTAACAACTGGTTCTCTGGCTGGGTAGGCGTGGCCGGTTGGTCATGTGACTGGGTGGGTGACATCACTCATCACACCCAGCCCTGCCTCCAGGCCACTCTCCTCAAAGGCAGAGGTGGGATAAAGCTGGTTGGGGCTAATCCAACCATTGGTTGGTGCCACCACCACCCATTTTTCAACCTGTTTTTTGGCCCATTTTTTGGCCATTTGGGGGACATTTTCAGGCCATTTCCAGGTCATTTTTTGGGCCATGGGGGCGGTTGGACCATTTTATGGGTTGTTTCCAGGCCATTTTTGGGGCCATTTCCAGGTCTTTTGGGGAGCTATTTTTGGCCCAAAAAACAGGCCAAAAATGAATAGGGGTGGGGCCAGCCAATGGTGGGATTTGGCGGTTCACAGAACTGGGCAGAATCTTAAATACCAGTTTGCATGAACCGGTGTGAACCAGCAGGAGCCCACCTCTGATATCATCTATACCTGTATCTTTATAAAAGATTTTTAAAAATAAAGATGAAAACTTTACAAACTAATGTATAAGTAAGTATAAGAAAAAAGTAAGCTAAAATTACAAGAAAAAGTTAAAAATAATAAAAATGGAAACCGCGTCTTAAGTCACATCCCTACTTCTAAATAAGTAAGCCTTTGCAATTATACTCCTCTGCCACAAGCTCATTTCTTCATTTTACTTTACATTCTTCATGACAAAATTTTAGTATCTCAGATTAAGTTAATCATTTGTGTTTCCCATTGTTTCTCATGTATAAAATGTTTCTTGTATTGAGAGCCACAAACATATTTTTGGATAAAGTGGCTTGGTATCTACCTATTCCTTATTCTCAACATGGCACGTCTAACATAATGATTTTTAAAATCCACATTATTGTTGACTTTATCATACCACAAATATCCATGCCACCTGAATCTCAAATCATATCCTTCTATTCCAAGAGGCTTCTATTTGTCAGCAGTATCCTTTTTTTTCAAGCTGCAAAATACAGTTTCAAATCAGTCAGACCCAATTCTCCTCTTTACTTTGTACCTTGTAATACCTTTAAGTTGTAGTTTTCCCCCTGCTACATAAAGCCCTCTGCCACCGTTTAAATAGTGTATCAGTTGTCAAAGCAAATATTGTCTGAAACAAAAACATCATTCTAAGCAAAACACTCCTTTTTTTCACAGAAATTCTTCCCAGCAATAATAGCTATAGTTTCTTCCATCTTAACATGTCTTTTAACTTCATTTCATGTTTTAACATAGTTATTTTGAAATAACATACAATCCATTTTTGTCATAGTGATGGCCAGATACTTTACCATCTTCTCAATTTTAAAACCCATTGTATTTATCAGTTGATTTGACCTTCTGTTTTCTTTTTTTGTGTGTATTAGCCTCTTTGTCTTCTGCTTGTTAATCTTGAAACCTGCTAATGCACCACATTCTTTCAATTTGCCCATTAATGTGGAAGAGGAATATGCTATATTAACAATGTGGGCGTATAAAAAAGCAGTTCATCAATAATAATATTCTTATATTAAAAAGTGACATCTCTCTAGAGAAAATAGATGAATATCCAAACCCCCTATGAGATACAAAAAGGAACAAGAAAAGGAGGCTCGCTATCTCCTTTCTTATTGGTTTTTGAAATACTGAACAGATATAGAAGACATTTTAGAGTGAAAGGAAGCAGTACCGGCTGTATTTCCATTTCAGAGGTAGCTCCAGTTTTTCTAAGGATATGTCTAACTGGCTAGTACAAAAAAGATAATTTGCAAAGGTTGTGCCAGAAAGACTATTCAGTTGTATGTGTATAGTTCTTGTTAGCAGAATAAGTATATACCAAGTTTGTTAAGTTGCTGAAAGTTTGCAGCATATCTGCCCTGCAGTTATCCTTAACCAAGTTTCTTCCAGCTGTCTTGGATGTAGAGTATTGTGTTCATCAAGCATGACTGGGATTTAGTACTGTTGTAAAAAATGTGGGTAGTCTTTCAACAAATGCTTTGTATCTCCATTGCCAGAAATAGCAACTGCCAAATGTTCCCCACAACCAGCTAAGAGTTTTTATGCTCTCACTTTTGGAGTTTTTTTTAACCACTATTCATTACAAATTTCTGTAGCTCAGAAATATTCTTAGTCCCTTTGCATGCACTGCATACTTGAGATTTTCTGACAGATTTGCAATAATATTCACCCTTGGATATTATAAAGACTATTCCAAAGTCTTTATCTTTTTTTTTCTGTAAGTACTTTATGGTTGATTTGGACATACCTTGGGATTGTATTTTTGCTGAAATATTGAACTTCTTTCCAGGTATATTGTAATTCATGAAGACTTAATGGAGTTAATTTTCTAGCAGTTTCAGTAAACTAAGCAGCAGAAACACCTACTTCCAGTCCTAAGGCTTTTTATTTAATCATAGAAAAGACACAATGTTGGACTCCTTCTGCCATCAACCCAACTCTATATTAGAAGCTTTTATCAAGTACTAAGTAGCTCATCACAGACAAGAAAGTAAGATTCTCCCAGAATCTCAATAGACAGATATATTGAAAGGAAAGTGGGTTAGGTTACAGATTCTTGGTAGATAGATGTCTACTTCAGCATTCATCAGGAAGTATGTTATGACATGGCCTTTTGATCCCTCTGATCCTCTTTCTAATTGGCTCTTGAGGGAGGGGAGATGTCATTTCTATTTGCCAGATAAGGACGACATGCCCTAATGTGCTATCCTGATTTGCAATCCCACCATTTCCATTCCAAGACTCGAAGAATTCCATTACAGCTGTTCTGTTGAAAGATGCCTTGAAATTCATTCAGCCAAAAAATAGGATAAATAATCTACAGCATTTCACAAAGATAACATTGCAACAAATGTAATCAGAATCTGCAATTTTGCATGTTCTTACACATTTTCAATTCAATTTTTTCTTCTTTTCTTTATGGAGATTCTTTATATATCCTTCTTTCTGGGAACAGTCTACACGTGGCTAATCATTCTTTTTTAAGTTTTAATATTAAAAATTCAGCTTTTTTTGCACATTTAAATTCTTTTTGCAGAGGCTAAAGCTATCCACAAAACGGTTTTCTATTGATAATCAGTATCTGGTGCTCAAATATGTCTTTTTAAAATGATTTTAAAATTCATTAGCATTAATACCTGTATGTAGATAAATCCTGCTCATTAACTTTTTTTCCTTGTGTTTGCTTTTGCATTCATTTGATTATTTTGCTCCAACTATGCTCACGTTTTGCTGGGTATAATCCAGACACATTCTCTATCTTGTAACCTGCTTCTAATATAAGGAATCAGAAAGGCAAGAATTACAATATCAAAAATAGCAAACTGCCCCCCTCAGATTCCGCCAATGAGTAGAGAAGACCGACTCCCTACCACCAATTGTCAGCCCTTCCAATATACATTTCTCTTTCCAACTTTCATATTCTCATCATATACTTTTCTTGAATCTCTTTTAGTTTTGCTGGGCCAGAATAATTATAACATAGCCACAAGGTAAAGGCCAACAGGCTTACTAAAGAATCAATTTTACAAGAAGGTGAGAAATTTAGGTTAATTTTATGCAATGTGGTTTTAAATATTAGTAAATTTTTTATTAAAGGTGTTCAAGATTTTGTGATAGTAAGTCTGGGAGAAAGCAATAGGAAAGATTATAACTATTTTCTAGACCCATCTGCCCTGGTTAATTCTGAACAAAAAATCCCTCTGCTTTAACCAGGGGATGCCCAGTTGATAAATGCAAGGCTCTTCAAAGAATCTCCTTTCCTGAGTGGGGAAAAGATATTTCTTTTTAACTTCTACAAAGGAAAAGACAACGGCAAAGTAGCAAAGCAGTATAAGAATACTATTTTTAGAAGAGATCGAGCATTAGAGCAACAGGTTCTTTATATGGATGCCTAAAAAATGAGAAACATTCTTGCATTGGTTTTATTGATTTTCTGTCATTAAGGAATATGCTTAAATCTCTTTATAACCATTGAGATTACTCAATTATTAGATGTCTTTCATGATAAATGTCCAACTTGCCTAGAATGGATAAGAAGGTGAATGGAAAGAAAATTGGCGTTTCCTTTTAGAAAACAAATACAATTTTGTCTGGCTCAAAATATGTTGAATTCTTGATCCCAGTTAAGAATATCATATTTCACTCTATCTCATGTTGTTGTATTCTCCAGGAGAAATAGAATTCAATGATATTTTTTCCTGGACAATTCATGAATTTTACAATTGAATAAAAGGTTAAAAAAAATCAACAGTCCTATCAATGCAAAGATAAATTCTTGATGGCAGAAAGATCAATTGTCCTTTTTATTCTGTCAGTCACAAACTAACAAATAAGAAGAAATGTACTCAGGATTGTTCAATCCCATGGAAACTACAAAGATCATTTAATTACATAGTCTTTGGGGGAATCATGGTGTATAGTGTGTTGACCTTTTTCATGTGCAAATGTTTTTTTTACATAAACAGCAAGCTTCTGGAACTTCTGAGAATATTTTTTAAACAAAGCTTGTTGATAATATTGATAGAAAGTTCTGAAATAAGTTTGAGAGCCTTCTGGGAAAGATTTCAAGCATCCCACACAGACGGCTTTCATCTATATACAAAATATTCTCCTTTGATCTGGTCCTTCAATCTTATTTGCTCCCACCCCAGCCCCTTGTAACTATATCTATATTATGGTAAACTTTGAAAATAAATGCACATTTAATTCCATGTGACTAACTGACATAATTTTTTTCCAATAGAATTTCTCACTGCTTATTAATAATAGCTTAGTTCTGCTTAATACAGAAATTTTGCTTATTGTTATAGGTAGTGGAGGAAAAATATCTTTAAAATGTATAAAAATTAGTGATTAATTACTATAATTATACTCCTGATTCATCAACACAATGATCATGAATTTGAGCAAACTCCTGGAGAAAGAGGAGTGCCGGTGTGCTATGGTTCACGGGGTTGCAAAGAGTCAGACACAACTTAGTGACTGAACAACAACAGCACACTCCTGATAACAGAATGCCTAGTACCAAGATACTTGTAGGAACTTCTTCCTCAGCTCACTCAACCCATTTAGTATATTCTTGGAGAAACTTCTGGATATTTCCCATTTTTATGTGAATGTTGTTTCTCTGCTATGGCACCAGTATCATGGAACAGTCATTAATTGCTTTTTTGAAGCAAGTTAAGGTAGACCGCTTCCAGAGAGCTTTGGGTGGTAGATGATGATGCTGTTTGGTTGTTATGATGATGCTCCAGTTTTAGTCATGTAGTTTTCTCCCCACAAATTACTGTGAATTTTAAAACTAATTTAAATTATTGGTGTTGAAATTATTTTTGGGTTACCATGGCATATTATTATTTTTGCCTTATGCTGCTCAATGCTAAGATTTGGTTTTGTCATGCAATGAATGATATAAAAGACAAGTATATGCTAGATTATACTTTAGACAAAGTTTATGTAAGAAATCAAATGGGATCATTTTAATAGCCCCTTCTGCCTTAACTTGCCACAAATTTGACTACTGGAGCCAATCTGGAAGGAGAAATCCTGGACCATGAAAATGTGGAGACTTTCTTTTCTGTAGATTTTGAATTAGAATTCTTATTGTGTTATAAGAAAAGTATTTTAAATAAGGAATTGGACTGGCCAGTCTGAAACACAGGCTTCACAGAATTTATGCTTGAACAAAAATGCATCCCTTGGAAATATTTACAGATTATGTGATCTCTGACAAAGGTTTTATGTGCTTATACAGAGTGAAATATTACACAGGCAAGTGATTTATTATTACTGTCTTGGAAATACATACCACATGGTATCCATGGCTATCTTTCCTATCACTGAATATGTTGAGTATGTAATAATTTATTGGTATAATTTATCTACATGACCAGTTCAAAAAGTGCTTCTACTGTACTATATTGTAATATTTCTTTTTTATTCTGGCAAGGCAATAGAGATTATATATTGGTGCTGCTAAAGCAGTGATGGATGACTAGAAATGAAATTTAATCTATTAAATCATACTATTGTGATGAAGCATATCTGCCAAGGTATAAGATGTCAACTTGTTCTAGAAGAGTTGCTTCCATACCTTAGTTTTCCTCCTAGGTGTTCCAGCATCCTTTAGAACTTGGAATGCTTCTAAGAGGCTGGGGTGCTGTAAGATTCAATCAAACCTGATTTCTAAGTCAGAGTTTGGGTGGGCCTCTGTATAGACTTCTGAAAATCACTCAGAAACTTCAAAATTTTCATAAAGTTGCTATTATAATTTTAAATGACGAGACTCATGTATTTTTTTATTCCTTTATTATGTTTATTATGTTATACTTCTGCTTTTCCACTTCCAGGTGCTTTTTTAAAGGACTAAATGCCTATTTAAATTTTAAAATAGCTCATAGCCTAGCCAATTATAGGACAATATCTTTCTTTAAGGCAACTGTTAAGTTTGTCTTGTAGATACTGTTGCCATCAAAGGCACTAATGGCAATGCACAGGATGACTTTCTTGATTTCATTGCCTAGACCTAGAAAATTAACTCATCTTCCTTTTATTGTATATTCCACTAGCCATAATTGTTATTTTGAAGCAAAGTATCTTAAATAAAAGATTACATTGGGCAACCTTTTTTTTTTTTCAAAAGTTTTGCTTCCTGAAAAACATTTAGTGGTTATGATAGACCTCTTCAAATTGAACGCAAATACAATTTCAGAATGAATGTATCACATGGGAATCTTGACAAATATGAAATGAACTTTTAATTACTATAATGTATTTAATCACATGTTTCTGACAAGGCTGCATGAGTTCAACAGAGCTAAAAGTGTTTGCTGCTGATTTTCGTTTGTACTCAGTGTCTGATGGATCTCACTGCAGTGTCTTATAAGTGTCAGCAAGCACTGATGGATTTCACTTGCCTTCATATGCTTGTTCATTGTGACTGGTGAAAACTTTCATTGTGTTCATCACTGGCTGGACCTCGATTTTGAGGAAAGAAGCGCAAGTGTTAATGCAGAAAATGAATCTTTAGGGACAAGCGGTACATAGAATGGAACAGATCTAGAAGGGACCTTGGAGGTCTTCTAGTCCTTCCCCTTGCTCAAGCAGGAGAATCTATACCATTCAGATAAGCGACAGTCTAGTTTCTTTTAAAAAACCTCCAGTGATGGAGTGTCCCCAATTTCTGAAAGCAAGCTGTTCCACTGGTTAGTTGTCCACACTGTTAGGAAGTTTCTCCTTAATTCCAGGTTGCTTCTCTCTTTAATTAGTTTCCAACCATTGTTTCTTGTCCTGCTTTCTGGTGCTTTGGAGAATAATTTCATGGTCTTGTATTCTGAAAGAAGTTTGTCAACAAACTGAATGTAGTTTGGTGCTCTGTCATTGCCAAGAAAATTCTCAATCATATCCGTGAATGCTTTCTAGATGATTTTCTCTGGCCTCACTAACAGATCTTTAAACCACTTGTCATCGATGACATATCCGATCTGTTGACCAACAAAAATGTCTTCCTTAATCTTGGCATCAGTTATTCTTGGAAACATTGGTCTCAAATAATGAAAACCTTCAGCTTCCTTGTTCATCATTTTCACAAAAATTTTCATCAGTTTGAGTTTTATGTGAAGTGGAGGCAAAAATATCTTTTCAGGTCTACAAGTGGTTCATATGCCACATTTCTCTGTCCTGGGACCAAATTCTTTTGGAGTAGCCACTTCTTTTTAATGTAATGTGACTTTTGCAAGGCTGTCCCATTCACAATATGTAACTACAGTATTTGGTATATCTAAGTTACATTTCAAACAGCAGAACCACTGTCTTTAGATCTCCACAGATGTTCCAATTGTACTTAGTGTACTGGATGTATTTCAATGACAGTTCTATGTTTTTGTAGGTTTCTTTCATGTGTGCAGCATAGCAACAGGTACCGAAGGTGCCATTGTTTATCGAGATAGCCTTGAGGTTTTACTGATACAGAGATGCATGCTATTGAGTCAAGCTCACAACCTAAAGCTGTGAACAAACTGTCAATGACAGTTTGACAGAAAATAAGATTGTTCACCTGTGAAAGAAAGTTGTTAAATTATCTTGGAGGCTTTAAAAGATACAAATTTTCATACCTGGTGATAGCAAACACCATCCTTGCAGTCTTGAATTTAGTAGTTCTACTTTTGATTTTTGACAAATCTAAGTCCCTGACCAGGTTATTTAATTCTGACTGTGTTATGAGATGAGGCTCACTAGACATACACAATTCAAAATCCGGATTATTGTCACTGTCCATACCTGGGGGATGCATTGGAGCATCTTAATCTATTTTGTGTAAGCTCCATTCTCTGGTGGCTTCAATACTAGCAGATTGTCATCATGTGGTACTGGTCCCATGGCAGATTGAGATATTTAATTGATTTCTGATTTTTAGCAGATAAATCAACAACAGTCAGACAGGAGTAACGGTCTATCATGTGATCATTCTGTTCTCACCATATCATCAGGACAGCAAAGAGGCATTGGCTTCTGAGTTCCTCTAAGCCAAGCGCTAAGTCTGAACAGCACATCTTGCACAACAAATGAGAGGAGCCCATACCTTCTCTTAATTACCAATCTTACAATGCAACTTCATATGCTTTCTTAAATTCAGTCATGGTACATGTCAGAGGTGGCATTCTACTGGTTCGCACCGGTTGAGGCAAACCAGTGGCAAAAAAAGCTGCCATTTGGGCGAACCGGTAGCAAAAAAATGACTACCAGTTTGGCTAAACCAGTAGCTTAAAAAGTTGCACCGATCAGCTGAGAGGATCGCCACACACATGCACAGTAGGCACATGCTGGTAGGTGCACGCATGTGTGGAAGGGAGGGAGAAGTGCACATGTGTGCAGTGGGAGCACACTTTTGCACTTGCACATGCACATGCGCATGCATGCACAGTCCGCGAACCAGTGGTAACACCAGTAGGAAACCACCACTGGTGCATGTTTGAGAATTAACCATGTACTAGCCACATATGTAGCAGAATTTATCGTGGCTCTTCCAACATTGGCAAGACATTTCTGATGTCTATAACTGGGTTACTTGTAATTTAAATTACATGTACATTGGTAATGCTATGCCTTGAAACAATCACACGAAAATACATGGAAACTGATATCAACAAAATGAGTAGCATCTTTGAGCATTTGTAGCCTTTCTGGGGAGCACCTGTCTAGCCTAAGCATGCCTAGGCATGCCCAAAGTTAATTAGTTCCACAAATTCTATAGAACATGCCCTGAATGCATGCCTGGACAAGCATAAACTAAATACTGTATCTTATAACGGAAGTGAAAATTAAAACACACACCCACACACCCACACACACATATAAACAATTTGCAAAAACAGAAGGTTTCTATAAAATGGTACAGGATAGGTCAAATTATAGGTTATTTTCATGACTAACAGCCAAAAATCTATAAGATGTACCCAAAAGTGTTTAGGAAGCAAAACTTTTGTTGTCAAATGACTTTAAAAAAATTGGGCTTTTGGTTACTCTTTTTAGATTGTTGATAAGTTTTTATATTTCTTTTTGGTAAGCTGCTTGGAACATTTCATTTTAGGGAAGGAATATAGAAATATTTTCAGTAAGTAAAATGAACTATTTGGGGAATACATCTGCAAGGCACTGTTCAAAGTTCATGACATCTCTTGTTTTGATGCACTTCTGATATGTGTGCACAAAGAGAAAAATGCAAGGGGCTTTCCCAGGCTTTGCTTGCATTTCCAATGCACTGAGAATTGATAGCTTGCCCTTCTCTTTACACAGACTCCACAGGTCATGAAGAAGAGAAGGTCTAATGGTGTTTTATTTGGGCTTACAAGCCTTTGATTTGTTACTCTTGAGCAAATCATTACTTGAATGAAAAGCAAGCTGGTTGTAAATGATATTTGCCTGGTGACTTATGTGCCTTAAACTATCAGATCTGACATAGGGTCACAACCAGAGGTGGTATTCAACCAGTTCACACTGGTTCGGCTGAACCGGTAGCAGCAAAAAACTGCCGCTCGGGCGAACCGGTAGAAAAAATATGGCTACCAGTTCGGCCAAACCGGTAGCTAAAACCCGCCCCCGCGTGCGTATGCTTTCCCCTCCCTCCCACACATGCGCGCACCTACTGGCGTGTGCCTACTGTGCATGTGCGCACTAATCATCTGAGAGGACTCCCTGACCCTCTC
>JAOYMU010000283.1:24018499-24028636 GCA_025802295.1 Psammodynastes pulverulentus
TCGATCGAACCCTGGTTGGGAACCACTGCATTAGACAATTCAGTTTGGTGCAGTGGTTAAGGTGTTGGACTAGAAATGAGGAGATTGAGTTCTATTCCTGCCTTAGATATGAAAGCCGGCTGGGTGAATTTGGGCTAGTCACTATCCATCGACCTAAACTTTCATAGCATTTTTGTTGTGGGGAAAATCGGAAGAGGGAGCATTATATAGACGGCCTTAAGTTGTAAAAGATAAAAGGTTGGGTATAAAAATAAATAAATAAATAGTAATTATAAAATTGAATTAGGAGTGAAAGTCTGAAAACAGAACTTGTTTTCCTCCCAATTTTTTTTTTCAGTATAAGAAAGTATATTTATTGACCAAGTCATTTGAGTCTGAATACTGGCCCATACTGATACTCACAGAGTAAGAAATTTCAGCTAGTTTTGTTTTTCCAGTTTCACAATCAGAGGGGTGCACTTTTTCCTTTCAACCATTGCTACGATTCTCTAAACCCTGCCGTGTTGGTTATTGATTTTCTCCTCTGTTTTTTCCCCTCTGTCTATTTTGTTCATGCAGATTGATCATGGGCTTTGTCAGCAAGCAATATGTTTTCAATTACCTGAGCAATGCGCCAGCGGGGACTTTCCTGTTGCGTTTCAGTGATTCTGAGATTGGTGGCATCAGCATTGCCTATGTTACCTACGTCCCAGATGGTATGCCTTTGCGTAGGACAGCTCCATAGTCACAGAGCTTAAAATGGAGGAAAAAATAGTTAGTTCTATCTCTGTTAGATAGGTGATCGTCAATGAAACCCTTTTAACTTTTACTTTGAAGTCAGCATGGTTGAAACTGAGAATAATTTTATTATATTTACATGCCAACTGCAAGCGATTCTGGGCAATTTATAATTATTAAAACATTTTTAAAGAATGAAGAACGATGAAAAAACAGCACAAGACAAAAGAACAAGGATGGCAAAGAAAAGAAACCCAGAGGAAAACAGAAAGGAAGAAAGGAGCTCTCCCAAGGCCTGGGCAAAGAGCCAGATCTTTAAGGTCCTTTGAAACACCAACAGGGCAGGACCATTTAAATTTCAGGGGGAAACTTCATTCTTGATAGTTAGTACACTTCCAGAGACCCAATAGGTGGCAATGTTTAATTGATGGAACCCAGAGTGCATCGACCCTGCCAAATTGAACCGATTGAGCAGTACTATGGGACAGAGACAATCCCTCAAATAACTAGATTCTGTGGCCATGATGGCGAACCTGGAAGTGGCATGCAGAGCCATCTCTCTGGACACGCCAACCTTCCCCATCCAAACCCAGACAGCCTCCAGCACTGGGACAAAATTTTGACAGCCTCACTTGGCCAGCCTGGAGTCAAAAGATATAATTGAGTACCATCAGATGTTACTGAACCCCAAACTGGCAGCTTACCCAGCAGCTTCATGCAGATGTTGAAAAGGAGGGAAGAGAATACAACTTTCTGGCACATCACAAGCGAGAGGCCTAAAGTATCAACACCATCCTGGAACCAGCCCTGGGGAAAAGAAGAGAGGCATAAAATTATGCTCCCAATGTCCTACTCAAGGAGTCAGCTGAGAAAAGTACTGTGATCAGTAGAATAAAAAGCCACCGAGACCACCATCCCAGCTTTGCCAGAGGTCATCAACAAGCTATGATAAGAATAATACCCTTGTCAACAGGGTAATGCCATGGAAATGTCTGTTCCCCTTCACAGCTCTAATCTGGAGCAGGGTTGGAAGGGAAGAATTGATCCCATTGACTTAAAAGGGCAAAGAATTAACTAATCACATTCTAGCTGGCTGCCAACCTCTGGTTGTAAGGGTGCTGGGAAGGATGGGTGTGGTTATTGGTGCAAAACAGCATGGTTGGAACCGGCTGTTGGTGAAACTCAGTACATCAGCATGAACATACAACTCTGGGTCAAATTATCTGCTCAATATTGTTCTACTTCTCTAATGAACAGCAGTATTTCTTAGGGCTTTCACATGAAATCCTTCGCGTTCCTGTCATGGAGCAATTTCTGCTTCCACCATTTTATAGTGGCTCTCTGAGTTTTCATGTATATACTGTATATATACCCCAACAATTCCTCCTGGGATCTCTGTGCCTCACCGAAACACACGACTTGCAATTTGACAGAATTCGTCAGCAAAGTTTGACCACAGCTGGGCATTCTCAGCAGAGAGAGGGTTTAAGTCTTACGGGAACACTGTGGTCTTGCTAGAAGCAACTCCAGCATCTGGTTTGTGTATCATGATTCTTGGAATCTAGTTGCTTGTTGACTAAGCACAACCTCGTATCTCCCTTGATTTGCTGTTGTAAACTTGACTTGACTTTGGACTGCTCTACTTGGAAATTTGCCTTGCTGAACTAAGTTCTTATCAATAATGAACTGCTGTTTCCTTGTTGTGGGGATTTGCAAAAGCAAGTCTTCCCCTTAACACACCGAGTGTCTGGCTTTTGAAAGGATGCTAAAAAAAAAAGTTGGACAGTTTCCCATGAGTCACATGCACATCGTTGCGTGGCAGCAGAGGAGATCCAATCACTGGTCCACCACTTTGAACATCATGCGGGCTAGAATTGCTGCAGCAGGAAGGTTGGCAATTGGAATGTGCTGGCTCTCCCATAGAAAAAGAACATGTAGCATTTGTGGTGAGGAGCAGGAGTGCCGTCAGATGTTGGTGCAAGTGTTTGACCTACCCAAGTTTTTGCAGCTGCCTGGACATTGACTTCTTGCATTTGCAGCCAAAGTGTTGCCTGTTCAGGCAACTACCAGGTTCACCTATTGAATTATCAGCCAGTCTACCTGTTGGACTGTTGGACCTTAGTTCTTGCCCTACAATGGAGATTGGATACATAAGATAGTGCCAATAGTGTGGCAGCTTCTAACTCCCTTGGGATTGGAGACTAGGAAGGAGAAGAAGAAATGTATGTGTGGGGTGTAATGAGATAAGCTGGGAAGCCTACAACAGTCAGAAATGCACTGTAGCTATTGAGTACAGGAGACAAAAACAGCATAAGGATACTACTGACTGATGGCTAAGTTATTTGACTGCTGAGTGGTTGGTTACCTCTGATGGAACCTGGGAAAGGGCTCTGAAGGTGGAGGACATTACCATCAATCTTTTTGTCACGAACAGATTACTTTTTGGTTGCTTTTCAACTCACTGGTGCTGCCCCCTCCCAGGCAACCAATGGATTTTAGAAGAATTTGATTTCTTTCCCGGGGAACTGGTGAGCAGTTTCACCAAGGCCTTAACCACCACCTAGAATGGATGGATGTCAGTGGCCTTAGGTCAAATAGTTTGTGTGGTTTCTCCATGTTCATTGATCTTGGAGGTTTCACTGAAGCTCTGGAGGTAAATACAGGGTCATTGAGACTGTTAACATGAGCATCTGTATTTAAGACCCTTGTTGTCCCTGGCTAGTGAAGGCTCCCTTGGGAGTGGCATGTGGTTGGGAAGACATGGTAAATACAACCTTGTGTGAATGGATGGTTCTGCCTGGCTTGAAGGAGTTAGGTGCATCTCCTCCTCAATAAGTTGTAAAGTTGGATCTGGGCAACTTTTGGCCAGTCTCCAATCTTCCTTTTCTAGGGAAGGTGACTAGGTTACAGCTTGAGACAGTCCTAGAGGAAATGAATCATCTTGGCCAAGGTATAGAATGGAGACATCTCTGATTATACATGTTGATGCTTTGTGGCAAAGCCAGCTTGGAGATGTTGCAGTTGTCCTGATTTCCCCCAGTTTCCTTTGGATACCGTCAGTCATGATATCCTAGATTAATTGTATGGATTCGAAGTGGGATACATTGTGCTGCAGTGGTTCTCTTTTCTCTACAGCCAGTTCCAGATTGGAGTGGATGTGAAGGAGAGTTTGAGCCCGAGTTCCCTGATCTCAGCCCTTCTGTTTAAAGTCTACATGAAGCCACCGGGTGTCATATTCATCGATTGTAGTGTGTGGTAACATGAGTATGCTAATGACACCCTGCTAGTCATCTCGATCCCAAGTCAGTTAAGGAATGGTGTTGTTGAGATCTAAAAGGGAGAAACAGATATACGCTTAATCCAATTTGCATGTTACCCACAGTTGGGTAGTCTTATAAATTTAAATAATCAATTATAATTAGAACTTGCAGACGTCCCACCCAAAGGCCTGATATACGGAGAAGCCCAATACAAGCCAATCCAATGCATCTACAAGGAGGGGGTGGCCTCTCTGGCTCATAGGTGTACATTTGTGTGTGTGTGGTGGGCTGACATTTTCATTTCTTTTACGGGCTGTTTTCTCTTCCTTTGTCTCAGGTTCCACTCAGGTGGAGAACATCCAGCCATTCACGGCAAAGCAATTGTCCATTCGTTCACTGGCCGACTGTGTTCTGGATCTCTCACTGCTCCACGTGCTTTATCCTAACAGGCCCAAACACGAGGCTTTCAGGAGGGACTACAACAGTGAGTGATGGGGAGAAGGGCAGGGGAGAAGATACAGTCAGAAGGAGGCTCAATATTTTACAAGGCTGCCTTTCCCTAAGTGAGCTCTTCCTCTCCTGTTCCCGACAGTCAGGGGCAGAATTTAACATTTTCTGGAATCTATCTGGTTGAAAGTCAAGTTGGAAAAAGGAGGGTTGATGGGGAAAAAAAATGGCCTGACAAGTATGGTTTTCTAAAACACGATCCAGAAGAATTCCCTTATTTAAATTATTGATTCATTTAAAAAAAAATATTGGGGCTTACTTACATTCAAAAGGAAATTTTCTGCCAACATACAGCAAAATTAGAAATGTAACATGATCAGAGCAATACAAACTAAAAAATAACAGAGTAAAATGGCAAGGCATAATATTATATAATAGATAATAGATAAAAATGAATACTAGTACTAGAATGTATAAAAATTAAATGAAGAAGAAATAAAAATTGATTTTTAAATGTAAAATGTTGAACTCAGGAGGGTTATTATTTTAAAATGTGACAGTGACATAATTAACAGTAATAAGGGGACAAATATGGGAAAATATAAAACAAAATGAATTTGGAAAGAAGTAAGTGAATGATACAATTAATTGAATACTGTAAAAAGAAATAATTAGACAATAACAAATGTTATGGAATGAAATATTGGAAGTAAGCTAAAATGATAATATGCCAGATTGAAATTAATTGTGAAAATGTTTAAGTTGGATGTTAAAGACCTGGAATCACACTGTTCACCAAGAGATGTGACTAAAGAAATAAAATAAAAATTGTATTATAAAAAAAAGAAGTTGTTGATCTATGAGAGCTTTAACATGTAAAATGCACATGGGACACGGTGGCTCAGTGGCTAAGATGCTGAACTTGTTAATTGAAAGGTTGGCAGTTCAGTGGTTTGAATCCCTAGTGCTGCGTAACAGGGTGAGCTCCCATTACTTGTCCCAGCTTCTGCCAAACTAGCAATTCAAAAGCACCTAAAAAATGCAAGTAGAAAAATAGGGACCACCTTTGGTGGGAAGGTAACAGTATTCCATGTGTCTTTGGTGTTTAGTCATGCCGGCCACATGACCACGGAGACATCTTTGGACAGCGCTGGCTCTTTGGCTTTGAAATAGAAATGAGCACCGCCCTCTAGAGTCATGAATGACTAGCACATATGTGCAAGGGGAACCTTTACCTTTTAAAATGCACATGAGATTACTATGCACAGATGTATTGGGGTAAAAATGTTCCCTAGCCCAAGTGACCAGAAGAACAAAGTTTTCATATCTTTTGGGATATAATCCTCATCATACCTACAAGCATGAGATTTTTTCCAGAAGGGGTGGGTGATGTTGTCCAATTCATCTGAAGGATATTGGGTTGAGGAAAGTTGGAGTGGGAATAAAAATACTGGCCTGTCAGATGTGCTAAATCATGACTCCTAGCAGTTTTAGCCACTTTGTCAATGTGAGATATCCTGGGAGCAGTAGTTCAACAAGACCTGAAGAGCCATAGATTTTTCATCAAAAGAATGAGGTAATTTTAGACTTTAATTAAAGCCACAGATTGGGATTCTTTTTCCCCCATTGCATGATTTCTATATGGCCTCTGTCTCTTCCAAACATAGGATGCTTTCCAAAACTCCTCATGAGAAGGGGCAAAAAAGCTGTTATTTAAAAAAAATAAGAAAAGGGTAGTGGGGGAGAGAACTGAGAAAATACATAAAATGAGAAACTGAAGGCTTTCTGGACATTTTACAAATATATTTTTGAGTGTGTTTAAGATGTTAATAATGTTCTCTGGCTGCATAATATGGTCCTGTATTTCTGTATAAGCCATCTAGTTCAATTATGGATATACTAAAAGGGATAAATTCCATCAGTTAAAGAGACTTCACTTTAAAGTATTGTGCAAGAAGTAATTCCATAGGCCTTTCACCAAACTGGGATAGGGCAATATCTATAGTCTGAGTCATAAATCCATATACATATATTTTAATTTTACTAAGCTTATATTCTTCTCCAATTATGGCTCTGATCAGCTCATAGATTTTCAAGATGGTACTAAGATTATAAAAATATAAATAGAGTAATAGTATAACATTTCCCAGGGGTCAAAGAACAACTATGGTCCATATTACTGATCACTCTCCAGGAGAGAGAAAAACAGTACCTCAGAGCTCAAAAACCCACTGAAACAACCCATGGGATTCCTTTAGATAACATCCTGCAGATATCTAGGCTATGAGCCAACACAACATGAAAGGTGTGTTGGACCTTATGTTACACTCAGAATTGGATACCATGGCAAACCTAATGAGTTGCTGCATTCTGGACCAGTTGCAATTTCTGGTAGTCTTCAAGAGTAGCCCCATCTAGACCACATTGCAATAATCTAGATAGAGGTGAGCAGAGGTTCTTAATCTGAGAAATTCCAAGAATCCTTTGAAAAAATCAAAAGATTCCCTAGTTGCTTAGGAACAAGTAGATCTACTCTCTCTGTGGAAGTTGATAGAGCAACTCAATTCCATGTCAATGAGACAATGATCTCGCCAAGATAATTAATAGAGGCAACTATCTCCCGCCTTTAGATTAAATTGCAAGTTGCATGTTTGTTCTTGTGACATTGTCATGTCATTGGTTACAGTGGCAGGAATGCCTCTGGGAAACTGGGGGGGAGAAACTCAGCTTGTCCCTAGAGACCAACTTTTTCATATAATTACCATGCCATTTAGTTCTCTGCCCTTAGTTCATGGCTAATCCCAAACCCAGAATGGTTCATTTCCAAGGGGGAGTGGCATCTGTCACCTCTCTATATCTCAGTAATACAAGACAGCTCTATCCTCTCATCCACAATAAGTTTAAGGATGACGAGAGATTTATTGCTGGCAATCCTGGCATTAAATAGCAGAAGCCAGATCTTGCCCTCTGTATACCTGGTCACAAATCGCAAGTCATGCTACAATGGAGAAGATGAAATTAATAATGTCAACTGCCCTTTGGGTGACTTTTTATTAAGTGGAGGCCTCCTAATATCTTCATGTAGGCACCTGGAAATTATAATGGTTAATGTTGCATAAGAAAATTCCATTTCTCAAACAGTTACTTTGGCTTTGGGGACACTAAATGCAGTTAAAAGCAATGGATGTACAAAAATGATTTGTTTTGTAACATATGAGAAGGAAGCATAAAAAAAGGATTGGAACTTAAATATGAGATTTGTCTCTGCGTGTTAATTGCAGCTTGTGCGCGCAGGCGCACGCGCACGTGCACACGCACACACACACACACACTCACTAGTTCTCACCCTTTTCTAAATCACTTCTTTTTCCCAAGAGTTGGCACATGCTACTTGCTTCATTGGAGATAGCTTCGGCAGTGGCAGCTGGTTAATAGAAGTTGACAGGAACTATCTGGAGGGGACATGGATTCTCTAAAGTTGACAGAAGCTTGTCAGAAAAGGCATTGAGGCACCTCCAAAATATATTCACTTTGCCCACCATTCCAAAAGGGAGTTCAAATAGTTTCCCCACCAAAATTATACTATTGATTTTCATAGGATCAAAAGGTAGCTTCTCAGTTTTTTCTGCCATCCTCTCATGAAAGGACAGAATTTCAGAGTATATTACATGAACAGAATATAGAATTCCTGCATGTTTTTGGTTATGAAATGGCCAAGAAAGGTATGTGAATATCCTGTCTTTTATTATAGAATTATCTCCCTAGTGATCTGTGGCTTCCTGGCTTTGAAAGAATTCCTCCCTTTGAATTTTTTTCAGTAATATTGCTGCCATTGTCTTTTCAAAAGAGTTCTGTTTTTGAGAAATTTGTTGGATAATTTCTCCTTCTGAGGGAGAAAATCTGGCATCATCTATCTAATCTGATGGGAAAATTTTAAAAGTCAGCATTTACAAGCAGTCTTTCCAGCAGTGTGCACCATTCTTCCATTTTCAACACATATTTTCTCTCAGTAGTCAATTGTGAGGGAGTATATTATTAAAAACCCTGAAGCTAGGTGCACATTTGCCAGCCAGATACCTCCATTGTCTCCTGATCAGTGGCTGATATCCAGTATGTCTCCCTGTAAGACTGGAGATCAGGGTCCAATTTCTACATTTCCGTTTCTCTCTTTTCAGAATCCACACCTGGTATCCATGCATATTTAATTCTCTGTCTGCTGTTCCTCACTGTGAAGAGTGCCTCTTTTCATTTTGGTATCCCAGAAGTCTATTTTGTTTCCCAAATACTGCTTCATCAGAGTTCTCCTCCCTAACTTCCATCCCCTTTTACACAGAATGGCTGTTGTTGTTTTTTTAAATACAGCCTTAGAAAAGGTCACTGTCTCTTTCATATTCCTGCTGCTCACTGTGAGCCAGTGTGGCTCCTGCTTTGGCCTTGGAAAAGGCTAAATAGGGAGGAGGGAAAGATGGAGTTCCAAATAATAGAATATAAACAGGGAGAGCTAAAAAAAAATAGCAAAGGAGATAAGCACAGCGAGGAGACGTTAACAATAAAAAAGCTAATGGAGACAGAGTCACACACATACATCTGGACACATACACAAATCTATCCAGCTATCTGTCTATCTCACAATGAAACAG
Source organism: Psammodynastes pulverulentus (assembly GCA_025802295.1). Taxonomy (NCBI): domain Eukaryota; kingdom Metazoa; phylum Chordata; class Lepidosauria; order Squamata; family Psammodynastidae; genus Psammodynastes; species Psammodynastes pulverulentus. The sequence goes on from JAOYMU010000283.1 coordinate 24,027,564, forward strand.
TAGGAGAGAAAGACAGCAAAGAAACAAAGAATCATTTTACAAACCATTATTGAAAAGGTGCCTGTTGGGTCCAGACTAGCTTGCTTGCCCGTCAGAATCTCACAGTTTCTGCCACATTTCAGACCAGAAAGGGGATATGAGAAAAATGTGAAAATTGCTTCAAGTGTAATGTGTGAATTGTGAATCTGCTCAAAAGCAACTAGGATAACAGAGTGCTCCTTAACATTCAGTTGTTATCATATTGATCTCAAGTTCTGTTATTATATGAAAAGGGAAGAGAGCTCTAGTTGTCACTCTACTACTAACTGCAGAGACCAAAATTAAGCCCAAACAAAACTAATTAACAGATACAGGCAAATATTAATTTGTTTTCATTTTCTTAAAGTTAATATCAGCAGCATCAGATGATCTTCAGATCATATGTCAATCAGTAAAGACAATAAATCAGTTAAGCCCTAAAACATTCAAAATAAAACTGTATAAAAAGACACTATTGTGATGATCCCCAGAGCCTAGGAAAATAGCCAGATCTTCATTTAGCTTTGAAATGTTGGTGATGGAGAGGCTTTGGAGAGGGAGCTGCTTCAATTATAGGAACACCTATGGTTTCCATGACCCACCAAAACTTTAAATGAAACTTGATTAAGTTGCTGTATGTAATTAATGTGCTGCTGAAACTATTTTGGACTGGGAGGGTGGCAGAAAGCACTGCCACTGGGCTTTTATTACATAATAACATATTTTATTACTATGACATGGTGAAACGAACTACTGAGTTTTCAGAGGTATAAAGGCAAAACTAATGATGCCTCCTTGACACCTGGCTGAGACCATAGATCAGGGGTATCAAACTCAATTTTATTGAGGGCCGCATCAGAGTTGTGTTTTACCTTGAAAGGCTGGAGGTGGGTGTGGCCAGGGTGGATGTGGCCAGCTGGACATCACTCCTGATGGGGGCACCTTTGCAGCCAAGTGCTAAGGCAGGACATCCCACTATCATTATAATCTCCTTCCTTCCTTCCTTCCTTCCTTCCTTCCTTCCTTCCTTCCTTCCTTCCTTCCTTCCTTCCTTC